>VWZK01016478.1:163321-189231 GCA_013396935.1 Baryphthengus martii | reverse complement strand
AAAATTGTGGTATAAAAAAAATAAAAAAAAAAAAAAAAAAAAAAAAAAAAAAAAAAAAAAAAAGGAAGTAAGGTAGATTTAAAGAACTTGGTTATTTTTCTTTCCCACATTTTGAACTCGCAGCCTCCCCTCCCATGTTTATAAATTGTACTCTGCCGCTAAAGTCAGTAAGCAATAAACTCATTATATGGAAAGTGTTGGTATATCCAGGCCTATCAAGAATGTCTGTCAAACAGGAACAACAATAAAAAAACCCCCAACAACAGCCCACCAGAATTTTCTCCCTCTTGCGGAATGAGTCTACATTCATCCCACAACCCTGCTTCCCTATAGGATGTATGTCAAAAATTGGGAGGGACAAGAGAGTATCCTTGTTGGTAGAGAAGCTTTAGTTCTGATAGGAAGGCCAGACTGGCACTGAAAGGCAAAATTTCAGATGTATTTTCTAAGTGCAATTTTTCTTGAATTGGATTTTTGTTTATTTAATTGCATTCTTGTGAAGCATTTATTTTTAAACCTTTTTTTTAATAGTAGGTTTCTTTCTTAAGGAAAATAATTAAACAGCAAGCTATGCCTTACTAGTAGATTTGCGATTATCACCAACTTAGTTAAGTAGCTAATAACAGTAAGTAAAAACATAAACCAGTTATAAAAACTATTAGATATCATTTAATGAGAAACCTCCTAAGCCTGACAGTGTCAGTGAATTCACAAAGTGCAGGGCACTTCGAGCTTTCCAAAATAATGGGTACTGGTAACACTTTCCCCATCCTCAAGCCATCAGCTTTCGACAAGAGGCCAGACCAGACCATACTGAATCCTTACCCATGTTCCTCTAATTGTCAGCTCTAAGCATTTTTCTCCTCTTCTCCTGCCCCAAATGAGCTCTTCTCTTCTTCCCCTGCCCCAAATGAGCTCTTTCTTAGCACTCCCCTCTCCTCTCTCCAGTATTCAATTAAAGAAGCTGAAGCACTTCACTGCTAAAGCTCATTATTGTGGCCATGGTGAAAACGCACTTTCGAAGTCAGAGAGCCTGTTCACTGAAAAGTATTTACGTAGTTTCATCTGATACACAGTTGCTGCATGGATCAAGGGCTAAAGCCTGCATCATTACCACTACCCTCAGAGAAGTATCTTCAGCCTAATAGCCTGAAATTAGAGCAAAAGGATTGGACTGTTTCCCAACAGCTGAAAACCAGTTACACAGAGGTCAAAAGCAGATTATACTAATTTATGAGTTTGTTGTTTTGTTGTTGTTTTTTTTTTTTTTCTCCTTTCAACATCTTTATCAGTGACCGGGAGATTGTGATGCAGTGAACCCTTAACAAATTTGCAGGTGACACAGAGTTGAGGTGGGGAACTCCCATGTGGGAGTCAGGGCTGCCATTCACAGAGGCCAAGATAAGCTGGAGGGACTTCATGAATGGTAACTTCATGAAATTCAGCAGGGACAAACGCAAAATTCATAACCTCTGGTGATGGAACAGGCCGAGGAGGGCTGGGGAGTAGCTGTGCAAGGAAAGCGCTGGGACTCTGGTGCACAGGGAGCTGTGCACTGTGTGCCAGCAGCAACCGGGCAGCAGGACCACAGTAAAGGGACAGGATTATCCCTTTGATCTCAGCACTCAGAAGATGACATTTAGATACTGTATCCAGTTCTGGGCCTCCCAGTACAGGCAAGATTATTAATAAACTGGTGTGAATCCAGCAGGGAGTATGGAGGGCAAGCTGGTCATGGCTGGAGCAGTTTCCTGTTGAGGAGAGGCTGAAGGGTGGGGCTGGCTCAGCCTGAGGCTGACAGAGATGGCTCCAGTGGGGGCTGACAGCAACCTCCCATACTTGCAGAGAGGTAGTCAAGAATAGGGAGCCTGAGAGATAAGGGGCATCAGCTGGACCAAGCAAGAGAGGTTGAGATGGGACCTGAGGAAAAGGCTTTTCCCTGGGGTCAGCAGGGCAGAGGCACAGGTTGCCCAGTGAGGCTGCACTGGCTCTGATCAGGGGGATTTCCATCTCTGAGCCTGCAGTGGCAGGGCTGGACCAAGGACCTTCTCAGACCTCTAGATCAAGTCATCCTGTGATCCCATTAAATTCAGCGTGAATTGCACATACTTACCTAAAGTTTAAAAAGCACGTAAATTGACTTGTTTCTCCCCATCAACAACAAGGACGCAACTCAAATTTCAGCTCAAGATTGTGACTGCTTAAAATATTCCAGATGAGAATTATGAGTTGTTAAAGGTATTTTCCAGCCTTCAGAAATATTTCAAGGTATTTTCTGTACTTCAGCTATGCAAAGCACTGCCAGCTCATTTCTGACAGGAAGTTAAGAGCTATCTACTTACTGCCTTAGTATAGAAACACTGAAAAAGAACAACTAAGATAACCAGACCCTGGAGAAACATGATGAAAATCCCATGTCATGTACAAATTCACAATTTCTGCCCATGTCACATGTAGATCTACTTATCTTGGTCAGGACTGATCAAACGGGGCCACATTTGATTTCAAAAGAAAATTATTTTAAGAAAGATTTATTTCTACAGCCCTTAAGATACCCCAAGGAAACATGGGCTGTATCGTAGCAAATTTTCTGAGGTGAAAATTTGTTGTGGCAAATTCGCGATCACATATCTCTGTATGAACAGTGAAAGAACCACTACAATAGAAAACACATATTGGTTATTTCCCTTCATCAGTTTTATCAGGGCATTCAAAAGTGCTATTGTAAACCTAAACATTACCATTCTTTGTGTGGCATTTGTTTTCCTCTTGAAACATTTATGTGATTGCGTGGCTTGTGAACTCCGACACAATCGGTACTGGTGAAGTTTCCAAAATACATGACACCCAGACCTTATGCCTTTTTTCTTAAGTCCACTACCACAGTATATACATGTTACAGAACAGTGACCAAATTTGTAAGTTAGCTTTCCAGTTCACATAAATACATCTGCAAAAAAGTAGTGACCAGTGCCCTCATGGCTAACAGATGAAGTGTACTTACTAGTATCTGTAATTTCCTTCATTCAAACTGGAGCTAAGGATGACAGCTTGGAAATGACACCTTTATACTGAAAAGCATATATACACAGTGAATCCTTTTGTGGAAAGATACAATTTAAAAACAACCTTAAAAAAATCTATACAAATCTGGTTTTATGTACTAGAAGTAATTTAACCCTTAGGTAGCATCTCTTCCAGTACTATACACTGCATAATAATGTTTTACACAGTATTTTTCCCATATACCCAAAAGTTCCTCAGCAAGAAGTCTTTATAAATGAGATAGCAAATTATAGTACTGTTAAATTATAGTACTTGGGAACTCTATATGGATTTGAGAAAAGCTGTCACAGGCTTATGAAGAATGTCTGTGCTCACAATTTCACGACAGGCAGAGGAAATCAAATGCTCAGTTGTAAAAGGAATGGAAAACCATAAAACTGAGAGGCAATTAACACAGCCAAGATGAATGCTAGTGGTTTGTTCCAATCATCTCCTGGTGGTACAGGATACAGAAGAAAGAGAAAGAATTCAATTAAGAGGCACGGAGATATTTTCCTCAATGGAAAAACTACCTCTACTTATTTGTAAATGGACAAAGAGAGAATGAAAGTAAAAGCATACAGAAAGTAAGGGTTCCTCCTCAACACCTCTATAAAATAGAAAAGGAGAAAACGAAACACACAAACTTTGTTACTGAAAAGGCAAGCACAAAGGAATCACTGCCAGAAAATAGGCAGTGACAATTTAATGGGACACTGACAGATTTGAGAGAGCAGATGGTCATAGTGGCCCAAATTTCATACTGCATGTCTTAAAACTGTTAGAAGTGCTTCAAAGGCCTTATAGCTTTCACAGCACCAAAGGAGTGTAATTCCAGTTTGTGTTGTCTGTAATATGGCTAACGATGTGATGACTTTCATGCAGCATAGTGATAGCAGAAGACACCTTCCACTCTACCCACCCAATAGAGACTTATTCCCACAACAGGCAAAAATTTTAGCTTTTCAGTGCCATATAAACTTACCAGTTCCCCAGTACATACAGTGCCTCACACAAATACATAAGGTATCATAAAAAATATAGTAGATGGGTTGCTCCACCATAACAAAATGCAGTCAAATAATTATGTGAAATTTCTGTCCCTTCCTACGCAGGAACAGGAAAGCCAGCTGTACAGTTAACAGACCAGCAAGCTCCAGCACACAGTACTCCTTTCTGTTAATTCTCTTGCTCTTTTCAGGCATATATGTAGAAACTACTCAAGTTTCCCAGATCAGCTCTGTTGATTCCACACTTTATTTCAAGTTCCTCAAAGGGGATCAGTCAAAGTATTTATAAAACCACAACATAGAGGAGACAAGTCTTCACTCTCTCTCAAACCATTTTGGACAGTTCAGCCTAAACTATCCAAAATAACCTAGGGGGCTAGTGCTGCAGCTGGTTTTGAGAAACACTTCAAATATAAGCCAAATTATGTGACAAAAGTGAGAAAAGCATCCAAATTGTCATAATAATAATCCAACTGTCTATGCTTAAAAAACAGCTCCCCTTGCCCCACAAAAAAAAAAACAACAAATAAACCAAAAAACAACCAACCAGAAAAAAAAACACACACCAAAACCAACCAGAAACACATCAACTTCATTCACTTTGAATAGAAAGCTGAATTTGACAATTCTCTTCCAGGCAGGCTGATGGGTGAGGAGCAGTGCAGACAGTAACTGAGCTTCCCCAGCAGCCTGTTTGACAGCTCACGTCTATTGTTATTTCTGGTTTACTGGCTGCCCACGAGCAAATTTTGCAAATTCTGAAGATTCTATTTTGGGATGAAACATTTTTGGAAAAATAAATAAATTGGTCTTTTGTCTCAGATATCTTCCCTAAACCTCGATTTTCTTCTACAAGGAACATTCTCAATCCAGCTCGGGGCCTAATCTCTTTTCCAAGTCTACCCTTTTCCAGCTACCAACTCTCCTAAGTTTGCAATCTTTTCCGGGGCACAGACACAAAGAATTACAGCCTACAAGACTTCCTGGGTAGCCTGCAAATGGCACGCCCAGGCTTGCGGTGCTGTTAACAAGATAACACCACCACCAAGTGTGAGATGCTACAGATAACAGAGGAGGAGCAGCACACATGCAGATGGCTCACCCTGTCCTGTGGCACCACTAAGACAGAAACACAAGAAAGAGCAGGCAGGCCCTAGAGATAATAGATCTTTACCCATGTTTATAGCTCATTAACTGAGCATTTGGGCAATATTAATGTAATTCTGTTTAAGAAAGGTAGAAATTCTGTTTGTGCCACTCTCAAATAATTTCAGCATCTATCTTCAAGACCCTTTTTTGGTTGTTGTCCCTCTCTCAAAATTAGACTTCTCTCAGTACAAGTCAGGCAACAACCACTGCAGTTCTCAGAAGATCCCAAACATTAAAATAGTCTAAAAGGCTTATCTTCTACAGCTTCCTATCCCTAACACAAGTTTAGGAACAGTACAAGCAAACAGAAAATACTTCCTGTGAGTAATAGGAGTGCTCTCAGCTTTAGAGTCAGGGACTTTCAGAGCCAGATGTGATGCTTGTATGATTAATAATCCCCAGTGGAGTTTTCGTTCATGAAATGACTCAACTGTTTTCTGAACTTGTGTATATTTTTCATATTCACAACATCCTGCTCTACAGTATAACGTGAAAAGAACAGATTTGTTTTGATTTTGTCACCCAGTAGTTTAATTTAATGTGCCCTATATTCAAAGTGGAGTATTTCTCAGAATAGGTTTAAATAATGCCACTAAACATACCATTAGAAAAACTATTATCATATTATGACATCTTTCTCCCAATTACATTCCTTTCCTGGAAAACACTGAACCTATTTAATCTTAAAACTTAGAAACAAGATATGTTTTTATTACGCATTTTGGTAAAGATCATTGTAGTGGAGGATAGATTGTCTGTCAGAGATGTGTAAATTAGCTTCCTTCTAATTATCTACTATTTGTGCATTAGAAAAAGCTTAAGTGCTTTAAATCTGCCTTAGCTCCTGCATTCTAAAACGGGGAAGCAGTTGTGATCTTCTCTGAAACGCTTCATAAGATCCATTCACAAAAACCTTATACAAAATAGCCATGTGTTATCACAGTATGCAGTTTCCACACAATGGTCATGAGTAGCATTCTTCTACTCAAACTGACGGGCAGGTTACCTGCCTATGATCTTACCATCTCCCTACACTTAGTGATTTCACAATCAAATTAAGAGAAATTCAGGGCTTTTAACTTTTAAGGATGCAAATATAACATTTAGCATGTTAAAGTAACATGCCTTAAGGACAACAGTTTAGGACAACAGAGGTTTCAGTCCTTCTGCTATTACATTTCTACAGAAGTAGACAAAGCTCCCTTTTTGAGCACAGAAGTTGAACACACAAGCTATTTAGAGAGCTGCTCACAGTCTTCTCAAAACTGCAATATGTTTCATTCCTAGAACAACTTCTTTCATAACATCTTTCTTCAAAAATGAAAGGGGGAGAAATAGTTCTTATTCTAACATTACATTTTCACAAAAATGTGAAATGTTTCACTCTGGCATCAAAGAATTTGAGAGAGACGTTTCATTTCTTCCAAATGCTCTCCAGCTGCTGTGCTTGAGATTAACACAGAAAAGCTACATCAGTTTCTCATTCCAAGGTTTCCATCCTGTAATGACCACTTGAAAGGAAAGTCATGACAAAAAAACACTCCTGACACATCCATAAGTCTGTTTTGTCTGCCCACTTTCACAAAATACTGAGTTATATTTTCCACATGCACGGGAGATGATAGACCACACATAGAGAGCTCATCATGACTTGGATCTGTAACAGTAAATTTTTGTGTTTTAAAACCAGGACATTTTGAAAGCTCCTGGCATCACTTTTTTTACAGTAGAACACAATGTATCCTAGTTGTTTCCTGTTAATCACGAAAAGCAAGCCCCACCATCCTCTGCATCCAGTGATTCAGGTCTGTCGAGCACATGGAATATTTCAGGACTCTTTTTGCCTCTCGAGGCTTACAAAGACAACTTAGAGAACTGTTCTGGAAAATCCAAGATCATTTTAATCATTCTTGATTTGGAGCATCCTGTTAGGAGCTGCTTCAGAATACTTAAAATACCTCATAGTTCTTAATTTTTAGCAATGTCATATTGCTGGGACATATACACATCATTGAAGTATTTTTCTTTAAAAGATATGGTATTAATTTAGAACTCAAGCAACCTACAGTTCACTATGGACAGACAGTAGGAGGCTTAATTCAAGAGTCCACTGACTTTCACTTCTACTTTTTTCATACACATCTGATAGGTGTTTCATGAAATAGCAAACCTTTATCTATCTGAAGTGTGAGCTGAGGGCTAGTATAAAGAAATGTGTGTTAAAATGGAATTTTGACTCCTCTATACAATTAAGGTGCTAGTCTCTAACAGGGAAGTGGAAAATGTTCAAACCTCTAAAATAGTCAAATTGACAGAATTATCTTGTCAGATTAAATCACGTTTTAGACCAGTAGCTTTTTGGAAAAAAACAACAACAAAAAAAAAACAACCAAAAAACCCCAAACAAACCAACCAACCAAAAAAAAAAAAACAAACACATACAAGAGAGTAAATCAAAAAAAACCAACCAACCAAGCAAACAAAATCAACCCTGAAACTGTTCTGCAAGATCTGTTAAGCAGCTAAGCTTAGCACTAAAGGTGGGAACTTTACATTAGGCTATGAACAATCAATGTACCTGATGATGGGAAGATATGCTTTTTATCCACGATAACAGAACTCCGTACTTGGAAACTCAACACTGTGCCCCACACTAGTGTACTACCACTGACTTTGCTGCCTCAGTAACAGCTCTGAACAGTAATGGCTAGAATTACAACCAGGTTAGGTGCATTGGGTTTGCATGGCAAGAGTTTGGTAGTGGGGTGATACAGAGGTGGCTTCTGCAAGAAGTTGCTAGAAGTTTCCCCTCTGTGCAATAGCGGCAATGCCAGCCAGCTCCAAAACAGCCCCACGGCTGGCCAAGGCTCAGCCCACCAGTGACAGTGGTAGTGCCCCTGTGATCACATATTTAAGAAGGGGGGGAAGCTGTAGAACTTCAGCCAGAGAGAGGAGTGAGAATATGTGAGAGAAACAATTCTGCAGACAACAAGGTCAGCGAAGGAGGAGGCGGAGAAGGTCCTCCAGGTGCTGGAGTAGAAATTCCCCTGCAGCCCATCGTGAAGACCGTGATGAGGCAGGCTGTCACACTGCAGCCCACAGATGTTAACAGTGGAGCAGATATCTACCTGCAGCCCGTGGAGGATCCCACACTGGAGCCAACAGATGCCCAAAGCTGGCCCTGATCCCTGTGGAGCAGAAGCACACTAGAGCAGGCTCCTGGCACAACCTATGGAACCCATGGAGACAAAAGAGCCCATGATGGACCACATTTGCTGACAAGACTTGTCACCCTTGTGACCCATGCTGGAACAGTCTCTTCCTGAAGTACTACACTTCATGGAAGGAACCCATACTAGAGTAGTTCATGAATTCCCTTCCCCTGTAGCCTGTGGGAAGGACTCAGATTGGAGAAACGTGTGGAGAACTGTCTCCCATGGGAGGGCCCCCATGCTGGAGTAAAGGAAGAGCTGTGGGGAGTCCTCCCACTAGAGTAGGAAGGAGCAGCAGAGACAATGTGTGATGAACTCACCACAGCTCCCATTTCCCATCCTCCCGTGCTGTTTGTGGAGAGGAGATAGGGAAAACTGGGAGTGAAATTAAGCCTGGGAGGAAAGGGGCAGGGGGGAGAAAGGTGTTTTAAGATTTTATTTTATTTCTCATTACCCTATTCTGATTTGATTAGTAATAAATTAAACTAATTTCCCCAAGTCAAGTGTGTTTTGCCCATGATGGTAATTGGCGAGTGATCTCTCCCTGTCCTTATCTCAACCCACGAGCCTTTCATTATATTTTCTCTCATGTGTCCAGTTGAAGAGGGGAGTGAGAAGCAGCTTTGGTGGGCACCTGACATCCAGCCAGGGTCGACCCACCACACCAGGCTAAGCCCGTTTACAAATTTTTAGTTCGCACGGGTAATCAAAAGTTAAAAATTTACCTGCACAAAATAAGGAAGACAATGAAGTGCTGACATTGAAGGGGAAATCTTATTGTCCCATCTGGCCATAAAAACAAACAAGCCAACTCTATCATTGCCTTACCCTGCTGAAGCAGAAGAGATTCATTTCCTTGTATTCTACTTGTATCCATTAATAGCCTATATTTTTTTAAGGCTCTCACTTCTTTGAGGAGAAATCAGCTTTGAGTCTAGTTCTTTTACATGTACTAGCATAGTAGCTTTGATGAAGCTACTAGGCAGTGTGTTCATCTGCTACTGACTCAGAAATAGGTCACTAACCATTGCTCCAGCTAAATCAAAGTGGACCCCTCCCGAAGTGTCACACCAGTCAGAGCCCACAGCTGAAGTGCTGAAGCCTGGAGCTTTTCATGTCCCCTTCAAGAGCAGCGAGACATGGCAGAAAAGCCTTTGGGCTGTGAAATACAGGAAAGAAGGCTTTGCTCTGTGTGTGGTGCTACTGGAGCTGGTCTTGTACCAAAGTCTCTGGCCAGCAACTAGAAGTCAGACAGTAAGCCTGTCATTGGTCCCACAAATATATTTGTAATCAAAATGTGCAGCAGCCCAGACTTTCAATTTCTCACCTTATATAAGATGCTACCGCTACTTGCTAATAGGCAGTAACCAGGCATCACAGCAAGAAATTATCAAGTTTAAATACCGAGCAAGTATTTTGCATTTTTTGAGGAAGTTTTCAAGTCAGTGCCAAATGTACATATTTGCTTCTAAAAGTCAATCATACCTGCTGGTGCAAGCCAGTGCGGTAATCAGACTGCAAACTAAACCCAAGGGGATGTGAAGCAGAATAAAAACAGAAGGGTCTTCAAGAAAGGCAACACATCAGAAATATATCTGCATTTGAGGTTTCCTGACAGTATTAAATAAATTCAAAATCAAAAGTTACAGTCCTCCAAAACACATGCCCTGAAAGACTTATTTAATATTTGCAGTCTGGTAGGTTTTTTTCCATTGATTTAGGAGAAATTACTTGTTGTTTGCTTTCTCCAGAACAGCAGTCCTGGTGGAGTAGCTTTTGCCTTGTTTGAAGCTGACAGATATGGCCATAAAGAAAGGCAGCACGCATCCACTGCAATGCCCCAGCTCTTACCTGTTTCCATTCTCAATAGTGAAAAAGTGATACTGGAATGCTTTATGAAACCATTGGGAAAAGCCAGTTTCATGCCATCATGCCCAGGTATCCTTACAAGGTAGCCAGTGAGAGAATTCAATCCCCCATCTCAGCTGGTAGGATCTACTGGTGATCCCTTATATGTACACTACTGTCCTTTTGGGGAGCAAATGACTGTAATCAATTTGTTCATGCAAGGTATCACTTTCGCAGATCAAAGTGAACTATAGTTTTAGTTAGCTTGGTTTTCATCCACATTATAAAGCAAATAAGGGAATACATGTTCATCATATGACCAAAGCTTCAAGAAAAAGTACAAATATTCAACAACCTGAATTCATTTCCAGAAACATTTGACCCCTGCAGTCCAAAAGGCACCAAGTGCACATGACCTATACTAGCACATGCACTCTGCCTTTAGGGAAGAGGATTTTTTCAGTGACAAGGCGTGTGCCAAAAAAAATCCTGAGGTTTCGGTAAATTTGCCTCCAGCTTTGATCCGGCAGATCTATGGCTGGTTAGATGGAAAGGAATGTAGGTCCATGCTGATTTCGGGAAAGTGGTGACTGTATAGATCTTAAACTGTTTTGAAGATGTAAAAATTTAGGGTTTTTTCCCCTCACACTACATATTTTCAGTATTTGTCTGTAGAAAGAGAATGAAGTATTTTTGGGGATAGATGTTAAAAATTCTGCTAGGAAAAAAAAAGCAAAATATTTCTAAATTCAATTGGAAGTATTATGGAGGTCATAGCTACTTCATTAACACTAATCATATCACAAAAGCTGGGAAGCATGAATGAAATCTAGCAATGTCCCACAGTGACAGGGATTAACTATGGGAATTAAATGTACAAAGTAACTGTTACCAAATTCCTTGTATAAAAAACTGATTGAGAACTGCTGATTAGGATTTTCAGTAAACTATTAAAAATAAACTTTATTCATTATTGTAACACATTGTGACTCACAAGCAAATGCTGTTGTTCTATAAAGTGGTCTATATTTAATTAGTAGTAGCACGTCTGAAGATCAAAAACATTATTTCTCCCTAGCAATACAAAGGGTAAAAGGTAAAATATATGAATAAAGCAATCAGATTTCATACTATAGTCATTAGTATATCTTCACATACAGCTATACGGTAGGTTTCAAGAATCACCTTTCACTATCTGATCTGCCAAACACTTCCTCCCTACTTGCCAGCCAACACGAGGGCCTTTCCCAGGTTTCAGTCTCAAATCCAAGCTGGAACTGCTGTGAAATATACGTTCTAGTTACGGTACGAGCAAACACAGTGTGCTACAACCTTATGTTCACCATGTTTTAAAAGATGGTAAAAATTACAGTTTGCCTCTACTTCAGCAATAATTCCACGTATTAAGGTATGAGCTTTTCTTTGGTCTTCTTTCTTTAACATACATATGTATCTCTATATACAAACACATACAAACATTCCTTTATATGCTAGTTTCTTTGGTAATATGTGGGACAGCCATGACATTCCCAATTATTAGTTTTCAAATGAATGGCAAGGAAGTTTTCCTTCACATCCTTGCATTTTCAGAAAAACCACAAAGTTCCTCTTCTCCTTCTATATAACATTTTTGGGGAATTCAGTCAAGGTCTTAACTATTTTAAGGAAAAAACAGAGGTTGAAACTTAGTGAGGTTGGGAGGGGGTGAGGCACAGTGATTATAGCAAAGATAACAAACTCCCCGTTGTTTTGATCACAGCACCTACAATGCCACTCAGGATGTTTCCCATAAACAGCATATTTGAAACAGGATATTAAAGCACAGCAGGAATATCCAAGAGAAATGATGAGTAAGTTATTTTCTTTATGATTATAACACATTCACAGCTCGTTTTATGGCCTGTAGAAGTTCCCCACGTAACACAGGACTAACACCAACATGAAGTTGCAAAGTACAAGAGAATCATTATTGGTGAAGCTGCAGTCAAACCAGCCACAAAGTTCTTAGGGAAATGCTTCCTAATGTGGACATATGGTAGGGCTGGTAAAACAGACACTAGGTGTGTTTGACATTGAGGTAGTAGATCACATCCCCATTTATTTGCATTGCAGTGTTCACACGAACACAGAGCACATTTAAAGCTGTTTCTGAGACTTGTCTTTGGCATCAGCCACTGGCCTTGTTCTTTCCTCAGAAAATAAAACACATTTGTCAAACAGTGACATGAATCTGAAGTGGATAAGACTCCTCATGGTAAATATGAATAAAATAGGCATCACAAAAATACTGTGTTCAAACAGATCCACAAAATCCCCCCATCACAGAACACAGTAATGGGTAATTACCACACCAGGAAGCTACTATAAAATCACTCTGAAATGAACATGTGTAATATCTTGCAGTGCACTGTTATGTGCTTAAAATAACTCTGTAATAGTTGTATCCTTCTAGGTTCTCATGATCAAGCTAACAACAAAAAAATTCTCCTTTTTCAATGTCCAACACATACAGATCAGATAGACCATTCATCTAAAGTTTCCTTTCACATGCAAGAGACCCAAGTAGTGTGACCTTCAACAGCTTAGACTACAGGACCTGCTTTACGCTGGAAAATGAAACGCTGAATTTTTACTTCAACTCATACATCAAAAATGTAAAAGGAGATGCAGCTACTGGTCATGCTTTGGATTGCTAAACAAGATTCAAACCAACATACTTTCTTGATGAAATGAAACTTTCATACACAGACTTGGCAGAAAACTTAAGGAAAAAATGTCTCATGAAAGTTAAAACAACCTTGACTTTTTTCCAAAACTCAGAGGCCCTTCTCCTCAAACTTAGTCCCACCAAAAGTCAGAATAAGCTACCTTGCCACATTTTTGCTTTAAGTGTCAAATAAAACCTAGGGTGATCACTGTTCCCATGACAAAGCATCATAAAGTTAGGGTAAAAGAAAGGTTATGTAGTCCCTACTATAGCTAGAAAGAGCTTTGATTCTCATCACAAAATCTGACTAGGCATGTTAAATTGAAGGGATGCACATTCATTACTATAATCCTGTAAATGTACCCTTTTAGAAGTGACCTGTGAGTGTGGACACTGAGCATGAGGCACTATAAAGAAAGACTTCATTTTTAAAACCAAGCTGCTGTAAAGCCAGACTGCTTTCTGATGGCAAAAGTGACAGAAAATCAAATGCTGAAGAGCTGGACTCTCATGAACTGGTAGTGCAGAGCAATAGTACAACACTACTGTAAAAATATTCACAGTACCTGCTGAAACCAAACAAGTCATACAGAACAGATGGAAATTTAATCTGAAACCACAAGTTTGTAAACTTGAAATTAGACCCTTAAGAACAAAATCAAACAGAATTGCGCTTTAAATCCAATTCAGTGGTATCCATTTCAGTTACAATACAAACTCTGAATTTATCCACTAAACTGACATTATATTAACTTTCACACCTGTAGTTTCATATTTGCAATGTATAAATATCAGATGATATTATGATCAGATGTATACAGACGAAAGACACTTCAAAACAGCACATGATTTTTCCATAGTATTCCAGTCCACATCAGTATGCTAGTAACCCATTTACACCCACAAAAGTGAGAAAAGCTGCAACTAAGAGTTTTGTTTTCCAGCAATAGCTTGTATTTCAAATATTCAAATGGAAATTCACCATATTAACCGTATCTGCCTGTCCAGTAAACATTTCCTCTCTCAAAAATTTTAAAATACCTGCTGAGCTAACATGTAGTTGCCTGCTGGGCTTCCCTAATGAATCCAAGAGAAGTAACACAGATGCAAATTCGTCAGGAAAGGCTACATGCTGTTTTCCTCCACCACCCCACCTCCCATAATAAAAACTTGACTTCAAAACAATTAATGCATGAATGAGGAATGTTTAAACTGAGTCAGTAACTGGGGAAAAAGCAAGAAGGATGATCCAGGAAACTATAGGTCAGTCAGCCTTATTTTAAATCCTGGGAAGAAAACAGAGCAAATCCTCCTTGAATCTATTTCCAGGAACAAGAAGGACAGAAACACCTTTGTGAACAGCAAGGATAATTTCCCAAAGGCAAAATGTGCTTAACCAAGCCAGTTACTTATTATGATGAAGTCACTGGTTCTGTGGATGAGGGCAGAGCAGCAGACATCATCTACCTTGACTTTAGCATGGTTTTTAACGCAGTAGCCAAAAAGGCACGGACTAGATGACTGGTCAACAACATTTATGAAAAAGTGTCTTGACTGACAAGCTTAAGACAGCAGTAAACAAATCATAGTCTAACTAGCAGCTAGCTATGAGTGACGTTCCTCTGGGGTTAACCTAGAGTAGAACACTCTCTCACCAACTTCATGGGTTTTGCCAAACTCCAGCAATCAAGAAGCTGAAGAGTAGGGCCCCCACCTGAAGGACCTAAACAAGCTGGAAGAGTGAGGTGACAAGCCTCACAAAGCCTAATAAAAGCAAATATAAAACTCTTATACCCAATGTGGAATAACCCCATGCCACAGTACATTATGGTAATTTACAGGGTAGAAAGCAGTTTTACTACAGAAGTCCTGGTGAACAACCCATTAAACCCAAGTAAGCAAGGCATCCTTGCAATGACAAAAGTCAACTGTACCGTGGGCTCCACTAGCAAGACTGCTTGCTAGTGACTGGAAGCAACTAACACTTTCTATGTGACATTCCTGATGCCTCAAATGGGAGCCCTGTTCTTTGTTTTCAGCTTCCTTGTACCAACTAGAGAAAAAAACAATAATAATAATGGAGAACATACAACATATGAGAAGAGATAGATGGAGGTGAGTTTGTTCAGACTATAAAAGAGAAGCCTTCCTGAAGACTTCCTGGGTGCCAACAGAGAAAAGGTAGCGGTCACCAGTTGCAGCAAGAGAAAGTCTAACTACATACAATAATAATTAAAAAAAAAATTACAATAAGGATCTTCAGAGACAGAATATGTTTGTCCAGAGGGGCTGCAGAATCTCCCTCCACAGGGAAATTCCACAACTGAGAGCACAAATCTCTGAGCAATCTGATTTAATTTAAGTTAGCCCTGCATTAATCAAGAGATCAGGCCTCCAGAGTTCCAGTCTGAATCTCTCTCCTTCTCAACAAAATCCTATGGCAAGTAGAAGGCTGGGAGGAACAACAAACAGGACTACAGTTTGCATAAATACAGACCAACTACGTTTCCATAATGCTTTCAGATTATCAGGCTGCATATGAAAAATGTTTCCGTGAAGTCTGAAAACTTTCTCACAGTGCATCTACTTTCTGCAAGGTTTAGATTTATACAGTAAAAAAAAAAATAACTTGAGCAAAACTGATTATTGAAATGCAAAGATTTCTTTGCTCCATCCTGATGTTCTGGATTTTGCCTGCAGCATATGTATAATTATCTTTTTCATTTAGATGACTATTTGTAAAAAAAAAAAAATAAACCCAACAAAAAGCTATGCCTTTTTACTTTTTTTTTTTTCCAAAATGTTTGTTCAGATCAGAGTTTGACCCCTACAAACTACATCTTCAGTTACAGACAACACAATTTATCACTTACCAACAATACAATATATTAGGCTGTTACATAAAACATACATATGGAGAGAGATACAAATACTTCTGTCTCCATGTGTGAATACAGTGATTTATTTATTTATTTAAGAAACTGCCTTTCTTCAGAAAGGTCATGACTTTCTTCATCTGTGATGTCATTTTAGCCCTTGACAAGATCACACAGATTTCTATGAAGAGTCAGTGCGGGTTCAGTTCGATGCTTACTCTAGAGCTTTATGGAATAAGACATAAACATATCAGTCAACTTGCAGTTTGTCTTTACACAGCATAGCTTTTCCCTGTGGTGATTCTTCAGATGCTCTCACCAGAACAAAGCAAGCAGCACGCAGCTTTGAAGTATTAAGATTTTTTAAATACGTAATGTGTATAAATCTTCTACTCTCTAAATGGTAATTAGGTTTTCTGTTGCATCATGGGGGTGGGAGAGTGAAAATCCATCACTGCAAATGATTAACATCTATTTCTCTTCTTTAAGCTTTAAAGAATCTAGTATTGCTATCTAGGTCCAGCAAAAAATTTGAAGTGCAATTCTCAAAATCACAGATGGGTGGAGAACTATAACCACAGTAACAAGCAGCAGATTTCCCTACAGACAGCATTATGGGCAAAGCTTTATCCTAAGTATCACCATTCAGTGCACCAACAGATGTCAATGCTCAAAGGCAGTGAGAAAACTGACAGAGGAGTTAAAGACTGGGTCTGCATCTGCACGAATGTGCATGTGTATATCACTGAATAGTAAAATTACTATCTCCTGAAGCATACATTTTAAAAGCAAAATGGTTTTTAGCTTGGTATTTTTTTACATGAGCTACTTCCTATTTCCTTGGAAGAAAGCAGTCCCTGAAGAAAAGAAATTTCAAAAGGCACAGAGATGTTTGTAATGCAGTAGACTAAGTGAAAGCACAATATGCAGATACTTTTAAAAAATAGTCTCACAGTGGTCTGAATACTAATTAAAGAAGCAAGTCACATTGATCTAGTGCAGTTTCATTGCAATGCTCTAAAAGCACATACTGACTTTGAATAAATAATTGAAAAAGAAGGTTTATGTTGCCAAGCAATAAGATCACCCCTACACAAGTCAGATGATCTCAAATTCTGGAAAAAAGGTATCAGACATTCTTTCCTTTTTACTTTATTCACATAAGCAACACACAGTACTACCTCTAACCAAAATGTCAGCAATACATGTTTTCACATGAGAAGCGCAAAGTTGCATGCTTTTACATTAAAATTGCAGCTTTTTCTGCCCAGCATCGGACAAAAAAAGTCGATTCTTCATTTTTGAGATGCACACAGGAAATCTTGTAACAGCCAGATGCTCCACAGTCATCAGCTTATTCATTGCACAGAATCATTTTGGTCCTTTGCTCAATATTGCCTACCACCTCTTCCGATCTCCATATATTCTTTTATCTTATTAGAGACTTGCATTTAAAAATAAAAAAAGCCCACATTTTTTTAGAAGCTAGACTTCCATTCACTTGCTTTATTCCTAAGACATTTTAAAAGCCAAAGTACACAGAGTTTCCAAGAGGGAGTGGGAGGACAAATCAAAGTAGATTTTACAATTGTAGTTACCTCTGTATAAGAGACCGCATATCTCAGTGTTCCCACAAGGGCTGTGAATGTTTAACAGTTATAAGAACGTAACAGCAGGTTGCGTGCTCATCCAATCTGTTTGAAAAGCTTTTAAAATTAGAGGCACCAGAATAAGCAATACCTGTATCTTCATAAACACCAGCTATAAAATCCAATCAGTTTACTGCAAAGAGTTACAGCAAGTTGTCATATTATTTCATAGAAGCATTTCTTTGTTACAACAGAGTTCAAACTGAAGATTTTAAGATGCAAGAAATGCAAACTGGAAGTTTTACTACGCTGCTTGCCTTCCCTCAAAACATCACTGTAACAAAGCATTTTATTTCAGGTACTGCTTGAAAATTAAAAAGCTTGCAGCTAGCGACCTAAACATAGAACGAGGGAGTCTCACATTTAGCATCCCCAGCAGCAGTTTAGTGGCAGACCACAGCTGCCCATGTGCAGCCACGAACCAGACTCCCAAAATCCAGGTTTAAATCAACCCTAGTGAGCTGATGTGCCCAGGCTGTAGATCTGCAGCACGAGATG
This sequence comes from Baryphthengus martii, assembly GCA_013396935.1. Taxonomy (NCBI): domain Eukaryota; kingdom Metazoa; phylum Chordata; class Aves; order Coraciiformes; family Momotidae; genus Baryphthengus; species Baryphthengus martii. The sequence continues at coordinate 171,237 of VWZK01016478.1, read as the reverse complement.
GAGCAAAAATAGCCTTCCCCCAGCACACAGCAACAGTCCCTGGTTTAGTGGGGAATAACCAAACAGGATCCAGGTAATCAAGCTCTGCTCTTAAACCCAGCACACTGTGCAATCTTACGCAAGTCACTAAACTTCTCTCACCCCTGGAGAACCGAACTGCTCTCACAATGGTAGAGTCTTCTGGACTCTGCAGGCAAGGCTGCCATGCACTACGACATAACAGCGACTTAACGACAATTCTGTAAAAGGTTTCACTGAATTTGGTTCAGGCAAGCAGGCGCTTTATTACTCACCAATTATATTTTCATGACAGACTGGTAGACTCGATTATAAAAAGTCATGGAAAGCAGAAAAAACACAGATGATATTTAGAAGTGTGCACACATTCTTTATATCACATACTTACAGAAAAAAACAACAACCAAATAAAACACAAACCACAAAACCCTAAACAAATTTTGTGGATAAAGGAGATTTTCGCACAGAAGAAGGAACAAGTATATTAAGTATCTGTTACATTGTCCATATTGCTTAATTCATAGGCTCACATAAAGAATTATTTTGTTCATTTGTAAAATGACAGTTCTCAAGATAACTTAAAAATAAACAAAATCCCTCAAAACTGAATGTCTAAAACAAACTATACACACAGACACATCTGAATAGTTGAGTTTGTTACCAAAAAACCACACAACCAGAATGCTTCATCATCTCTGTACCATCTCAGGTGGCAGTTTATTGCCAGAGAAGAGCTGCACCATTAGACAGCAGCAGACATTGAGCCAAAGCCACTTTTCTGAAGTATTAATAATTCTGCCAAATAAGTTAAGAAGGCAAATTTATTACTTATAAATGTACAACTATCTGGGCTCATCAAGCTAGGGAAAAAAAAAAAATCAAACCAAAACAAAAAACTAACACTCAATTCTTACAGCAGTATGTTTCAGATAGCTTTAAGGAAAGGACTGTCCATCCAACAGGCATACAAGTGCTTCTATAACGACTTTAATTGCCTTTCACTAGAAGTGCTGTCTCTTGTCTGTCCAAGATTTCCTTTTCATAGTCCTGTGCTTTCATTAACATTCAAAGAATCTATCAAAGCCTGTCTACCACTCCTAAGTTCGTCCTGAATGAGATAAGACATTTTTTGGTCTTAACAGTATATTTTAATAAACAGGTGAAATTTTTCTGCTTCATTTTGCCCACAGCACAGAACTACAGCCTTAAGCAACTATACTCACCTTTATGATTTCTCTATTTCTTTATACTAAAATCGCTGCCATAGGCTGCTACGCTAACATTAAATACAAAATCATCACCAGGAGAATATAACTTTTGCCAAAATGCAGGAGACGTTCCATTTTAAGTTTTACCTCACATCTTTACATCACCGTATGTAGCTTTCACAAAGAGAGCCCTGTGTGTCTGGAATTCACATTTTTGCCTTTACATAAAATGTGCACATGGGTTTTCAATTAAAGAATTAATCATGTGCTTGGGGTTTTTGTGAAAGCCAGATGTTTTCCACTGAACATTTAAATCCTTTTAATTTTCCCCACAATTCTGAGGATCCAGTTACACAGACATTCAGTTAGTTTTGGTAAATTTACCTGTTGAGAATGCAGACCAAGTTTGAACATAAGAAAATTAAGTATTCTTTTTAGCTCACAAAAAACAAGTGTATGGTTGAAAGAACATGAATTAACAATGGGAATACACCCTATTCCAGTCCAACATGCACATGGCCACATACTGAGACATCCCCCAATCCCATGACCGATGTTCAAATCGGACAGGCATTTGCCTGTGCAACAGAACTTCAAGTCATTTGACTGAGAAGAGACTGCCAGGTTCTCAAAAAAACAAAAACGCAGCTGAAGCAACTCACCTGAAACAATGTCCTTCCCTAAAAAGGCCGTAAAGGCTCCCAGCAGGAAGAACACTAATTTGGCAGCAGGAAGAACATTAATTTGGCAAAGGCATAGCCTGTTTTGTGTCCTGTGGACAAAAAGATGTCTCGGTAATGTTCTCCTCCACTTTGCTCTCCTTTCAAGCACATTGACTTCATGAGAGTCCACTGCTTCCATTGCACTCAGATCTTCACTAAGCTATCTTGGCTTTCCACCTCAACAGGCCACAAACCCAGCAAAACCAGGTGCAGCTTTCTGACTGGTTGGCAGGTTGAACTGGCTCTGCACAGGGTCTGCCAAGTGACAGAACCAAGAAGTTGCTTAAGAGTCATTGAATTATACCCTTAGTAACTCAGATAAAGCTTCTCTGCATCTCATAGTGCCATTATCCCTACGCAAGCCATTTAACTTACTGTTTTGTGACATTTTAGATGCCATAAAATAATCCCTGCCACCTCCAACTGCTACTTCACAAGAGCACAAATCTCCCAACAAACCCAGGAAAAATGTCTGTGAGCCCCATGAGAATGCCCTCGACACAGGGGTATAAGGTACCTACCTACCCACCGCATTTGATTCCCTGTATATAGGCATAACTTATCACCTTAATGCTTTTATAAAAGCATTAAAACAATCATAAAAAAAAACAGAACAAAAACCCACAACTAGAATAAACAGTATTTATCAGGAAGGCAGGCACTACAAAACACTCAAGAACTAGTAGATACAAAAATACTGCAGATTATACATAGATAAATGAAACTTTCGGGGAAAAGAAAAATAGCCAAGATTCATTTTAAACTCCTTCGACTAACTGAATGACAACAAGATGTCAGCATTATGGTCACAAAGTACTCTTAAGAAAACTTCCTTCAAAATGCATTGCATCATCAGCATGTTGCCAGGATCTACCACATTTCTTACTCACTACATGTCAATTCTTTTCCTTCCCCTGTATCTTGTTCTTAAAGAAATGTACCATCAGGGAATATGTTTTTTCTGTTTGAAACCCAAACCACTCAATACTTCCACATCTGCATTTTAACTCTTTCCTCTCTTGTGAAGGCCCCCACAACCTTCCTCCCAGTAAAGGCACTTTGAATTTTGTTCCACAGGAGCTGAGGCTTCAGTAATTCCTGCCACTGTTTCTTTTCCCCTTTTCTTCCCCTTTGAGAAGAGGAGTTGGGAAGTAACAGTCTCCTGAAGTACAGCACTTCAGCCTGCTACAGAAAGTTATTACAGTACATTGAACCTTTGCTCTACAAATGTCACGTTGTGGAGATTCAATTTTAACACAGAAGCTAGGCCAGAAGACAAGATACCAGCTCCTACACCAAGGCTGTGGAAAGAGGTTTCGTATCTCTTTCACACACATTACTGTTCTCCCACTACGGCCACAACTAGCACCAAGGTGACCCTCCCGTGAAGGCCTTTAACTCACCAACTCGGCAGAAAACTATTTAACTTCTTTTTTTCTCTGGCAGTTTTTTGCTGGTTTAGTGAGCTGAGGTAGCTTACAGAGGGCCACAGCAGAATTAATACCAAGTCGACAGTGGGAGAAGGCAGTCAAAAGTGGTAAGAAGACACTTCATGGCCTCTTTTGATAGCAAGAAGTGACTTCATGGCCTCTTTTGATAGCAAGAAGTATTAGCGAACTTATATTGTCTCACAAAACAAAAAACAACAACAAAACAACAACAACAAAAAACAAAAACACAACAAAAGAAAAAAAGAAATCACCAGAAGGAAATAAATCTTTCCTGAGCCTGGCACTGGACCCCCCCTGCATCAGCAGCACCAGGATACCAGGTCGTAGGAAAGCAAGTGTTGGAGGCATGAAAGAAGGCACAAGGCGCCGAACGCCCTTCCTCAGCAGCGAGCCACCTCCTATAATTTTCCCATAACTCCTCGTTAACAGAGTTTAGATTATGCCCAAGTACTCCTATGTCAAGTGCATATTAGATCTCCAATTAGTGCTTTATTTCCATGCTCACAAGCTTTCTTTCCTCCAGGTACTTAGCATCCTTGCAACATTACCGAAATTTCTTGCTTAATGTAATGACTTGCAACTAAACTGTCTAAAAGTCACCATGAAAAAAAAGAATTAAATACAATGCATTCTGAGGACTTTGGAAGCTCCAGAATTCACACTGCCCATGCAATCTCAATTCATTTATAGAAAGACAGTGTGAAATAATCTTTACCTGCGGAGTCTATTTTGCTGACTTGTGACCATTGCTCTGTTGAGCTCAAAGGACTAGCGCTCAGGAATGACCACAGAATCAGTAAATAAAATTCTCCACTTGAGGACTTCTACTAGATGACTGCAATAGTTGAGAGCTGTGAAGGTATTTGGAGCATCACATGCTCTTGCTCTTTGGACATCGATTCCAGTTTACCATACAAGTTATGCTGAAAATAAGTCCAAACAGCTCTGAACAACAACATGTACAGCTTCTGAGCTTGTACAGGAAAAGCACAGCTGCACTAGTAGCTCCATCAACACCAGTAGCTTGCTGCTCAGCAGGATTAATTAGCCTAGGCAGAGCACCACACTAATGTGGTTATATTGTTAATGGTACCTGAGGTAGCTCATTCATTGCTTACCATTCCTCTCCTCTGAAACAAATATAGTTCCAGTTTTGCTATTTTCTTAATACCCAAATGATTCAATCACCTGTCGGTGGGTTGTTTTTTTTTTTGGAAGAGCGAAGAATGTGAGTTGGAAAAGATTCAGAGAGATTTCTCTAACGGAAACAGTGCGTCTCCTGCCTCCATAGCCTGTCTCCATTACTATCATCTTCTAATCATTTTTTGTTCGTGTCAAGCTGTCACCTTTTCCAAACTGCTTACGCACCTGCAAGTCTTCCCTGGACATCAGAAATAATCATGTCCAGCCACAACCAACATTGACAAGAGCAGAGACTTGAAGACTTTTAGATTAATTGAGTGAAACAGTCATTACTGCCTTTCACTCCCTCTTTTTTAACACATGAGGAATAGCTATTACAGGAGGTACTTGCTCAAAACCTCTCAAATCAATGAGTGGAAGAACAGAAATACATTCACAGTCTAGGGCTCCTATTAGAACACTGAAACAGAGACCAGTGTGAGGTGTACCAGATATCCAGATCCTGTTCCAAGTTAGTGTAACACAGCAGAATCAGTGGAACTGCCTGAAGAATTCAAGTTCTAACAAAAAGTCCAAGTGTGCTGCTATGCTCCAAAGCAGCTGTGACTCTTTCCTCAAGCCCTTCTGAAGCATCCAGCATGAGGAAAATGCTCATAGCAGGCAATATCAGGTCAGCCAGTAAAAAATTCAGCAGTCACAAACAACTGATAGCGGTTTTACAACAGGAAGTACTGGGCAAACCCCGCTGCTGGCAGTACTGCCAGATCCTCTTCCTTTTGAGTTTGTTTGTAACTCATCATTAGATGAGAAACAGAGGAATACCACAGCAGCCATTAGTATCTCTGGTGTTTGGCCCACATGCCTTACTTGTACAGGCACACCTGCCTACAGGTAGACTCTGTGGGTGTAATGCAGTGGAACAGTTACCCCACACAGACCTTGAGAGCAACCATATCGTTCTGACAGAGTGGAAGGCAATGACGGCAACACCATTTCCACTTCTCCACGTTTCCACAAGTTCTTTATTTGCTTGATAAGCTTCTAGCAACTTATTTTTCTAGTTCTCTGTCATACTATGTTTCAATACTAAAAAAGGTTTAAGGATCTTTATATTTCCACCTTTTTGAACTTTCACGTTGGGCGTTTTTAAATACAAAAAGAATATGCCAGAGAAAAAAAAAGGCTAGAATTTCAGTAACAAAACTTGGTTACGTCATGGCATTTTATTGGTTTGTGATCACAAACCATATTGTACGGGCTAGACTTCTAAATGCTTACTTCAACTTAAAATTTTAAACAGTAAGTGAACAAAACACTTCTAAGCTCTCTCTCCCCTCAGCTTTATTGTCAGCATGTTGATGAGACAGAGCTCTTCCAGGAGAGAAATGCAGGGAAGAATAACCTTTTTTTTTTTGTCATTCTTATCCTTTAAAGTACCCTGCTTCCTTCTTGTAAAAAGTATCCACAGGAATAGTTTTGAATTTTGAATTCTAGGTATGCGACATGCATCGTACAATGCAGACGCAAACTCCAGGCTAAAAAAAAAAAAAAAATAGTATGAAACCAGTAAGATTTCTTATTTGCACCTCCAGCACGCAAACACGTGGCACAAGGAGAGGAGCTTTAAGAGATCATTCCAGTTTATGTGCAGGTACAGTATAATACAAAAGTTCATACTTTAAAAAGTCATAATTTAAAACTATTTCTAAAAAGACTGCAGATTAGAATTCCAGCTTGACAGTAAAGTATCAATGTAAAATAGTAGACAAAAACTTGCAAAGACAAAGAGAAAAGCAATATAAACACAAGAAACAATATGAAGCAAGTTAACACAGAATAGGAAACACTGGTTTACAGTCAATGAGAAAAAAAAAAAAAAAAAGATTAAAAAAAAAGAGGAAAAAAAAAATAAAAATCAAACCAGACAAGGTAGTGCAAAAATGCAAGGGTCATTAAGAAAACAACATGTTATGGTCACACATTGAATCAGGAGGAAACTCCCAGAAATAACACATACTATTCATTTTGATGGTCCTGGTCTGTGCCAACCAGTCCCAATTATCTTTTACTATACATGGATACAGGGGTGTATGTGTGCTTATTTACTTGCTGCAGTCTTCTATGCTACAGAAACATATACATCAGGTTTGGAGCCTAATGTACTTCTATACGACAGCTCGAGATAACTGGAAAAAAGGAGTTTCCTGGTATTTCTAACTGTTCCACGTGCCTCGGGGAGGCTGCGTGACTGTAACACAAGACAACATACAGCCTCTGCACTTCAAGACATGGTCTGCACCGTGTGCTCCTGAGAGTTTCTCCCTTCAAAATACCTTTGCATTGGTAGTTACTGATTATGACCCGCTGCACAAATTTGCTAAAATAGTTACATTGATGCAAGGACTCCAGAGCACAGAACACAAATTAGATTCGCGAGGGCTTATCTGGTGCTTTCTGTGATGTCAGGGCTCACTTTTGAAACCTCTCTGTACAAAAACGCCATAAAAATACATCAGTCCAAATAAGGCTAACGATGTTTCACAAACACAGAAGTGTTCAGTAGTTATAGTCTCACTCCTATCTCATTGCCATCCACCACAGGAAACATATACTACTAATTAATTCATAAACCCTAATCTCTGCAGGCAGCTGAAATTGTCAGTTGGATAAATAAACCGATTAGTAACGGCAGGAAGTTGAACTGTATTATCAAGGAAATAATACTTCTGTCAGAGGACCCTGTCAAGCTCTGCTCAGGACAAGTCTTACTTATGCACAGTTGAAAGAATTTCTGTACGGAAGGACTTGAAAAGGGCACCTGAACCGACCAGAAGCAGCACAAACGAACAAGACAGTTCAGAAAATTTGTCAGAACAACATATAGCTCAGACGGCTTTACCGCTATGATCTACACTGACTGTATTTTGTCAGATACCCTCAACCCAGCCAAACGCACAGAACAGCGAACAGAGGCAGATCGCGACACCTCCGAAGCGCTGCTGCACCACACCCGCACCTCGTCCTTGGCAACGCACCCGCCCGGCCAGCACACGACAGTTCGGGGTAACTCGTCCTCTGCCACCAGTGCGGAACGGGGAGTCCCCCGCTCCCCGCCGGCCTCCGCATCCCGGGGTGCTCACCGCGGCCAACCGGTGGAAGAGCCCGGGATGAGCAGGCGGGCTCGCGTCACAACGGGGCTCCCAGCATCGCTTTTCCTCCTCGTCCCTACCCCGAGCCCACGCTCGGCTCCTAGCTCCCCCAGAGTCGTCCCGCAGCCTGCCAGCACTCGCCAGGGCTTTGCTTCCTCCCCGGGTTTCGGTGCAACAGCCGGGGGAGGCCGGTAACGTCGAGGGGGGAAGCAGGCGCAGCCGGCA
>VWZK01016478.1:139605-162236 GCA_013396935.1 Baryphthengus martii | reverse complement strand
GCCGCCTGCCCGCCGCTCCGGCAGCAGCCGCCTGCCTTCTGCGAACGCCCGGCTGCTCGGCGTGTTTTGTTGTTGGGCAGGTAAAAGGTGCACCCTTCGCAAGGCAGTCGGGGGAAAATACATCTGCGCGAGGGTGAGAATTCGACTTTTCGGCCACGCCGGGGCAAAAGAACCGACGACGCGAGCTGTTGGCGCCAGGAAATGTCGCGTTTGGTCGCTGATCAAATTGCTGCATCGAGCCCCCCAAGCCTGCCGCGAGAGGAAAAAGTTTCCAAAAAAACAAGATACCGATTTATTCTTTCGCTCGTGTTACAGAGCAGTGTAATAAACGGCGGGGATGTGAGACGCGGAGAGACACGATAAAATGCTGGGTCACTTTAAGTGGAAAAGGGAACCCAGCCAACACCCAGGGGTTGATCTCCAACTTTTTTGGAACATACGCGGAGCCTACCTAGACTTTCCTAGCAGTTCAGCAGCGCGAACTTAAAACGTTTCCTCCGAAATGTGAACCACAGAGTCAGAAAGTCAAAAGTGAGATAGGTTGTTCCCAGAAGTTAAGATGCCGAGGTTGGTTCGTTTGTGTATTTGCATGACTTAATTTTTCAAGGGAGGAAAAACCACAAAACAGTAGAGGGAAGTGTGCGCTTCGAACAAGGGCAGGGAGCCGGCGTTGCACAAGCTGCAGGGACGAGATTTTGAAATTGAGTTTGGCATGGGCCAAATTCTCCTCCCAGTGGGATTAACGGGAGTTTTAGCATTGACTTAATAGGAATAAAGTAAGGCTGCTGCCCAGTGCTTTTCTAAATCCCATTCTTTAGCAGTTATAATATGTAATAGATTAATTAAAAACAGGTTTAGAGAACACAGCTACACAGAAATGCTGGACTGAATCCTGCCGAACTCTTCTAAGTATACCAGCGAATACTTCTGTAAAGGTTCAGGATTATGCGTGAAACCAAATGATCAGGGGCCTGATTTTGCATCCAGTGAAATCAGTAATTTCCTTTAGTTTTTACTGTCATTTTTTTTTTAAATCCTACTTTTCCCTGTGTTGCATTCCCCCACATTTAGTTGTGAAACTGTTTGTTAAACAATAAGCACACTGATTTTGACACACATTTCGCAGAAATGTGTAGTAACATAGCCTGATAGTTATGCCAAGATAAAACTCTTCAGCATGGAAGAATTAAGCCTGCTTGCAAAAGGAGATAAGAATCTATGCTGCTTTTATTCTTTCTCTTTTTCTTTTTTTTTTTTTTTTTATTTTTAAAACAACTTTTAAGGTAGCAAATATGAAGTTTAGCTATTGAAAGACAGCTGACTAATGAAAAAGCTTCCTAAATAGTGAAATACCACTCTCGGCTTCAGCGAGTATATTCTGCTTCAATCGTTGTGTATGTGGGCATATAATATTTTTCACAGATTGCCCTCAAAACTCATCACTACTTATGTGATAATATTTAGGGGCAGAATTTATTGCTGGAAGAAGCTCCTTTCTTCAGTATTCTGAAGTAATTCCTTAGCTTGTTGTATTTCTACAGCACTTCACAAACAGATGCAAGAGTTGAAAACACCATTACATGGGGTTCTGCTCCTGTGTCTCCTAAACTGAAGCCCTCTAAACTCACCAGCCTCTTGCCTTCTTTTGGTGCCCATCCTAAATACTAGGGGTTAAATGTGAATCCACACCAGGGATTTCACTGCTACCCTCAGCACTATCTTTGGGACATCCTGCTCATTTCCTGAGCGTGAGGGAAGTGACAACCAGTACTTTCTATGCAAGAAAGAAGCAGAAATTGTTGCGTTCTTTAACCTCTGTGAGGAGATGATCATTCCAAGGACAATGATAATCTAGGCCCTAAAATAAGACTCCTCCTCTAATCTGGACCCTAAATTTTGTATACAGAGCGTTCCTGTTGTTAACACCTAATGTTACAAAGAGTTACCAGCAAAGTCATGTGGCAGCTATTCAGTGGGACTATTGATGCAATTAAAGATACCGCCATACAAAGCTGTTCACAAGATGAAGGCAGTGGAGATTGAAAGAAAAAACTGCCTCAATCCAACATTCCAATACAAGACTCTTACATTTCCTTTAATTTTTTTTTGTCAATAATTTACTTTGTGCACAATACAGAAGTGTACAAGATATTCCAAAGAACACGAAAATACAGGAGGGAGGGAATGTCTCAGAAAAAAAATTACCTCAAATGCAAGTAACAGAACCAAGGGTTGTACACGCTAGGTTTCAACTGGCTACGTCTAAGAGGCCAGTGCAGCTCTAAAGTTAAACTATGTTGATAGGTGCTTGAATACTGTCAAAAAATATCCAAATAAATCATGAACAAGTGAAGCTTGGTGTTGCAATAATCTAGTGACAGCAATAGAAAGCCCACTTGCCTACACCAGGGCTTGCACTGGAAGAGCCTCTTTCAATACAGCTTTGTCAGCACATCCACCTAGTGGAAACTTTGAGCTGGATGGCTCTTTGTGTTTGTTTTGTTTTTTTTTCCTTTTTTTCGCTTTTGCTAATTGAGCTGCCTTTCTTCCTCAATGACATCAGCTACATGGGACAAAAAAACAAAAAAAAACAAAAAAAACAAACAAAAAAAAAAGCAGTCTTCATGCAGTTGTTTTGCTGTGCTGAGTAAGGCTGGGTCCATTCTGATTTGGTTGTACCAACAAAACATTGGACTGCATCTCTCCCATGGAGAGAAATGCTTCTGCTTCTCCCGTGGGTACAGCTGCAGGATCAGGAATCATTTTCCAGCAATCAGGCACAGGTCAGGCATTTACAGAAAGAACTGATACGTGTGAGTGGTGAGAGGGACATTTGCATAAGCAGGAGACAAGGCTTTTTTCTATAATAAGTATTCCAAATGGGCAAATTTGCTGTCTATTGACTGAAAGGCCTGAGGAAATAAAAGAAAGTCTACTATTTATTTATGTTTTTTCTTTTTTTTTTTTTCTTTGTTTAATCAGCTACACCTAATTTGTCTAGCCTTACATCTTGCCTAGTGATAAGGAATTAGCCTGTATGGTATAGAAAATACACATAATGGATAAGGATGGTATTAACCGTTGGCTGATTTCTGGCACATTCAGCTGAAGCAGAGATCCTGACTGATACTTCTTTTTGGGTAGCAAGTTTGTATCAATACCTCTCCCTTACAAGGGATTTCCAGTGTTATGTTCTGGATAAGACTAGTGTAAAAAATTACTTGACAACTTCTTTTTGAAAAGAGATACTTTTGCCCAGCTCTTCAAAGATACTTTTAACAGGCTTGCCTCTGGGAATGTGATTCACCAACCCAAGCTAGACATCCAGCTCTTCATAAATTAAGCGTGTAACATGACATAGACTTAGGGTTGTCAGGGCTCACACACTGGATTCGCAACACCCAGCGTGCTGTTTGGAAGGAAGTTTTGGCCGTTTGGGAACCAGATGTGTATGAAATGCTCTCTGTCTTTCTGATTTTGGCACTTGGCTGCAGTTCTAAGTTTAATACATGAGGAAAGCATGTTTCACAGCCGCCAAAAGCTTTGCTGAGTCTTTGGTGCTTTGAGAATAAGGAATAGCCTCACACTTTTCTTTAAGATCTTAGAAGAGAGAAGTGGTGACCACTTATTTGGGAGCCCTGTGATTAGAGTTCTTGCTCAGGAAGTTGGAGATCCGTGTTCAATACGTTTTGTAGTCTCAGGGGATTCAAATTATCCTCTTTTGCCTTGCAATAATATTCTGGAGAACACGGATATTCCTCCCCACCTTTCCTTCTGAAGTAGTGCTATGACTCAGAGAGGGGTGCAGGACTCTGAGAGCAAAAAGAAGAAAAGTTTTCTGTAAGGAGTGTTGTTTAACAGCCCTGAAGTGGAAACACTCCACTCCTAGAGAAGCCTGCAGCCTGAAAGCTAGGGCACTAATCTGAGAGATGGGAGACACCAGTTTATTCCCTTCCCAATGAGACGGGTGCTGAAGATTGCTCTCCTATTTGATGACGAAAAACAAAGGAAAGAAAATTAAATCCTATTACAGTCATCTTCAAATATTTCCTCTAGTTAAACACATGAGATGAATGTGTCTAATATCCAAATTTTATAAATACTGTAGAAATGTGCCAGGAATATGAAGCTGTAAACTTGCAGGCCTTCTTACTTCACTCCTTCAACTATTTTCTGGAATGGCCCATCAATGTTACGAAAGGTCTTATTTTCCACCAGTATTTTTGGAATTATCCTTCACAACTGCTCCCATCCACATCTGAGGGAGGAGATCATTCATTTCTCAAAAGGCAGGCTCTGTAGTACATGCAGCTTTCAGTGCTTATATGGAGGGTTTACTGAAAGTGTCCAGCTAAGCATCCAGCTAAGGGCAGAAAAGCTCTACTCTTTCTCTCTTCCCCAAGGTTTCAGAAGATGCAGAAGATGAATTGCAAGAAATGCTACCTGGAGAAAATATATGACTCTTGTCCTATAAAGCCATGAAAGATTAAAAGCATTTTGCTTCAACACGGCAAAAAGACCGAGTCTAGAATTTGAACTCTGACCACTTGCAGGATTGTGTTCGGTTCTAGCAAGAAGCTATCTTACTCAACCCCAGATGGCATCTTAGAGAATATCTCACTTAAGTTACTCCTTGCTTTTCATCTCTTTTATTGCTTCTGTTATAGACTCGTTGCAGTCCCTCAGAGCAAGCAAACAAGGCCATAGTGTTATGTGTGCAAGGGAGAGAGGAAAATAAAGGAAAGAAAAAGAACTAGAAGCTTTTGTCCCTCTTTCCAGAACAGTTTATCAATGCTCACATCCTTGGAGAGAATTTTAGCTACTAAGTATTTTAGCTACAAAGTTAAAAAATGGAAGTTAACATCTATGGTACTTCACCCTTTAAGATTCCAATAGGCATCTCATATAACTATTCTCATAGCAATTAAGGATGAAGTTGTTTTGAGAGATGCCATGAAATTCCATCTGGACCTTTGCTCTTTAAGAGATAATTAAAAGCCATATTCTATTCCCTTGTCACTCAGAGCTGGAAAGATGGCAGTTTATGCAGAGATTGTTGGTATGTTCTTTTACTTTCAGTCTCCCATTTCTGCACCCACAATCCCGAGCAAAGGTAGAAGGCCACCAGATACGGCATATATTTAAGAGACAAAGCTCAGTGGGTTGTGAGCGACTGAAAACATTTTCCTACTCTGCTTTTGTTTAGTCTCAATTACCTACAATAACACTAAAATATCTGGCACCAGCGCTATGACTGTGGCAACTCCTTTCTCCCAGCAGTGCTTTCTTGGCTGTCATCAAGTTTGTATACTGCATTTACAGGCATGAATTTTGAGTTTATTCTGACAAGATTAAATCAAGACAAGGAGGCAAAATTTTACGAGAGGATCCTTGGAAAACAGTCTTACTTTCTTTTCCAATGTGGCATTATTTTCCCGAACAAAAGAAAAATGTTGTTACAAGGCAGGGCCATAGGTGTTGGGTTGTGTGGTCTTTTAACAGCTGTATTTAGCAGCCTCATGATGGGAATAACTGGACATCTTGGTTGCAAACCAGAGCTGGCTCTTTTAGTATATAGCCCCAAGGAAAAGTAGTTAGAGTAGAGTTTACTAACCTGATAACCCTCCTAAGCATAATATAAGCATCTCTTATGATAAGCATATTATAATAGATGATTCAAAATATCAAGAGATCTTAAAAACAAAGGACATTGTGAACCACTAATTTATTTCTCTATATGGGGAGTGCCTGACTTGTAAAAAATTTTAATTCCATATTCAATGGCTCCTTGACTATTTCATACGAAAACAAAGCTGAAAATATTCCCGACATTTTATTACCTCAACCATGTGTGATGTCATGTGGATTGTGTAAATTGCCCTAATGTAATAGTTGAAGTAGTGTCCTCATTCCTTTCTCTTCCTGATGGCTGTTTCCCTAACTAGATGAGTAAGTCCTGCTCAACAGCATGTTTTAATAGGACAAGTACAAACGTGGCTTACTGACTGTACCCTGACTGACTGAGACATTACTCCAACTTTATTTTCAAGTCTGTTTTAAAGCAGCTTTCTCTTTCTGTAGGTCTTACTTGGCTTTGGGGTTATAAACAGCAGAGGTTATTTATTTAGCTATCTTTTTAGTTAATCTTCCCTACTGAAAATATTTCACTGTTTACGAGCTCTGTCATCTGGAAAAAAAGTGTTGCACTGTTTTCCAGTTATTCTAATTAGGGCCACTACATGTTTCCATTTCATGGACTTTTGTTCACAGTTGTTGTGTCCGGTTCCATCAGTCCTTGACGTATCCTCTTACCCCAAACCTCAGAATCCTTTTGGTGACAAAGAGTTAATCTTTTTAGTTTTCCTGTTTACCATGCGTGTTCTGACTCACCTTGACACATAGTGATAATGCGTCAGATGTGTCCAGCTACCACCTGACAGGCTGTATAAATTTTTTTAAATCACTCCCAGAGTGGTGACTCTCAGCTGCATAATGCCAGCTGGTGTGTGTGCACATGGCACATGTGTCTGCTCAGATCACAGTTGTGAACTATTTGTCTTCTCTAAATGAAATCCAGGAGTTTCAGCCTCAGTTCAAATCTGATCTTTTATCCTACTGAAACTCCCTTGTTTGTTTTACTGCTTGGGCTAAATGACGCAGAAAAAAAATCAGAGCTAATCTGACCTTTGCTCTTGCTGTTTGGCTAAACCAGAATCTTACTGAAAACCTAGATAAGCAAAATGGTTTTGCCATTTTTTTTTTTTGTCTGTTTAATGGTGAGCCTTAGTTTCTTCATCTGTAAAATACAGGCTAATCTATTTCACAGTGAGACCTAATGCATAGAGCTTGCTTTGATATCTTTAGATGGCATGTTAGTTTAAGATGCAAGGTGTTTTTTTGTTTTCCTTAGAAATTAAACTCTACCTAGTTTTCAGTGCTCATTTACTAATCTAAGGACTTATAGTACACCACTGAAAATCTATCCTAAACCAGTTCTAGTTCATTTCACTTTTTTGGCTGTTTTCATAAAACACAGGTCTTCTTACTCCTCCACATATGTCCAGTTGTCCCTGAGCCTTCTGCTTTATTGATAGCTGTATTGCTTCGATGTTGCCTGATGCTCTGACCCTGAGCTTGCAGCGTGTGGTTATTTCCTGAATTCAAGGCATGTCTGAAAGCTTTATGTCCCCCAAAAGCACCAGGGAGTATGGGATCCTCAGTCTCAAGTGTGTGAGTTCACACTAAGAGTAAATTAGCAGCAGGAAGCTTTTGGACAGGCAGATTTCTGTTTAAGATGAGACTCAGGATATGACTTCATCCAAGGATGAAAAGGGAAGATAATTATTGAGTCATAAGCAAATGTTTCTTAGGGAAACCTTTCAGATTCAAAGAAGATTCAAAGATGCTGAAGACTGTATAATGTATTTTTCCCTTTTGGGGTGATATCTGTGGCATGGAAGTCTTAATACACATAGAGTATTGTCTGGAAAAAAAGGGTAAATGTTTATATGTAAATCACAGAATCATAGAATACCAGGTTAGAAGGGACCTCAAGGATGCTATATTCCAACGTTCCTTGGGAAAAACATGATCTAGACAAGATGACCCAGCACCCTGCCCTGCTGGATTTTAAAATTTTTCAAACTTGGGGAATCCGCCACTTCCCTGGGGAGGTTATTCCAATGGCTGACTGTCTTTGTTGTGAAAAATTTTTGTCTTGTGTCCAGTTGGAATGTTCCCAGGAGTAACTTGTACCCATTAACTCTCATCTAAATCAAATCTCCAATTTAGGGTACAAGTGGAAGAAGGTTTTCTATGCTTTTCATAGTTTCATGCCTCTTTCTATGTTTCTCTAGTTCTCTTTCATACAATCTGTTTCTTTAATGTCCCTGCCAGCAGTGTGGGAACCTGCCTTTGTCTTCAATGAACACCTACAAGAGAATTGCAGGCATGGAAAGTGAATAGCTGGGGTTTGTAACACAGGTTGAACATCAATATATTAATAATCTGCTATAAGAGGTAATACCTAGTATTTTCTCAAGGTAACCAGTAACTGGCTACATATAAAATATTCACTATATATGAAAAATATTAATGATTTGTTCCTTATTTTTGGCTCATCATTGGCATCAGCTGTTTTACTCAAATGAAAGCAATGTGACCTGTCTTTCGCCTTATGTATTTGAATCAATAGATGAGAGATGACAAAATGAGTTAATTGTTAACATATGTACATGAACACAGAGGACAAATTCCAAACAAAACAGAATAAGGCATCTAGGTAAGGTCATCATGCTCCTCGAATCACTCATTAAATATAGACTTTACCTTGTTCTTCCACCTTTTTCCACTCAAAGGTTAGTTCCTATATTAGGAAAATATTCATTTGCAGACTGCTCTGGGACAAATCTTTAAAAGTAGGAATTTTTCTTTTTCAGCAAGGAGTGTTTCATGCTAGACAACAAAGTTCACTACATCACATTTAAGCAGCTACAAGTAATTTATTTTTCTCTCTAGTTGGAGTGGAAGAACAAATCCATCCTACCTAGCAGGCAGGAAAGAGTCGTGTGTCAGCTATGTGCTCTGAAGCCTTGACCAACTAATGCTGCATAGGAGAAGTGTTGTTCCCTGCAGCTGAATCTGTTTGTAAGTATGGCTTGGAGGTTAAGCCGTCAGCACAGCAGGGTTCCTATCATGCTTGTTCTGTGAAGCATCTTGTGAATGGTTGTTGCAGTGAGCTACATATGAAGATGAATGCTGAAATGCATAAGCGAGACAGAAAAAAATACCTAGAACTAGGAAATTTGAATGGATTGCTTTAGCTTAATCCATTAACCTAAAATGAGTTACTTTACTGCCCTCCCAAAACAGGATGGGTGGATATGAAAAGCGGATCCAGAAATAGAAGTTGCTGAGTTGTATCCTGTGTCAGGCCTGTCTAGTGCTCCTTGTCCTTTATTTCCTTCAATTTTTAGCTGTGGAGATTCAATCTGAGCTGCCCATCATTGAGATGGAGAACTAGACAGGATACCAAAAAGAGTCTAAGCATTTGGGAATATGGCAAATAGCAACCTTTAAGATGAAAAAAAAACCCATATATTTTTAGCCAAGTATTTTTATAATAGTAATAAAATAATATATAAATAATCTTTAAAATACTACAAAGATAAATTTCACTTGAGAGGCTATTACTAACCCAGTCATATGATATTTCTAGTCTTTACCACTCCATTGCCAGTGTTTTTTCCTTTACTGTAGGTTAGATTGAAACTAGGGAAAGACTCGTGAGATGTAGACTGACCAGTACTAAAATTTCTCTTTCATACTATCTATACAAACCTGACAGAGACAACACGTCCTGCCTAAACTTTTCCCACAGGAGCAAAACAAAAGTAGTAGGAAAGAACATAGTTCCGTGACTGAACTCTATGCTCAGCAAGGTATCACTAAAGAGAAATCAATGAGTTTTGGTTCAGTTTAGGCTTTTTCTTAAAACAGGTTTCTAGGATTAAATAAGCAAGCCTTGAACAACTGTAAATACACCAAATTGCCTCGTCTCCACAGAGGATACTAGCCTGTAATAAGGTGTCCTTTTTACTCACTTCTTTCCTTTCTCCTTCCACATATCCAACAATAAAGCATTAAACTGCAAGAATTTGTTTTAATTTGCTTTTGTTTGCTTTTAATGAAAAAAAAATAAAGAAATTAAATAAATTATCTTACACTGTACAGAAATCTATTAGTTATAAGTTGGAACTAAAAACTCCACTGTGGACATTATTTAAAGACATAAAACTGCAATGAATGGATAAGCAAATATGCTTACATTTATTTTTTTTACATGAAAAACCCAGATGTTTACAAACAGAAATATAATCCTGCAATCAGTTGTGCCCAGGTTGATTGTAGTCATCGAAAGGGATCATGAGGTCAGACTGCAGTGCTCTGCAGTCTTGGATAAAATGTGTCTTGGGTTCACCCAATTTCAAGTCAGAGGGTTCTGGCTCTGTTTGGGCCTTACTGAAGATGAATTTTCAGGATGTGGTGCAATACAGGACTGAAATAATGTTGATAAGTGAAGAAATGTCAAGAAGAAGAAAATTTATGCCTGACCATTTTTTTGAGTGGTTCTTAACCAAGTCCTGATCTGTGATTTCACTGGATCTCCAGCTTCTTCCTTGTGCCCAGGTTTGGGTAGTCAAGAACACTGCTCCCCACTTTCTTTTACCTCACTCCAATTGTTCTCCTTGTTAGGCTAAAATACTCTAAAAGCCCACTGACAAACTTCAGTCAATGTGGGATGCAGTTAAATCTAGGTATAAGAAAGTAATCTACTATACTTCATGATCTAAAAGAGCTTTTAGCTATTTTTAGATTAAATAGACCCCTTGATTCTGTAAATGTTGTCTCCCCAAGGTATGAAGTTGTCTCCTAAGATGATATTACTAGTTTTTAATATAGATATTAAAATCTGATGATGTTTCTTTTCTTCTGTTGTCACTTGTCGTTCTTCTTCTGTACAATTTAGGAGATCAAGACACTAAATAATTCAGTAAATCTATGTTGAAAAATATTTTGTCAACATAATTTGTTACTAGTAAGCATCACTAAAGAAAAAAAACAAAAATCAAACCCTACAAAGCAAAATAAACTATAGGTAGTCAAGCTTTCTCTTTTCTTTTCTGGCAGCTTGTAAACAAAGACAACTAAAGTAATGGGAAAGGATACACTCTGGATGAAGGCTACCTTTAGTATAGTTAAGGGTCATTTCCATGAACTCCTTAGTCAGTGGAGAAAGATAAGCCCCTTCAGATGTGACAAAGCATAGCTGTTTTGGGCTTTTGTTCTGAATCTCTTCTGGAACAGATGATATCTCTCCATCAGCCACAGAGAAAACTCCTGGAGCTTACAGAGTAATGCTTGTGATAATCACCCGGACAAGCACCAGTGGTTTCTTCCAGAGGTGTAGGAAAGCTCTGAAGATTTTGCTTTTTGAATCAGCTGGGGAAGCATGCAAGTGAATGTGCTGATATATATCAAGAGAAAGACCACTCTTGCCTGACAGCGGCATGTGTGTCCTTGTTCACAAAGCATGAACTATTAGTGAAAACAGACTTTTCTCTCTTACCATCCTCTCACAAACACTGAGTAAAACATTAGGACTTCTATACAGTTTCCAGTCACTGCATTAATGAAAAGTAACTGAATTGCACTCTGACAAGTTCCCTTCACAGAGCTAGTTCAAAAGCTGTGCTGAGATGCACAGAGCTGCAGTTCATTATCTGTATTCACAGAATCACAGAATCACAGAACGTTAGGGGCTGGAAGGGACCTCGAATGATCATCGAGTCCAACTCCCTTGCCAGAGCAGGATCCCCTAGAGTAGGTCACACAGGAATGTGTCCAGGTGGATTTTGAATGTCTCCAGAGAAGGAGACTCCACAACCTCTCTGGGCAGCCAGTTCCAGTGCTCTGTCACCCTCACTGTGAAAAAGTGTTTCCTTGTGTTTACACGAAACCTCATATGCTCCAGTTTGCACCCATTGCCCTTGTCCGGTCATTAGGTGTCAGTGAGAAGAGCCTGACTCCATCCTCCTGATACTCGCCCTTTCCATATCTATAAACATTAATGAGGTCACCCCTCAGTCTCCTCCAAGCTAAAGAGACCCAGTTCCCTCAGCCTCTCCTCATAAGGGAGATGCTCCTCTCCCTTAATAAGCTTAGTGGCTCTGTGCTGGACTCTCTCCAGTAGTTCCCTGTCCTTCTTGAACTGGGGTGCCCAGAGCTGGATACAGTACTCCAGGTGGGGCCTCACCAGTGCGGAGTAGAGGGGGAGGAGAACCTCCCTCGACCTGCTAGCCACATACCTTCTAATGCATCTCAGGAGGCCATTGGCCTTCCTGGCTGTGAGAGCGTATTGTAGTGCTGATAGGTGATCTTTTCCTTCTCCCAAGGATATACATCTATCCTTCATTGGGGATGAATCTTATAGTCCTGACCTCCTTTAGTTCACATTTCATGAATTTTTTTACCCTGCGAAGGGCAGCAGAGTACCCATAGGCTGATCTGGCAGTGCCCACGTGCTCTGAAATGTTCATGTTAGGTACTGAAAGCCTGTGCAGTTAAGGGTTTTTTTCGAAAATGATATAAGAAAGAATAGTCAGCCCTCCAATACCTTGAATATTTTCCTTTCCCCTAGAGCTGCTGCTTGTTACATTACCCTCATAAAATAATTTCTTTTATGAAAGCCATCTCCACGTAGAGCCTCTCCTGTGCAGTGACTCATGCATTGTATGTGGAAAAGCTCCTTCCTTATGGATCACTGTGAAGAGCTGAGATAATTTAATGCAATCAAACAGAAAAACTTCCAAGTTTACTCAAATACAATATTGTTGTGGTTTTCCCAATAGTGTGGAGAAAAATAGTGATGCATTGTTGCTGGCGTTAACGTGAGTGTCTTTTCTTTCAAATCAAAGGACTCCCTCTGTCCTTGGGTTTCCTTTAAAGCTACCTTTAAACATGCTCTTTTTGATTGTTCAGGAAACTGTCATTAAACAGCAGTAACCTTTTATTACTGAATTTAGCTGGATTTGAATTGACGACCTAGAGATAAAATTTCAGACTCTGTTACTAATTAACGGAGTCATTTGAATCCAATGGATTTATTATTTACTACCTAGACTTAGATATTTTCTTCTTTCATTTCACAAAGGTGATTTTCATGTCTTTTGTGATTTGAAAGCTACAATTAATTGCAGAGCAAATTTAGTATGCTTGTTCAGTCACCTTACCATGATAAACATGTCTTCTTGTCTCTGCTGCAAACCTTCAGTCACATTCTTTTTAAACACAGAGTTATGTATGATCCTAAAAGTTGCTACGAGGCAGGAATTTATCAGGCTAAGTTCTACCTTGCAGGTTTTCCTCTAGGCAAGTGCTATATACTGGTTTTGCATTGGATGTGGAAAGGTAGAATAGATAGTAGTAAAATATGGGTTCGCATATTTGTAACTATAACAACTTTGTATGAAACAAAAAGCAGTTGAAAAAAACAAGTTTTCAGTTGAATAAATTATTTGTCTAGCACATGAGATTCTAAAACTCTAGGAAATTGCTAGTTATGAGAATATCTGACACTATTTCATTGAAAGACAGTGAACAACTAGAGGTTTGAGCTAAGAATCTGATTTAAAAGTAAATAAGCCTACCTATAGCATCAAAAGTCAGCTCAGGCATCTGAATGTCAGTGGCCTACATAAGTAGAAAATACTATTTGGAGGTTAAAAGTAGATTGTTACAACTATGCAATTCATCTTCTACATATTAACAGTGACTGAAAGAACTGGACAGACTCTGAGGACTAAATTGTAAATCCATGTAAATATTTCATTGACAATGTTTAGCAAAATCGCACTCTAACAAAATCTTTATTTCATAGTGCAATTTTTTATTTTTTCTTTTAATGTTATAAAGCATACGATGTTTGTGAAGCAATGTATTTAAAAGTATGACGTAAATTAAGACTTTAGAATTCAGAAATTCTTTAAGAATACCGCTTGGGCCTTGTGTGAAGTTTCTAGGTACCATAATAATGAAAAGTAGCTTAATTTCACCCTAGCAGTTGAAGACAGCTTAGCAGAGTTGATTCTACAGTTGAGATGATACACCAGGAATAAAACCTAAGGGCAATTTCAATGTTAGTTTTTAAACTTGTAACTAGTCGATCAATCTCTTTTTCTCTTTCGTTACAAGTTTGTAGGAAAAAAATAGGCTTTATTTAGAAAGTGTTTTGGTGGGTGTTTTCCTTGGAGACTCCAATAGCTCCATTTTCCATTTGTTTTAATTTAGTGTTTATTACATTAGCATTCTGAATAAATAAGGAACCTTCTTGTTATCTAAGTATTCTAGTAAGACTTAGGTCATAGCTTTCAGTTAAGGAAAACTATTTAAGTTAGATCTTTTACAGTTTACGTGTCTGCAATTATAGGGAACCAATTTTTCACTGTCAGGCTTAATGTAGCCTGAGTAATATCATAGCTTCACAGAGGATAAAAAATCCCTTTTACCTAATAAATTATTGTGTTTTTTTTTCCTTGCTATCCTAAATAACCGTGAAACATTTTAGAAGAGCAAACCCATGTACCACTTGGAAGCTCTTCCCAGCTCAGGTGTGAATTGCGCAGACACAGTACTCATGCACACATTTCAATCCTCTTTTCTGTGGTTTAGTTTCCAAGGAAATCACAGCAGTAACATATCTGCATTATTAGGGAAACAGGACTATGGAGCACAGAGCGAAGACCTCTACCATGCTATACAGGTAGATCCAGGGTGGTTCATTGTATTGTTAAGGTACATCATTTACATATCCAAAGAAAGGTCTGGGAGAAAATAAACTGATACAAACAGCAGCAGAAGATTAGAGCAACTTTTATAGCAGAGAGTCTTATATGACCCAAGTGAATAGGATTTGGGATTAAGCATATGGGAAAGAGCAAGGTCTAAGTTTGAGGGGGATAGGGCAGGGAGATTTGCTCAACTATATCATGTTCTTATGTTTCTGCTTTCCAGGAAAGATATCTAAGAGTTCTTTGGTGCAATGTCAGACAAGAAGTGGCACCACTATCAGAGCTATTATCTGTATCTTTAACTACATGTATATAGAGATATATAAATACAACCTTGCAGTAAACAGAAGTCCTGTCTGAGACAAGTAATCTTTTTTTAGAATTTTGGAGTGGACTCCTGAGAGTTATTCAGCTGTTCTGTGACAATGTAATTAAAAGCAGAGCATTGTTTAGGGCAAATGAGACCATCTTCATGAATAACTTATATTCTACAAGAGCTGACTTTGTGTCAGCATATATAGAATAGCCAGGAAAGAAAGTGATGGATGTCTCATTTGCACAGTTTAAAATCAGTGGGCATTCATTTTTCTTTCACATGGGTTCCCTAACCAGAAAAAAAGTTATTTGTCCAGATGGCTGAAAAAGAGATACTTCAAAGAAGTAAAGCACAAGGGAAAAAAGATGGCACCAAAAGAAATGAAGTGAGAAGGCACTTGCTGATCTAGAAGCAGTAGAGTGGAATTGTTTTCTGCCTTTCACACAGGTGAAATCGACATTTGTACTGATATGTTTTTAGAAAAGAAGTATGTAAAAGTGTTTCTCTGGATGTCTCACAAGAGTTTGCATTTGTCCATTTTATCTGAGACCACATTTCCAGTCCCAGCTACAGATTTTTTTCTTCTATATTTCAAGGATTTTGTTTACTGTGTTGCCACTGTATACCCCCCCCCCAATAGTAACACAATTCCTCTCAAGTCATAAAATGATGATTTATGAAAAAAACCCTACATTTCCTGTTTTCTTAGCTTGTTTTTATTTATTTTTAATTTTTGTGAAAGTAAGATCTGTTGCCAGATGAATTTTTCAACCTTTCCAATCTGCCATATATATAAAGATGAAAGTCCTAGAAAACAGTGGGAGATGGCAGAATGACTTTATATCTTGTGTGAAAGGAGACAGAAATTAGAATATATAGCATTTATTAACAAACTTGAGTGAGATTATATAATGCCCTCTAGATTTTCGATCTACATTTTGACCGAAACTTCAGAACAATTTAAAAGAGATTTTCATTCAGAATAGCTTTCCTTCATTTTAGTTTGACTCCAGTGCACAAAGGGTCTTGTAGGTGCTACGCTTGTATCTAGTATGGCCACAGAGCCATATACAGACCATAGTCATGTTCCTTACTCCTGAGTTTCAAGGTTTTGATATAAGAAGGTCTTAGCAAATGAGACTACAAAGCAACTATGTTTTATTGTTGCAGGTTGAAAGGACACTATGCCTTTTTGCTGTAAAAAAAAACCATTAACTTTTAGCTATATAATAGTTATCAATAACTCTACTTTCCAATAAACACTTTATTTCCAGCAGCACCAGCAGGAAGAACAGGACCTCTTTTCCTAAACTATTGGAATGATATTTTTCTTACAGCTACAGATCAGAAAACAAAGCAGAAGGCCATGTCTTAATTCCTGTCTGCCCACAGTTCAGCAACAGCATATTAGCAACCGTATTTGTCAGTGCACTATGGCATGGCCACCCCCTTGTGTTGAAGGCTGCTTCCTCTCTATCACCACCTTATCAGGTATTTGATTGCAGGATAGACAGTATAGGGCATCCCATGGTTTGCCCTGTGGTGTCTCAGTGCCTGCAGACCATGCTGTGGGTTAGTCTGTGTGCTTGCAGGCTGCGGGAGGAAACGGGAAGGTGCAACAGGAGCAGGTACCCTTTGCCCAAGTTACTGTAGGCAGGTAAAGCTGTATATCTTCTGCTCCTGCAGCTGCCTCCTCGTTGAAGGCTGATGCAGAAGTTGATTACAGATTACCTGATTTCCATCACCAGGATAACATTCCTCTTTTCTCTCACTCCAGCAGTGAAGCAGTACTAGGGCTGTAAAGAGAAACTTTTCTGTTCGTGTAAAGGGAATTTTTCTGCATCTTTAGCAAATAGCTGGGTTAGCGATAGGATAAAAATTACAAATTAGAAGGATAGTACAGGAAGACTAGTCTTAGCAAGAAATTGCAGAGATCACCTATAATTTTTACCGAGTAAAACACATGCTATTTCATCACTTTCCAGTAATGGATCTTTTTCGGGGAGAGAGACTTAGATGAAATGGTATTTGGGTGCAGGTGCATTTAATAACACTTTCTGGCCTATTATTTTTTACAACAAGCATAAAGGTGGTTATTTTTACCTCTCTACCACAAGAAAAAATGGCATTCTGTTTGAACACTGTAAAACTACAGTTGTGGCATGGCATTTTTACCTCTGTTCATCTGCGTCTTCAAAGCAGAGATGAGTGAAGTAGACAACTAGAAGTGAGCTGACAACATATCATTTGAGCACATGGGAAGCCACAGATGAAATTAGGGGGTAAAACCTCACACAAATCTTTCATAATAATACTTTGCCCTGATGATATGCTTAGCTGTCTCTTCATTCCTCCGTGCAGATCGCATTCACCCTGAGTCGGTCCAAGGAGAAGAGGTGGTGATTCACAGCTACGGGTCACTCTGATATGAGTGTCATCCCTTTCTGGACTGAAAAGGAGATGAAACATTTCTGCTCAACCCGGAGGTGCACATGTGCTCCTGACCTTGCTGATGACTTTATGAACGTGTGCTCACAAGCACTGCTCAGAAGCCGGGTCAGTTTGCAGATGTCAGGGCAGCTTTGTGTCCCCATTGTTTGCCGTTGGCCTCTCATACCCTCAATGTTCATGCTTGGTGTTTTCTGGTCTCTCCAGTCCTGTGACCAGATAGTAGTTAACGAGCTGCACTGCTGTGCTCTGAAGATGCAATCAATGCTTTTTGCATGCCCCTTCCCAAAGCTCTGGGAGACCTGAGCCTGAGCCCTTGGTGAGGTGGCCGTAGGATGGGCTACTGGGATCTGTGGGGTGGCATTGAGCACAATGTAAAGGTGAAGCCAAGAGCCCTCCAAACAAAGTGGCAGGCTAAGCAGGAATATGTGTGGGCAGATTATTTGCAGCCAGAGGTGAGAGCACTAGTGGAAGCCTGATGATGTGGAGGCAGGAGTGTGGAGGCAACTAGGGCGAGGGCCAGGAGGGCTCACAAACTTGTAACAAGTCTTGTACCACGGTCATCTTGGCTGTGCAGTGCTCAGTGTAAGCTAACTCAGGTCTGCCCTATACTGCTCCACAGTATGGGCTGGATCACCATTTGATGAGGATGCAGATGTACAAAGGCAAGGTGTGATGTGGGGAAAACCTGAATCTGAACAGAGGTGAGCGTGCAGAGAGGAAAAAGCCAAAGTATCTCTGTTCACATTGATCTTTGAAGTTGTCCCCAGACACTTTTAGGTTAAAGAACTGACAATTACTTGGCAGATAACCCGTGGAGGCACAAAACTTGACAGAATTAGGAATAGCGTGTTCCAAGGATGACGTGTCCTTGTACAGGTTTTGGGAAGCATTACATACACAGGTGCCATCCCTAAGCATCATTCATGCATGCCTGCTTGTTCAACTGTCAGAGCACTAAGACAAATATGTTGTTGTGGTCAATGCGAGAGAACACCGACACTCAATTTCCAGCTGAGTTCTTTCATACCATTTTTAAAGCAGAGCATTCTGTTGATTGAGTGTAGTGGTGTGTTGCATAGATGTGCTGGGATTTTTTTCAAGATTTCTCCCTTAAGAGAACGGTAACAGAAGCAACAATTAGTTTACTGCACTCCTCACCAATCTGCACAGCTTTTAAGCACTGAAAACTTTTTACAGGTGGCATTAACTTTGTGTAAATAAAGCTGGTATTCTATGATTTAATTAAACCAGTTCCCATATCACTCTTAGTTTATCCTTGTTAGGAAAAAGTTTATACCAACCCTAGTGGCTTATTAGCTACTTGTCAGAAGTGTAATTTTTAAGTTATCTAGGGAGACAATTATTTGGGGAGACTGTATAAATATTCTTGAATTAGAGGCTTGCCCACACAAGGAAATACATCTAAGCCAATTCAAGCTGCATGTTTAAAAAAGTATAATTATTATATTTTCAGCTAAATGTCTTCTGTGGACATTGAACATTATTTGTAAGAAGGTGCAACAGAAAGTTGGATCAGACCATCAAGTTTCAGGTTTCTGCTGCAGGATATCACAGTTCACTACATTTATGGAAAATTCTTAGCAACATATGGCAAGATTGTAGGCAGACATTTTCATGGGTCTCAGTAGGATGCAGGTGAGACAGAAAAAGGCGGTAGCCCTTCACCTGTGCTGGAAATCTCACTATATCAGGTTTGGACTTCTGGGATTCCCAACAAGGAAGGAATTTGTTTGTCTTTTATGATGCATTTTCTTTCCTCCCTAGGCCATTTCATATCAGTTTGTGAATGTGGTGGGACATTCTTAAGGAGATATTAGCAGAGACACCACAGGATGTCAGCTTTTATATAGATACCTCAGTTATTGCATTATTCTGGTCAGCCTGGAAAATCCTGGGGGCTTGATTCACAAAGCACCTATGCTGGTGTCCATCACCAGGAGAGTGCCTGGAGCAGGTCCTTCGTCCTTGAGTGCATTGCAGCACAGTGCAAGTACTCTGCACACCGTTAGAGCCACAAGATGGGCCAGCAGAGCCTTACAGCTGGGAGGTGATGAGTCAAGGCTTTCAAACACAATGACTTAATATATCTATCATCACAAAGCACATTTTTTTTGCCCCATCTACTGCAAAAATATCACTGATAAGGGCATTAATGCCAACTTGTTTATGTTTCTTGCTCTGCCTTCAGCACATCATCTTTTAGCAGGTATTAAGATTTTTCAGTTTCCGTCTCTCATGCCAGTGGGTATGAATTCCAGCACTGTAATTTAAAATAACAAACATATAGCATGCGGTCTAAAATAATGAGAAATCTAGAACAACTCTACAAGCAAATGCTTTTATAGCCTAGAATTCAAAAGAAAACATAATACTACTCAGTCTTGAATTAAAAAAGGCAGAGATCCTTTGAACTTATGAAACTGTTGGACAGTACTCATTACAAACAGTGAGATTTGTATCTTTGCCAAAGCATTAATACCTTTCTTTAGGACAGCTGAAATTAAATGGACACAGAGATCCTATGAATTTTGAAGTGAACTATTTCCACACCATACAGCAAAAAGTTGGTGTTAAAAGGCTGACTAGATCTCTTATTTGTGACAATTGAAAATACAGGTGACTGCATTGTTTAGAGGTGTTAGACTAGTTTTGTTTTAGATATTCAACAGAATAATTGTAGCATCTGATTAGTTTCAAGAGAATTAAGTTTTTCACTATCATTTCAATAGACAGACCAGCTAGTAGTATTTCTTCTGTCCTTAACAGGATACCTAGAACTGGGAAATAACACTCAGCTAGAAATCAGAAATCATCCCTTGAATCTCTAATAAGCCTTAGCCTTTCAGTTAGGCAGAGGACAATTATTGCATTTTTTAACCTGCGATGAAGTTCACGTAGGTCATAACACTAAGGAACTTTTATATTTTTCTGCATCATTTGACCAGATCTGAGCTCTTGATTTGCAATGCCATAGCCATCAGGCCTTTGGCTGAAGACTGGGGGAAACTGGTGATTAAAACATTCCTTCCCCAGGACAGATTGCCCTGCCTACATAATTGATTATATGTCAGAATTCAATTTCTGTTCTGTTGTTGTAATAACACTGAGATAGTGACAAAAGTGTTGTCTAGGTGTTATGGTGCTGAATCCTGCCTGGGGACATAAGGATTTCTTTCTTAGTTCTGCTGTGATTTCCCACATTGCCTTGTGCAAGTCATTTAATCAGTCTGGGTTTTACCACTTCATCTAAGAAACCTGGGTGGTGGGCAGCCTCCAGCTCGTAATTCTTGCCTAGAAAAACACCTGACAATTTTGGATCCTCTAAAACCTGTAGCCAAACAGAAAACTCTGGAGCTGAAGAGACCCACTAAGCTTCTTTAATTCTACTAAACTGAAAAACAGAAAAGCCAAGGAAGTAATCAGATGACAGGCAGAAACATTTTTACACTCCAAGAACATTTCATTTCCTTTCTGTGGTAGCATATAACCCAGCTTCTCTCAAATGATTCCTTATTGCTTTTTAATCAGCCTTTACAAATTGTTCAGGTTTTTAGGCATCGTTCTAATGAAATCTTTGAGAAGAAATCAGCAAGCAGAAGAACAGGTCTGACTTCTTCCTATGTACATTACTATTTTTTCATTCCTCCTAGTGTATTTCTCATGCTTGACTGTATTTCGTTTTCCTTTTACCTTGAAAAATAAATTTAAAAGTCTTAATTGAAAGAAGACCTGTGTTTATTGCCAATATGCACAACAATCAAGGAATATAGCTTCTCTTTCCAGTAACAATTTGCTTTATTGCACAAATGTTGGATATTGCTACTAGCCTTGGCAGTGCCTGGGCTCTTGGTGAGGTAGGTCATTGCATCATCATGAGGAATGATGCAAAATGTTTGCATTCCTCCCATAGCTCTTAATTGCATTAAGAAATATAGAAAGAGTTTTCTTCAATACATTTTCCTCTCAGGACTTCTGTTCGACTGGATGTATTCTTACTGCTGTACAACCTGATCTGTAGTCCGCTAGGACCTAGACTTGGTGGGAGTTTTCCCATCGATTTCATTATTTACTTTGTTTCGCTTCACATTATTGACTCATATGCACTTCAGCTCAGACCTGTAGGCTAAACACTTATAAAATACGAAACTCCTTCTGTCAGGAGCACCTCATTTTCAATGAGAGAGAAGATTTCTAAGATCAGGAATAGTAATGTGGACCTGAATAGAGGGAAAATAACAATGTATACATTGCTGCTTAATCTACACGTTTTATATCTCCTGGAAAAGACATACGAATCCAGGTTTACATTTTTATTTAGCCATCTTTTAATTTAATCTCTTCATCTTTCAGTAAGTTAAACACAGAAGCTTTCCTCATGTTTTGCTCCTACTTGAGCCTTCCCTTCCCTGCTTCTCCTCAATCTCTGTAGCAAGCTAAACGTTGGCATCTGCTGCTCCAGGAAATATTTTGTGCAGTGGCCATGCTTGCCTGCATCTCCCAGCCCTACTGCTTCTGTGTTTCTCTGGTAGAAAGATAGAGAAATAACAGCAAACAGAAGTAGCATGGTTTGGAGAAAGCATACTTGTTTGGGAGTTCACACTTCCCAGATACAGTTCCCCAGATATTTTACCTCCTATGAAAATTTTTGAGATTTCTTCTTATTCCCTGGCTTACACTAAGAGGAAAACCAGACTTTTTTGTGTTGATTTTGTATCTTTATTTATTTGGAGTGAAGACATTAGCATTAAGTAGTAGCTGAATATTTAGAGTATTCACACTAGATAATGAAAACCCTAATAATTTACTTTAGCCCTTGCACAAGTCCCTTTCCTACCCACATCGATACAAGTAGAGAACTGCTTGGCCACGCTGAATCAGAGCTCTCTTCTATCTCTGAATCTGACAGAGACAAGCTCCACTTCCCCTGTGTGCCATAGGAGACACTGGGAGATCTTTCAATATATGTTTCTACAACAATTACGCAGGTTTGATTAATTGAGATTTTATGCTTTATTTTTCCCTCAGTCAGGTCTCTGAAATTGGTTTCTACCTCTAATACTGGTTCCTCCTGTGCCTATACAGGAGGCATTGATTGCTTTTGATACATTTCTGCCTCTGCTGCCCAACTGCATATAAAACGGAGGTAAGACATCCTCAGTTTCCCTAGGATGCTTTACAATGGTTGTAATAGCTGCATTTTGATGTAGACATGTAGATACATGTAAGAAAGCTAAATATTACTCAAATGAAGAGTACAGCTATAAGTATGACAACAGTTTCTGGGCTGAATTTAATTCTTTTTTAAATAAACCTGCGTTTATTTCTTTTTATGACTTTGCTTTCCATAGTGGAGTAAAGATGTTAAAACTATATTGTATAGTATACAGGGGGAAGGGAGAGAGAGAGAGATATTCACATACATGTTTGTGTGTATATTAACTTTTGGTGGTTCCTTGCAGGATTGTTTGAGTGGTGAGTTTTTTTAACCAAAAAAA
>VWZK01016478.1:118807-139576 GCA_013396935.1 Baryphthengus martii | reverse complement strand
AAAAAAAAAAAAAGAAAGAAAAGAAAAGAATTATTTTAGGCTAGGAAAAATAAACACTCTCAATCATTTTTTTTTATCCCAAATGGCATACAATGTAGCTGTTATCACATAAGATCTTAATATTCCTGCAATTTATAACTCTAGTTTTGGTTGATTTTTTTTGTCACTGTGTTTGCAATGCAGCTTACAGATATTTGTGTCATTTACTCATAGTAACAAATCTACATGTGACACTAAGATGTGATTTTTAAGGCAGGATTGTACAAAAAGTAAACCATGACAAAATCTGTGTGAATTACAATGCATCTATGTATGAGGAATTTCTCTGTTCATGGGGTTTTGTTGCATTTGGAGGCTTTGTGTTGTACTTTGCGCTGAAGACAGGGAAAAAGTTAAGGCAGTTTTTGACTGCTGAGTGATCAAACATGTTGTGAGGCTTTTGTCAGATGAACTATTAATACTTTGTTCTTACAACTCCATTTCCTAAGAGAGAAAATGTTTTTATTTCAGTAGTCTGTGCATCATCTGTAGTATTACACTTAAGGAGGATGTCCAGATCTCCAGATGATATTGAGGAGCACCTTCCCTCAGATATGGCACCATTGGACTCAGCAGGAGTTTTGTCTTTGAAGAAATGTAGGCATGGAGGTGACAATAAGTGCAGAATGTGCTCCACTGATCCTCTAGCTGTGCCTTCCAGGCAAAGCATGAGCGTCCTAAACTCATGAAGTGTAGCTTTACAATAGGTGAAGGGATCTGAGATGCTGGGATATTACCATGTTTTCCCTGGCTTTACTTACTGCATCAAGGGTTTCAGCTGAACTGATGCAGAGATCTCAGGACAACAAACATGTTGTGTATCCCACGCGTGAATGTATGTTCGTGTTGGTGATTTAAGCTGACAGACAGCACTCAAACACCTGGTGCACAGTAACATACCACAGAGCATATTGCCTTTACGCTGTGATTTTTCCCAAGGAAGACAGTGAGCTCAGAATGAGATGCTAAAGCCCTTGTAGCTGTAGCTATTCACTGTGCACTATTCCATAATTCCATAATTAAATATACTAAACTTTTTGTTTCCTTTTGATAATCTGACAGACCTCACACCCTTTTCATACCTTTTTTTTTTTTGCTGAACTACCAGCTTTCAGCATTCCCTTTTGGCCTCTCAAATGCTTAGTCTAGGAGAAAGTGAGTAACATATATGGCAAGGCTCTTTAGTATTAAAAAATTTGTGAATTTTTTTCCATGTTCTCGTGGGGGCATCATAATTCACAAAAAAATTCCTGTAGTTAGTTCAGGTACTTAGGAGTTTACCTCATTCCCATTAAAAGTCAAAGGCATCTCTTTAACACCTCCAGTGATTTTAATGGAGCAGCTTCAAAACTTAATAAAATCCTGTATCATTTAAAAATTTGAGAGTATCTGCCTCTGATTATGAAAGGTTAATAACAATTTAAATTGGAACTACAAAATATTAATCGTGCATCCTCCTTAAGTCAAACGTACTTTATGTCTGTTTCTATGGCAATAATAATTAATACACTGAGAACGGTAACAGGCTCAGACTGGATCCTGCAGTGAGCTGAGCAACTCTTGGAAGGACTGAGGGTACTCAGCTCTTGGCAGCAATAGAGAGGAACATCTCAAAGCATTTTGCTGTATTTCACAGGGTCAGGTCTTGCAACTTTTGCCAATTAGGAGTAGAGTCTGTCGTACACTACTGCATAATCCTATTAAAAGCAACCAGATGTGACTCTACGGAAAATGGCAGTACCAAATGTAAGACATCGATCCCATGACTGTCAGTTCCTACTCGAGTTCACATGGTTAGTGCTTGTCAGCTTAGACACTTGCCCATATGACACCCAAATTGTTACTCAAAGCATCACTAAGTGATCCCCACAAAAGCATTCCAATGCTGATGGTAGAAAAGTGAAAATGAACAAGATAGGAAATACACCTCAAGTGTTGTTCGATTAACTGAGGAGGAGAAGCGGGGTTTGCTTCTGTTTTCAAATAACTGGTAAGTAAAGTGAAGATAATTCATGAATTTCTTTTCTACTCCACTATCTCCCTTCTCTTCCTCCTTCTTCTAGCCATGGCTAGGATTTGGTTTTAATCAGGTATGAACTTTTCTTTTAATCAAAAAAAATTTTAGAAATATTAAAAAATCTAACAGGAAATAGTATTTCCTGTTTGAGTGGATCCAGGAAGTTTAGGAGGATATACATAAAAACTCACCCCAGATATTTTTATTTGCATCTTATATACATACCGGCTGGGAGCTCATTTTTTCTTCCTCAGAAAAGAGAAAAAGGAGATTGGATAGCAGGTGTTCAGAGGACCTTACCTAAGGAGTATTTTTCTTTAGTTCTCTGTTAGATGAACCTGTGAGGGTTTTAATATGTCAATGATAACTGTATATGTGCTATTGAAATTTAATTTATGTATGTCATATTTTTGACAAATCACATTGTTATACGTGTCTTTCAGACATAAATGGACTAAGGGTCCAATTTAATCAAAACTGAAATTTGATTTGTTTAAGAAAATACTGCACAGAAAATCATTCTTCTGAGACTGTAATCCTTCTGCGGCTGGGGGGTTCCTTCCGTTCCCTACAAGAGAAGTCTTGAAGCCCAGGCCTACTTTCTAAACTAGTGTGAACATAACTTTGCTTTATTTAGATCAAATATAAGACTCTTTACACAGATCTCTTGATGGGATGGTGTAGAATATGTAGCTGGGGGTCCCATGCTGTGAAATTATATTTCTTTCCTATGCTTCTGCTATAGAGTAGAAGTAGTAGGAAGTGGCTCCGTTATTCGCAACAGTAGGTTAAACTTCACCAAAAGAGCTTGATAGAATCCTCAGAAATATTGAGAAAGCATATTACCTATTAAAATGACAAAGATTCATCTTTTATTTCTATTTTAAATTTTGGTGGAAAGAAGTGTGAAGGTTGGGAAGGATGTTTTTTTCTTAAACAGATACTTGCCATCTTAGTGAAAAACATGACGGACACATAAAAACATTTAAGCAGAGTGTTTACTACAGGCACTGAAACAAAAGCCTCCTAATTCTAAACTGTAAATCCTGGTTATGAGTTGACTGTTGGGCTGTACCTTTTTAACTTTCCTTCAACAGATACGATATGCCTTTGTGACTGTCAGTGCCTCAGAGTAAAACACAACACAGGCAGCTCTGTAAGGTTATTGCATGGGAAAAACAAATATACAATTGAAAACTTTTAAATGTGGTTAGGATTTCTGTTAGCTGGGAATCTGTAGCACCTCTACTGTCCAGTTGTACAGAACTACTCAGCACTGCTTTTGCAATTGCCTTTTCTGGTGGAAAGATCCAGGACAGAAGTCTGTACCTCTATGTGCTGTGGGAAGCCAGGGCTCAGGCATCGGTGACACTGGCAGTAATTGAGTGATGGCCTTATTCTGCCTGGTGACAGGTAAGAGAGACAACAACATACCAATTTGCTTGGTTTTTACAAGCCCCTAAGCTCCATATGTAATTAAAGAGACTTTTCATATTTAATAGTATTTATCTTGTGTGTCAGATAACACTTGTTAAAAGTCATCAGCTTTTCATTACTGAGATCATTAATACTATTGGTGATACCGTGACTTGAATAGCTCTTTGCTTGTTTGTCACAGCTGCAAATTGAATTTTTAATGACTGATTCAGTTGTAAATTTGCCTTTTCAAAAACAAACCTACAAGTATCAGACTTGTTGCTTACCTCAAATCCTTTTATTGACATTTACTTTTGATGTAAAGCAATGTTAAGTAGTGATTTTAGCCAGAAGCTCTCTTCTGGAAGGTCATATTTTCAAATATGCAGCATATTGCCTGATGGAGCAGCTTTTTTGAGTATCCAAATTTAGCTGACTTTCCCGTCTGTTCCTCCTGCTGCGATAGGACACCTGGCAAAATAACTAGATCCTGTTTTTTCCTGCATGAGCACACACTTTGGCCTGCTAACCTTTGCATTGCTACCACTATACATGACAGAAAGGACAAAATTGTGCTGGGCTGGCAGGCAGGAAACCTGTCTGCTGTATGCTTTCACTTTTACTTGCAGACTGAGCCAACGAGATACTGGGAGGCATCACTGGGCTCTGCTTCTCTTTCAGAGCCCAAGGGCAAGTTAAAGAGTTGCTTATATTTTTTTTTTTCACAAGCAAAAAGCCCTCAATATGAATTTGATCTTGTGCAAGGCTTTAGATAGACAGGTAATCTTAGATTTTAAGGCCAGAAGTAGGCCAGTGGGTCACTTGGTTTTGCTTCTTACAAAAGTCACAGTGTGAATTTCTTCCAGTTCTTCAGCAGAGCTCAGATCTTTGATTAATGCATAACTTCCAGAGCACATCAAGGAATGGAGAGCACAATGTTTTTGCTTTATTTTTTTTGCCATTACTCATCCCCTTAATGGTATTTTTTTTTTTTCTGGTGAAAATAATGCTCCACAGTTTCTGGACTTGAGAGACCACTTCTTCATTGAGAGGCAGATTCAGTCACTGTTCTTATGTGTGTTAATTAAATGTAATGTTCCCATCACCTGCAGGTCTACTGCATCAGAATTCTTATATTGCTTATAGTTTCTTGGATTGCAAATTACTTGTTATAGGCCTGTGCAGGCTTTGTTTAATAACAACAACAACAACAACAAATTAGCAGGAAACTCAGAAACCCTGTTCTGGCATGAACAGTTAAGAATGTGTTTGCAGTTAGTGCCCAGTTTCAAAGGAGTGGGCAGGGAGATTGCTACTTGAGGAATGACATGAAGAATAAAGTGTTAGGAGGAGCCGCTGGTTGATACATATAAGCCAATGCATTGTAAATGCAAAGAGTGTATCCTCAAATTTGGCTGTACTAGGTGGCAGTTTGATGACAGTACTGACCTGGCTTTAATTGTCGTCATCTTGTCAGGAGGCGAAAAGTTATGTGCTGGTGCAAGACTACTTTTGAGGGGGAAGGTCAGATCAGAAAATTGCAGAACATCACCAAAGCAGCATTGTAGTCAGAAGGTGATTGTTAGAGTAAAGTAATGTTCAGCCCATTTCCATGGCATGAGTGTGAACTGGAGCTGAAACTTCCCGGAGGCATCCTTGCTCAAGGTGAGAGCCAAACCAGGAAGATCAGTCAGGATTGCTACTGAATCCAGTACAGTACTAAGCATTGTAGTCCTGACGCAATAAAGCCGTCAGGACCAAACTTAAGTATATGGACCTTGGTTGTCCTCTGCCTGGACATGGAGGAAGGTGGAAGGGGGCTGTGAGCTTTCACTACCTCAGTGTTAGCGGTGGTTGTGTTGGTGCTCCATCACTTTCACCTTACAGAAGGTGTCTAGGAAGGAAGAAGGTTGAGGCAACTTTTCTTCTACCACATCAAGAGCAAGTCAGTTTGGTAGAAAGCCCTGAGAAATGACATCTGTAATTTTGCTCACCAAGAGGGCTGGGTGTTTGGTTTATGTAATCATAATCTCAGTAGTACAGAATAAATTTCTTTCTCCCTTTGTTGTGAAGACATAACTTATTCACAAAGACTCTCTATGAATATATCAAAGGACTTTGCATTCAAAGTGTGGCAAACAACATTTGGACATTAACTGCATTGGATGATCATATCAAGTGCGATCTCACAGTGATGTTGAATTATTCAATTTGTTTTTGTGTTTAAACCAATCTCCATGGAGAACTCTGGTATACTTCATATAACCCTACATATATTTGATGATGAAGTGAGATACTACGGGAGTTCCATGAAGATCTCTGTGCAGGTAAGGTATTGTTGGAGTATAAAGAGATGGAACTACAGTAATTCCCTGAGGATATAAAAGCTTGAGAGTAAATTATTGTAATCCGTAGTGATTTGACAGACATCTTCCATGTGAGGAACAAGTGCTAAAGTGACAGGAAATGGAGGTGCTTTCGTGAATTTACAGTCAAGGGACACCTTGAGCAGGAAGGTTACCTACTTTGTTGGGTTACATTAAAAGAATCAAAGAAGTTACTAATCACTGAAGTAATTGGCCCACAGAAAATGATAGAT
The DNA here is from genome assembly GCA_013396935.1 of Baryphthengus martii. Lineage (NCBI taxonomy): Eukaryota > Metazoa > Chordata > Aves > Coraciiformes > Momotidae > Baryphthengus > Baryphthengus martii. Next base: position 133,505 of record VWZK01016478.1, on the reverse strand, counting down.
CAATACAAAAACCTTGGCCTTTGTGGTAGAAGCAGCAAATATTCCCTTTTACAGGCAACAATTACTCTGTATGGCAAAAGAGAGTGCTGTGTTTCCACCTAACAATAAGATGTGGAAAAGTTACATGACCCTGGTAATTTTCTCTTGCAAAACCACAAATGAGTTCCTTGATGTCAAATAGTGAACATGTAAATCGTTCATAATAAGAGAAATGCTTTAATAATAACAATCATTTTAGACAGAATGAAATAAAATACCTCTGACAGTGATAAATCAGCCTGTTAAAACCTTGCTTCTAGTGGTGCCAGTGGCTTTTTACAAGAAAGATGGCAATAGACGTCCATGACAAGGATAAAAAAGCACAGAGAGAATGTGGCAACCGAAGAGAAAAAACTGTAGTGCTATAGCAAAGATTATCTACTACTATCATTTGCCCTTATGGGTGGAAATAAGAAAAACACTTGTACAAATTCAATTATTTTTATCATTACAGGGAAACGAACAGCTACTCTCTAGGGTGTATAAGCACTTGTGCACAATCAACGTGTGGACCATCATATGCACTTGTGTACAATTGCCTTCTCCTAGAAAAAAGTTAGAATTGCTGGAATTGCCATGCATACTGGTGAAATATTAACAATGTCCTGTGTAATTCCACTACTGAGGGTCTAGACTGGGATTCATCTCTAGTGTAATATACCTTAAATGAAGATGTCAACATGTGAACTTGTTGGATAAAATATCTATGTTTAGGTATCTCAACCTGGAGACAAGTCATAGAATCAGAGTAATACAATCATTTAGGTTGGAAAGGAACTTTAAGATGACGCAGGAGTCCAGCCATAACCTAACACTGCCAAGTCCACCACTAAACCATGTCCCTAAGCATCACATCTACACCTCTTTCAAATACCTCCAGGGGAGATGACTCAACCACTTCCCTGTACACAGCCTGTAACACTGCTTAACAATCCTTTCAGTGAAGAATTTTTCCCTAATTTCTAAACCTCTCCTGATGCAACTTGAGGCCATTTCCTCTTGTTCTATTGTTTGTCACTTGGGAGAAGAGATGAAACCCACCTCTCTACAACCTCCTTTCAAATAGCGATAAGGTCTTCCCTGAGCCTCCCTTTTTTTTCCAGTCTAAACAACTCAGCTTCCTTCAGCTGCTCTTCCTTGTGCTCTAAATCCATCATTAGCTGTGTTGCCCTTCTTTGGACTCACTCCAGCACCTCAGTGTCCTTCTTGTAGTGAGGGAATGAAAACTAAACACAGTAGTCAAGGTACAGCCTCATCAGTGCAGAGTACAGGGGGATGATCACTTCCCTAGTCTGGCTGATCACACTATTTCTGATAGAAGTCAGGATGCCTTTGACCTTCTTGGTCACCTGGGCACACTGCTGGCTCACATTCAGCTCGCTGTCAAACAAAAGGGACCCCAGGTCCTTTTTTTTGCCAGGGAGCTTTCCAGCCACTCTTCCCAAGTCTGTAGCATTGCAGAGGGTTATTGTGACCCAGATGCGGGACCCTACTCTTGGCCTTGTTGAAACTCATGCATTTGTCCTCAGCTCATTCATCCAGCCTGTCCAGATACCTCTGTAGAGCCTCCCCTCCCTCAAGCAGATCAACACTCATGCACAATTTGGTGTCATCTGCAGACTTACTGAAGGTGCCCTCAATACCTTTATCGAAACTGTTAATAAAAATGGCAAAGAGAACTGGCCCTATTACTGAGCACTGGGGAACACCACCTGTGACTGGCTGACAACAGGATTTAACTCCTTTCACTACAACTCTTTGGGCTTGGCCATCCAGCTAGTTTTTCACCAAGAAAAGAGTACGCCCATCCAAGCCATGAGCAGCCAGTTTCTCCAGGAGAATGCTGTGGGAAATGGTGCAAAGATTTTTATTAAAGTCTAGGTAGACAAGATCCACAGCCTTTCTCTCATCTACTAAGCGGGTGACCTTGTTATAGAAGGGAGATCAAGTTAGTCCTGCCCCTTCAGCTCAGAGACAAAGCAATGAAAGCTTGATCCTTGATGTTACTAAGAAGCTGCAAGTAACAGTTTTGATATTTGAGAAATCAACTGTAGTTACATGGCTCTTTGTGAATAAGCTAATGGAAATTGAGAGGGAGGATGATGGGGCAGCTTAAAAACATGGCAGCTAATAAAAAAAAATTAGCAATAATGAAATGGAGCTTTTGTTGCTAACTCCTCATTTCCTAGATAGCATGAAAAAAAAGTTATGTTAATGATGGGAAGAATTTACTCCATATTATAGTCTTAACTAATAAAATACTACAATAATGCCGGGAAATGGAAGATCGTAGCTCCCATTTTATGAGTCATCTGGGCTTTCAAAGTAATGACTGTATATTAACATCTACATTGCTTAGGGCTGGATGGAAGTTTAGATAAGTGACCTTCATATCTTACTGTTTAATGCTGATGATTCTCAACTGTACACTCATAGTACCATCTGTAAGAAGATGTAAAGGTCTTTTTGTTCATATCCCTGCCTTTTGTTGGTGTTGAGGAAAATAATTTTCTCCTTTGACTTGTTATTTTTGTGCACTTCTTGAGCAAGGTATGTCTCCAGTTTCTTACTGTGCTTCAGAATTCTTGTTTGCATCATGTTATCCCAGATGCCAGAGTCTCCTCTTATAAATCTACTATGACTGCCTCATTCCTCTCTGCCTTCCACGCTGCATACTAATTTACCTTTGTGTGACCAGAGTAAGAAAAACAGCAAGAAAAAAAGGGAAAAGATGCAAGGACATTTCAGTGGGCATAGCTCTTACACCTAATGCCAGAGGGAGAGCAAAACACACTGTCTCTTGTTGAAGTACGAAAAATCAATAAATCCTTCGGTTTCTGTGGGATGGCCTCAGTTCCCCATTTGGAACAAAGACAACTCCTTTTCAATCGCCTCCAAGACCTCCCTGGGTATAGTACATCCTCCTTGCTCTTCTCTCTTTGAGGGATGAAGCCTCAGGGCTTGTGCCAGAAGACCCCCAGGAAATCTGGCTGCCTGGCCTGGCCTCTGAGTGCACAGGGTCCATGACCTCGGCCATGCTCAGGGCTCAGGGGCTGCCCTCTTGTCCCTCCTCAAAGCAAGGCATCACCCATGTGAGTGGCAAGGTCTTGCTGTTCCTGTTGAGTTGTGTTAGGATTTTTCATTTTGACTTGTAATCCAGCTCTTGCTTAACTGATGCCTTTCCTCTTTCCTGCTGGGAGCATACTAGTGACACTAGTTAATTTCTTCTACAAATTGCTAAAAGCCATTATAGTCCTCCCTTTTCAATGATTTTCCATACTGCAGCATATATAGAATGATGCATCCTTTTGCACATATGCACAGATGGTCATAATCTCTCCTGCATTATCAGATGATTTTCCTTACCATTTTTAATCTCACATTTATTTTTCTAGCTTCAAAACCTCCCAGTTCCACAGATTCATGTCTCTCTTCCCCTTGTGTTCTTTTCCTCTTTCCCTCTACTTGTTTTTTTCCCCATTGATGAGAGACTGTCAACACGTACAAACTGGCCAACAGGAATGTATAGTAAACTAACCTATTCTGAATGAACAGCTTTCCAGAGAACATTACAGAACAATTGCCCTTCCTCCGAAGCTACACACTATGTCCTCAAATACTGAAGAAAATTCTTGGGCCAAATTCTCATTGATTTGTCTCCAGTTTAATGACAGGACAACCTAGAAATGTCTGTTGGATGACATGCATTGCTTATGTATAGGCTGTGCAATACTGCAGGAAATGAGTTCCCTGATTCTCCCTTTCAAAAGGATTATCCCAATTATTTCAGATTTTTTTCTGCTCCTGGTCTGAATGTATTGATTTCTGTCTCTTCTATCTATCATTTAATTTTGTCATTAAAAACATAATAGCTTTCATAAATTTGGAGGTGTTTATTCTCTCATAAAAATAGCTGTATTGTAAATGCTACAACTCAGTGAAAACAATAACATTTTGTTATACTATCAGAACTGCATCCTTAAATGTTCATAAATTGACTTGGAATTAGCATAATAATTCTATAAAAGAAATAAGAATTTATAAAATAGATGTGAAAAAGGCTTAAGTTTAGCATAAAGCAGGAAATAGATCCTATGGCAGAACTGGAAACTGGTTGGTGGCATGTTAAACAGTAGGAGATAAAGTAATGACTAGAAAATCCAGGATGTGTTAATACAATGAATGATTGTTGGCTGAAATCTTAACATTATGTGAAGGATTAATGGAAACCATCCTAGCATACCAAGAACACATTAAATGCACTGCTTTTCTGTTAGGATGACTTGGATCCGTTCAATGCAAGCATTTGATTAAGGAGTATTTTCCTGTAGGCAGCAAAAGGCAGGCAGACTGAGGCACACAGTGTCCCTTTAGAAACCATAGCACTTTTCCTCCTCAGTGCTCATGCTGGTGTGATCCATGCTGCCCTGCTGGACTCTCTTTGTGAAGTTAACCTTTGGTATCATCCCTGAGGGGCTGTGCGTGGAGACAGCATAAAGAGAACACCTGTACCTCTAGTAACTGGAACTGTGCACTGGTTTCAGGGCCCATCATTGCATCTCTATCAGCTTTCATCACAGCTCTCGTCAGTGTTTTCATTGCAGCTTTCATCTTCAAATCTTAGAAGCTGAAGCTCCTTGGAGACTGCTGCCCACCCTTCTAGTGAACCCGCCTACGTGCTGACTGACTGCAAGCACAGTCCCCAGGCAGACCATCATGCCCCAACAAACTGGGCATCTGCTGTCACCGCCTGCAGGGGTGTGTCTGGGGAAGTCCTTCTGTTGGAGCAGGACACTCCTGTGCTGGGAGTTGGTCCCTTCGGAGCTGTGGAAGCAGGTTTACAGGAGGAATGAGACAGCTCAGGTAGGGAAATTACATCCATCCTCAGCATGGAAAGGAAGACAGACTTTTCCACTGTGAGGAACATTAGGTTTCCAAGGTGTGTGGAGCAGGAAGACCGAACAAAGATGCTAGGAGAGTGAGGAGGAAGTGTGAAATACCAGGGCAGAGTATGAGTGGAAGGGAGGGGAGAGGACTGGTAAGAGAGAAATGGGAAAAGGGAGGAGGATAAGCATAAAGCAAAGGAGCGTGGGCATAGAGTTCACTGGTCCCCATTTTACTGCCAAAGGGATGGGGATAGTCCCCACTCTGAAGAAATCTCTCATCTTCCATCAGCTCCTTGCCGCGTGGCTTTTCTTTGCTCCCTGCCTGTTTCCTAAACATAGTATTAAATCTATCATTCTCCTCACCACTATTAGCATTATAAACAATACCTCTTTTGACTAAGGTGACATTTACCAGCCATACACAGGTTGAGGTCTCCTGTGGTAAAAGTTTCCTCTGACATCTGCCTGAGGCACAAAGGCAGCTGAGGAGGAGAGGGAGCTATCAAGAGGATGAGGAAAGCAGAAAGGTATCAGGAGATGAAAACACCAGGTGTCTTATTTTTTTGCCAAGCTAACTCAACTCTCCAAGTGGACCCTTTTGGATCATTACCCTGTGAGTGACATGGGTGCTTGTCTGTGCAAAGTCAGAGACTACTACCATGTGTAGGCCACATAACGCTCATACTGCAGGTGTCCCCATCAGCTCCACTCTGCTCATCTGCCTGCGAAACAAAGCACACCCCTCGTGGGATGAGGGACAGATCTCCTTTCAGGGCTGTTTCCTCACTGATGTGCCTACAGAGCTTTCTAGCAAAAATCCCCATTGTGAGGAAAAGATTTGGCTTTTCTTTTTATTAAAAATGATAAAAAAATAATGAAGACTCTCCACTTTCAGACCAGTTGTTGATGTTCATCTACATTGCACTGCTCTGAAACAAAGAGCAGGTGTGCTGCTTACTGTAAGTGCATCTGAGGCTGTGTGCTTTGTCCAGGCAATCCCATAAAAGAAACTCAAAGATTAAAGGCTTTTTAATGTTTATTTTCCTTTTATATTACTTTGCTACTATTTTAAGCCAAATGATTTTGCAGCTTAGATTTGGGTGCACACTGTGTTCAAGTTGGTTGTCACTGACACAAGAGTTAATCTAAGCACCAGATGGAATTTTCTGAAACAGCCAACTTTATGATATTTTAAATAACCTAATATTTTTTGGGAGGAGGGGAGGGGAGGGCATCGTGGATGTTCCCAAATAAGGGAACATTTTAAAAATGAGTTTGAGTAGACTAAGAGATATATTTATTGTGATGTTCTTTTTGTAATAAACTGTAAATAGCCAGGCTGCTTTCAAAATTCTTTTAGGACTCTACACTTACCTTGACAAGCTAAAAATTGAATACATCTTTTCTCTTCGTGGTGATGAAACTTAAGCATATGGCAATCACAGCCCACCGAGAGCATGACAAAGGCTTTATTTTGGATCAGAAAACAAAATTTGTTTAGCCGGTTAGACTTTGTTTTATATTGGAGAATATTATTGGACAATTGGAAAATCTCTATTTTTCAAAATTGTTTCTGAGTTTTAGCAAATCCCATCTCAAATTTTGTGGCGAAAAAAACCAAACAAATCCAGCAGAAGTGATTTAATGTTCCTGACACTTTCTGCCTTCAGAAATTATTCAGATTTACAACAGAGGAAAGCCAGAGTCATTCCTGGCTCCGTCTGTCTGCTCAGCCCACTGAGCTTCTCACCCCTCCTGTTGTATGGCTCAGCTGTTTGCTTGGCTCCCATAGCTTGTAGCCTGTTGTACTGAGGCAAGATGAGATGAGTACCACTTTACCTTGGTACACCTCCACATGCTGCCTGTACGGTGGAGGAAGAGAGGAAGAGCAGGGAGCTGGAAGTGGGAACAATAATCACAGTCCCAAGGTAGACAGTCCTCATTTGTTGATCAGAGCCCTGAATCCCAGGTAGCCGACACAGCTATGGATCTGCCTCAAGCAGTACTAATCCAGATGAAAAATGGTATCTGGAGGGTTTTGTCCTTGAAATTTAGTCAGTACTACATGATAAGGATGTATTGATTGCCATCATAATGACAGTTACATGAAATGTAAGAAATGAAAATGTAACGGTGTCTGGAAAGGAGGAATCTCCATGGCAGAAAGCAAGGTATGTTTGCCCTGATGAGTGCCTCTTAGTAGCATCCAGTAAGTCATTTCAGTACAGAGCAGGCTGGAAGGGGCCATTTGCTGCAGCTGAAGCGGGTGTGTGCTCTTCATACCTGCCCCTGGGCTACTCCTCCAAGTTTCCCTGCAGTGGGTGTTCTGCTGTCCTCTCCGTGTGGGTTTGCACTTACTAGGCATGATTTAGTGTGGGTACAGAACTAAGTCAGATTTAATTTGCGAGTTTACTGCCAAACCTGAACCAATTTTTAAGCCAGCTGTACAGCACTGATCTAACAAGAAATGGAAACCATTCAAAGCTCTGTGAATTTGGCAGAAATTAACAATTTTGGCTGAGTATTACTGTGGGATTCGGACTAATTCAAACCTAAAGCTCACAGTGAAATTCAGGAGGCTTGAATCTGTGCCAAGGGAAAGGTTTGCATAGATCTCTGCAAATTGGAAGTGTCAAGGTTTCAACAGCTCTGCTTGATAAGTGAGTAAGGAGAGATTTCCCTCTGAAGTCTACATCTCTCCTGGAATCCAGAATTAATGTGTCATGGCAGCACACCACACCTGACAATATGTCTTCGTTAAGCTTTATTTGAATGGGCTGTTAATGGCATAAACAATAGCAATTATAAGTATTGATATTACATTGATAGGCTGTGAAATGGTTTGGTGATTCATTCTCCTAAATTAGCTATTTTCTGCTATGCACTGTGAATATTGCTATTTTTGATAACAAAACAAAAATAACAAGAAAAAAAGACTGCTGTCTTGGGGGAACCATATTTGGGGCAGATCTTTGTGTAAGGATTGGAGCTGGGTAATATACTCCTTGCAAACGTGTTATGGTTAAAAGGGGTCTTCTTTTCTGCGTATGATTTGTGCATTAATTTCTGTGAAAGTATTTGTTAGTTGTAATTAGTTGCCAGATTGGTTGAATAGTTGTTAGGTACAACGGTTGTTTGCAATTTCTTGCAATGAATATTTATGATGTGCACAAATTTCTGTCATATGGTACTTACTAGATGCGGCCCTTAATAGGGTAACTGAAACAAAGCAAGTAGAGGGATAAAAACCCAACAAAACCAAACAACAAGATTATAAGAAGTATAAACCAAATATTCTTCACACCCTGATTGTCATGCATGCAGACAGCTGCAGGTATTTGTGTGTAAACCAGACATTTTCCAAACATTCAGATCTACTGAGAATTATTTTCAGGATCTTTTTTTTTTGTGAAAATGGTACCACAGGTAGCAGAAGTCCCTGCTCTGGCAGTGGGGGTTGGACTAGACGATCTTTAGAGGTCCCTTCCAACCCCTAACATTCTGCTATTCTGTGATAAGTCACTGATAAAAACTGTTTAATATATGAAGAGATGAACACAAATATAAAATCTGAGTTATCCCGGCAGTGATTGCATTGAAGAATTAGAGCTTTGAGTTTTCACACCAATACTGAAAGGTCAACAGTTTAAAAAAATGAGATTTCAGATCCTAACTGTATACTCCTATTTTTTAAATTAAGATTTCCACTTCATCTGCAAAGAACTCTATTCTGTAGCTACTAATGTGTACCACTGGAAAAATACTAGCACATGGAAGAGAGGATATGGGAAGGAGAAGAATTTATCTTCAATAAGATTAATGGAGTACAACTCAGTACCATTTTATTGTTCTGTAGCCCCAGATTTTAATGCCTGATCTGTGCAACAGTCACAAATGGCTGGTTTTCTTACCTTAAATCAGAGTAATTTGTGATACTGTTTTAATATTTATCACAGTCACACAATGGTTATTGCATCAGTCCTATCTCTTCATTTCTTACTATTTTTGGTGTGCTTACCTTGAACATTTTAGCATAGCTGGTAAGGACCCAGTAAGGACCCAATAAGTGATGCAGCACTGTGGCAGGACACCAGGTAGTGCCACCTCCTCTGATTCTGGCCCAGGCCTCACACCTGCACATTAGTGATGGTTACACTTCACAGGCATTAATAATCGTAATTTAAATAGCTTAAAACTGAGTAATGAGCTCATCTGAGCACCTGTGTAAGAATGTTTATCAATCATTAGAGAAACAGTCAAAAAAAGTGAAAAATTAGCATGCCAGAAGCTGTATAATAAACCCTGTAAGACTAGATATTAGAAAGATTAAGCTGCTTTTTCACTGCAGCAATATATATCTATAATGAGATGCAGTTGCTTCTTACAAATGCACCACAAATTAATTAGTTTCAGAATACTGCAGCTTGGTCACAGTACCTTAAAGGCTCTTGAAAAACATTATCCATGACAGGGGAAACAAAGCGAGTATACAGCAGGGACATTGAGAAAAATAAACAAACTTTGCTCTTTGCATTGTCTCATTCTGGGGAGACAATTTCTCTTTGATGGCTTTTCACTCAAAAATCTTGATAGGATGTTACAGATGTGACCTTCACCTGTAAATTTTGAATAAGTTAATGAGAATCAAGTTGGCAGAATAAGTGTCTCAAAAAAATATGTGCAGTGTTTGAAGACCCAGGAGTAAATACTGTTTTCATTTCTTCCCCTCCTGCTTTATGGATAATGTTTTAGGTAGTTCCAGTGTTTTAAACCAGATGTGCTGGGTGAGAACTAGTCAACTGTTGCACAACTTAAGTTAAAGAGATCATGTGCTGTGCGTGCCTGCATAAGTAAGTGCTGTGCTAATGCCTTCTTGTTTCTGTTCGCGTATTTTCTTCAATTCATCTCCCTCAGGAAAACAGAATTGCATGTGTATAAAGCACACGACAAAGAAACCCAAACCATGCATGAAATATTATGTAAAGGGAAGACATGGTGGTGTAGCATAAAAAAATTATCAGCATGAGTATGAGATGCCTGCATTACTCAAGAGAAGTAAAAGTCAAAGCTAAATTATATAGGTCATCCCAACAAGAACCAAAAATCTTTATGCAGAGACTCTCTTTTGTTATGTGATAGACAAAAATTGTTTATATTCATTATTGGCACTTGTACATAAAGGCTGATATTTTATTTACAGTAAGGTTTATCTCTAGATGTAACTTGAAACTATTTTTAGATCCACATAAGTAATGATTTAGATCCAAACAAACCATATGACATAGTGTGAGAGAACCAGAATATTGGAATTGAAAGCCAAAGAAGACAGAAGAATGCACTGAGAGAGAGCTGGAAAGACATTGCCTAGCAGAACCACTAGATTTTTGGATTATTAGATATCTGTATATCTCAGAAATTTTTAACTGACCCAGAACTGAATGATTTTGGTCTGAGAGTCATGTATTCTTAGAGGAAGAAGGAGGACATATTTCATTGTCAGATCATTTAAAAATTATTTTTTAATGCAGCTGTTCAGGGCTTTTGTTCTGAAATGATTATCAAAAAGAGTGCAAGTGGTATCACAGGCAGAAAGAGAAATTATCTCCTGACTGTCACTTCTATGTCTGGTTACATTATTGTTTGAACTCTAATTTTTTTAGGTAATCCTGAGTAACTACAAGCTCATTTTCTTTTCCTTTCAATTGTCATATTTATTGACCTGCAAATCACTCCTATAATTTTGTTTCTTTAGTTATGCTATTGTCACAGCATCTTTTGGTTAGAATCATCTCATTAATAGGTGACAGTAATGTGTACTGTGTACATGTGAATCTGAAGCAAAAGTACGACTTGCATGAGAAGTGATGACATGTCAAATCTTGATAAAATCAGTGCAGAGAATGACATACACTTTTCCTCATAAAGCTTTTTCAATACTTCTGGAACAGGCTGCCTTGAGAGGTTGTGGAGTCTCCTTCTTTGGAGACTTTCAAAACCCTCCTGGATGTATTCCTGTGTGGCCTGCCCTAGGAGATCCTGCTTTGACAGGTGCATTGGACTAGATGATCTCTTGAAGTCCCTTCCAATCCCTAACATTCTCTGATTCTCTGATTCTCTGGGATGGCTTGAGATATGGATTACTTGCCCAACCCTTGATAAAGAATTGCAATAAGAGAGATGACAATTATTGTGTGGGTCTAGTGGTTGCTCCAGAATTTACACAGGGGACACCCTCTTAACTGTATTCATGTAAATGCACGTAACCAGGGAAGCAAACAGAAGGATCTTGAGCACCATGTGCTGTTACCAACCTACAATGCTGATGGAATAGCTGAGATGTGGTGGGACAATTTGCACAACTGGAGGGCCGTGGTTAATGGTTTGTACTTTGCCTGGAGACTGGTAACAAATGGCAGTGGTATTGCAGGGGTTTGTACTGGGACCTGTCCCACATAATATCTTTATCAGTGATCTGGAGATGATGGACTGCACTCTCCTCAAGTCTTCAGTTGACAGCAAATTTGGGGTTCGCTTGATGAGCTCCAGGGGCAGAGCTACCATTCACAGAGACCAAGACAGCCTGGATAAACAGGACAACAAGAGCTGTATGAAACTCAGTGGAGACAAATGGATAGTCAATAAGCCCTGGAAATTGGTTACCCTGTGAGGAGAGGCTGAGGGATCAAGCCTGGCTCAACCCTGGGGAGAAACAACTCTAGGGGGACTAACAACATCCCCACAGTACCTGTGGGAAGCTTGCTGAGAAGATGGAGATAGACAAGGAGTATTGGCTGAAATAAGTAAGATAGATTCATATGGGATATGAGGAAAAGAATCTTCCCCATTGGGTCAGTATGACAATTCCCCCCATCTAGCCTGAGTTATCCCATGATAATTGACAGAGCACAGGTTGCTCAGAAAGGTTTTGTAGCCTCTATCGTTGGAGAGATTCGAAAGCCATGTGGAGATGAATCTCGGCAGCCTGCTCTTAGGTAATCCTACTTTAGCAGAGAGTTGGACAAGATGACTTGCAGAAGACCTTTCTGATTTCAACTGTTCTGTGATTCTCTGGTTCTATGATCCTGTCTAGGGATCTAATTTTGGGAAAAAATATAATATTAGAGAGACTTTTATTCTGTGTTCTAGATTCTCAAACATAGCCAGGTCCTTGAGATCATAAATTTACCCTTTTTCAAAAATTTCAAAATTTGTTCCCAAATAATTGCATTGCAACACTGGAATTGGTATTTTCCACCACTTATTATGTGCATGATGTGGCCACAGCCCATATATTTGTGTATACATATATTTGTGTATACAAAGCTCTTGCTTTGTATACACAAATAACATGTTGCTGTCTGCACTCTTGTTGGATGACTTAAACAAGCTTTCAGCACTGTTCTGCAGGTTACTCTATGTGCTTTCAATTCTAGACTTAGTAAGTTCTTGGAACATTGGAGCCAGGGCCATGTCACACTTGTATCTCAGGTGTCTTGAAGCTCGCAATGCAGTGTTGCTGAAGGATCCACTCCTGAGTTCTCACTAGTCAGATAGTCACTTGGTAACTGAGACATCTAGCAGATCTTCTAAATGGTTTCAGTTATCAAATCTGAAATCATGGCTAAAACGCTGTTTGAGTTTGAAACTTCTCTGCTGTTCACTCTTCGGTGTTCTTCCCTATTGATATATCCATTTTTTTCAGTAAATGCTTTTGTCACAAATTGGGAGCCTGATAAAACATAATACAACGTAAGAATACAGATTATGTGAAGGCAGAATTTAGTTCATGAGTCCAAGGGGATAATTTACTTTTCATCTCTTCCTTCTTTCTAAAAATATAGAGCTATCAATAAATGTTACGTAAAGGGGACTAGAGCAAACTGAAGAGTTAAAAGTTTGCAATTTATTAACTCGAGCATGAAAGTACAGAAAATAGGCAGACACTCAAGTTAGTTGGGAAAGAAGTCTCAACCTATTGCATTATAACGTGGTTTGCACTAGTTTAATGAGTTTTCTACCAAATGAGGCATGAAACATACTACCAGAATATAAAGTCAGTAAAACAGACGAACTACTGTATAATGTCATTATATGTTTTATCTTATTGGGAAGCTGGTACAAAATACATTATCTTTAAATTTACACAATCTGCAAAACTAAAAAAAAAATCTTTTTTTTTTAATGAATGTGCCATTTAGGTAAGTTGCTGATAAAAAGAGATCAAAATCTACTGAAATCCGTAAGAAAAATATACAACTACCACATTTGCAAGAATGCATGGAAAGAATTGTTTAGTAAAGACAACAGTTTAGCATTCTATTTACAGTCCTTGTTTATTCAGACCTGTAGAAAAAAAACCACACAAAACTAGGAAGTATAACATTGCACAGAAAATATTTTTTCTAAAATAATTCCAGATAATTAAGAACTGCAATATCAATAATTTAGTGTTAGCACATATCAAATAATATACAGAAATTTGCTTCAAAAGTGAATCTTGATTACTTTAGAATTCTATGTTTTGTAAATATTTAAAGATTGAGGACTGCTTTCCCTAATAAGGAATTGTGCTAAGTTTCAAGTGATATTTTTTCATAACTAAAGGAGATGATGATTAAAATAAAATTAAAAAAAAAAAAAAGGGGAAATGCTTTGGTCTTGTTTGTTCAGAGTCCTATTTCTGTTTTTGTCCCTAAGGGACCTCTTTGCAACTGTAAGACAATTGGATGCTTTCGAAATTAATGAAATTTCTATTATATCTCATGAGGCTGGAATTTGTTTGCTCCAATCTCCTCGGACACAAGATTAGATTGTCTGCTCAAGTATTCTCCCTTTGACTACTCCTGAATTCCATTTTTCAGTGGTTTCATTACAAAATATACCCAGAAGCTTCCTAGAACTGACTGCAAGTCAGTGTATTGCATCAATTACTGCAATGTGATTAATTAAATCTTCATTTATCCTAAATGCCAACAGGCAGCTCTGAATCTTTCCTGCATGACCAAACATTGCTTTAAGCACAGGCAGAACTCTGCCTGCATTGTCTAGGCCAGATCCCTCTTCTGCATCTTTTTGCTGTTATCTGTTGTTAAAACAGTTGTGTTTCCTCTCAACACACTCTTTAACTGATGACTGTCCATCAACCTCCTCAAAATCCCTTTATCTGCCCAATGATACAGTGACATTGACAGATTCTGTGCTTGTTTTTTAACATGTCCCCAGGTGTTTTCCTTCCAGATACCGTTGGAAATAGAGTGTTTGTTGAACTCTGTAGCCAGCTATAACATTCATTAAAAATTAATTTTCTACTTGCCTAGTATTTTCCTGATTTATGTGCTTCAGAAGGCATTTTGATGCCGCCTTGTGCATGGGTAGATTTCCAGGCTTCATAGCCGTATGTTAAATTGGAAGAAGGATGGAGAACCTGTAGTTTGGCCTTAGCAATTAGTAACGTTTTTCCCTTCTGGGGAAAAAAAAATCCTGTCACTTTCAAAGTGTGTAATCTGATTTCATCTGTTATATGAGTTTGCCTTAATGGAGCACTTTATCTTGGGAGAGGATGTCACAGCAGAAGAGCTGGGCAATGGCTAGGGCTTCTCTCCCATGTGAGGTAACTTCAGAGAGTGAGGGAGTTGGGCCGTGAGGCAGGAGGAGGCTGATTGGGGTTAAACCATTAGGAGCCTGGCAAAATGTCCACTTAGGGAAAGAGGAGAGGGGAAAATATATTCTGAATCTTTGTGGACTTCTAAAATCAAATTTTGTCATAGCTTTAA
>VWZK01016478.1:0-118770 GCA_013396935.1 Baryphthengus martii | reverse complement strand
TGGGGGGGGGGGCGGGGCACATCTTGCAAATCAGCACCTGTGTTACTTGGAAAAGCAATGTGTTTATTTAAAATCTAATTCTGCTAATGTGCAGTCAAGACAGGCACTGCCAGTACTCTATCTGCCTACCTTGTATACATGCTTGCTCCAACAGTGCAGCTAGTGTTGGTGTCAAACAGAAACTCACTTGTTTGACACCATTTTAAAAACTGACCAAATCTTCATTTTCTTTGTCTACACAAACGGCACCTTAACATAAAAACCTGATGATGGTAACAGTTTTTATTGGCATGCTATTTTATTTGAAGATGGTCCAGTCAATCACATCACAAACTACCAAATATTTTAAAAAATATTTGACATTTGTGGCATGTGGGTTTTGCTATTGAACGTTCCTTCCCTTACGTAGCTTTAGAGCAAGAAAGTGACACATAATCTTTTGGGTTTAAATCCAGCCTGCTCTTCTCTTAGGTTTCCCTCAATTCCCTCAATTAGCTTTCTTTATTCTATTCATGAATTAGCTGCAGATGGCTTTGTTTGTCACTGAAAAGTGTAACACCTCAACAGACACAAGTATCTTTTAATGAATGTTTCTTTGGTCTTATTTTTTCTGTCTTCCCTCCCTTCCTTGTCAGAGTTTCTCTTTCCTCTGACCTTCTGGAGATGATACAAATGGTCATCTAATACAAGAAGATAAATGTGGCTCTGGGGGAAATCACAAGGGATAATGTAAGCAACTCCTTAGTTACCTTAGTGCATGAAGAGTATCTGTACAGATGAGCCAGTACTGTTTGACCACAATGATTTCCATTCTGCATTGATTTTGAGCTCAAACTTTCCAAGAAAGACCTTTACAATTTATATTGGAGAATATTATCAGTGCTGCAGTTCATTGGATTTTCAGTTCTGATGATGTCATCATAGCTGACTTCGTATTTAACACTACAGATTTGTAATTTCCATTTATTTTGTGTGAGATGTAGCTAAAAGCAACTGGTTGTTTCCCTGTGTGAACAACATCTCTCTTCTTTGGAAGTCCTCAAGAAGTATCATGTCACGGCATCTCAGCTCCTTGGGTATGTGCTATTTTTATTTGTGAATTGCTATTGTTCACTGAACCTAAGGAGCTTTGAAATTTGATCTGAGTCTTCCACCACCTCTACTGCAGCCATTGTTTCTGAGACACAGAAAGATGTTTTCACAATTTATGTTACATTTTTGCAGAACATCTTGACTCAGAGCTTCCCCAGAGCCTTCTTCAACTCTTTTCATTCTTACTGGAACAAAGTTTATTGATTTTACATGCAGTATGCAAGGGTGGTCTTTTGCTCTGTTCCTTTTAGTGAAGTCTTATGATGCTCATCTCTCAACCCCTGGACTCTGCCTGTGCAATCACAGAGTTTTTCAGACAGATCTCTTTGTGCTGGAGAAGAGGACTGGCAACAGATGCTGAGCTCAGCGAATTCTATGCATGTAGGGGAAATGGCTCAGAAAGCTGTCTGTGTTGGGTAATTAGGACTAAATCTCTTGTCCCGCAACTTCTTCCTTTTGCACTCCCTCCAAGGAGTTTACTAGAAGTAAATGTTTACCAGAAGTAACTTTCCTCAAGTACAAGGGTTTGGACCAGTGAAAGGAGATATCCACAAGTGGTGGGGAATCTGACTCAGTGGCTTTAAGAACGCTATCCTGTGTGAAGCTCCCTTTCTTCTCTGTGTTGCAGCAGCACCTTCTCAGTCAAAATCCAAAGGGGATTACTCCAGATAGGTGCTTCTACAGCTTCTTCTTCCCTCAGAAGTAGCTCAACAACAATTTAGGAGAGAGTTCATCCATTTGTCTTATGAATCCTGACAGCTGTTAAAATGCGGGATGCAAAATGAAAACTGTATTAAATAGTGTCCTTTGTCCATTCACTAAAAAAGCATTTCCAAGTATGGGAGGACTGTTTTGGGTTTTTTTTTGAAATTAGCTTCTCCAGTAGGAGTTCTTTTATTTTTGTATGCAGATGTCTTAGATGGCAGATAAGGCTGGTGCACTTATCAAAAAGATTAGTTAAGGTGGTCTCGGTTCAGGTTAATGGATTTCAAATACAAACTAGAAAATTTAAAGAGCCTTCTGGCTTTTTCTGCACTCTGGTTTAGAATCAAACAGTTTTCACAAAAGCTGAATTTTAAAAGATAACTTTATTCTTTTTTCCTTCTATTCAGCAAAATATAAATTGTACTAGGTAATAACAATAATTGCCTGTGAAAAAACACTTCTTCATTTGGCACTGTTTAGCACACTCTAATGAAATGTGGTAATAAAGGCATCTTTCTTGTGCTTTATAGTGTATGAGACTAATGCCTTGAAGGCACAATACAAAGGAATACAAAACTGGTTGCAAGCAGTATCTTCTGTAAACATTTTTAAGGTAATTACACAGTAGACCATTATGAATACCAATCAAGAAGACAGATACTATGGTTTTCCTCTTAGGTAAGATTAAGACATGTTTAGGTTCTAAATGACTATAAGTACATTAAAGGATTTTTTTTTTATTGGTGGAAGGTTGAAGTTGAACAGCTAATGGTACTGAGCTCTCCTCTAAAGGATTAAAATTAATCACGAGTCAAATTTTGTAGTTAACAGTTAATGGGAACACAAGGGAGACTAGAAATACAGGGTTTGTAATATTTTTTGCAACCCCCACTGTATTTTGTAGTGGGAAAGGGTAATTGGCAGGGAGTAGTATACATGACCTAGAAGTCTACATTTGTCTCTGCAGGATGAAAGGGCATAAAAAACATAACGAGAGGTGAAGAAAATGAATGGGGGCAGGATCTCACTGTGTTTCTGTAGTAGTAATAGACTGTATTCCATGGCATAGTGAAATACATCTGGAGTCAAAACTGTGTGAATATGGAATTTGCTTGCTTATAAAGTTCTGCACTTCGCACTGTTAAAAAAATACTGCAAGTATTCTGAGTGTCTTGAAGTTATTTCCGGTGATTTTAACAGAGTAAAGACTTTTTTAAAGGAACTTACAATCATAGAGTATGCTCAATGGATATGTATGTTCATAATACATCATTGGTAGGATAATGTTCAGTGAACAAAATAGAATAATGTTATTCTCTTCCAAATGAGAAAACAGAAATATGGAAATTGCCTTAGGGGATCATACTGTCAGTCCAGTATTTTGTCTAGGAGCTGTCAGTGCTAGCTGATCAAATGCCTAATCCTCTCTCTGCCACCAACAATGAAACAAATCCTCAAAGAAAAACTTGAATGTTCCTATATTTTTGTGTAAATACCATTACATAGAAATCACCTTAAAATACATGTAAAATTTTCATTATATTCTTGGCACTGTCAGGAAACTCCAGAGATGAATTAAGAGAGGATCTTTTGGAGGATGATTAGATCCAGCAGTGAAACAGAAGGAAGGAACTGAGCAGTGGAGGATGCTGAGCTGCCCCCAACCTGTGGGGTGGGATATGTAGGCTGTAGTAGATAAGAGCAAGCAGTGCGAGGCAAGTAGCCTGCACTACTCTCAAATTACTCCTCTTTTGTGACTGATTTGTTTTGATGATCTGTATCAGGAAGCTGTTCTGAGGAATAATGCATGCATGGTGACCGCTGGTTCATTATCCTTCATTTAACAGTGGGCTTCAAACCAATGATGACCTACAAAAATGCAAGCTGTTTTGAATTAGGATGTGAAATCTGCACTACAGGGATATTACTCATCTTTGCAGAAGTTCCTGACAACTCTGAAGTATATTCCTACATATTAATAAACTAGCAAAAAAGTAGGACTAAATGAACATCACACTTTTCTGGGTATGAACATTTAATCCTTCTCTTTTCTCTACATTGTTTCCATTACTGGCATTTTAGCTTTATGTGAAATTGGCTGTTTCCCACCAAAGGTTCTATATTTTGTAATTAAATCACCGGCAGGCACAGTGGTATTTGGATATATTTGGCAAGGAATATTGATGTGGATTTCTTGCTGCAACAACATGCATGTGTATAAAGTTCAGCAACATGGGTTCTTTGTCTCTGAACATTGTACAATCAATATTCTATTACTGCAGTGCGAGCTCTGCTGCATTGTAGAGAAATTAGTGTGTAAGACCCGAGAACGCAACGATGGAAAGAATTCCAATTTCTATATATAAAATACATGTAAGCTGTTTATTTTAGCTGTAACAGCTCTATTCCAGGACCTGTTGCTTCAGATACTATTTATTCAATTTCATTAAGTAGGAATTTGGGATTTTCTTCAGTAATAATTTCAAAGAAGCATTGTGTTCTTCTTGCTGATTTTATTAAATTCTCTCTATTTGTTTTGCTTTATATGATGAAGATATCTAAAGCATCAGGAGTTCCATTTGCTACAGACTGAAGCTCCATTATGGTAAAGAACCAAACAAACCCAAACCAAGAGATTTGGGGATGAGAGAGATGAGCAGCTCCTGAAGAACAAAGGGAAGGGTGCAAAACTGTTACAACACAGATTATTTAGGCAGCAGGCACTGCTGTATGTCACCCCCACAGAGAAGCCAGAACAGGCTTTCTGCAATTTCAGCATAGACAGCTGCTTGCAGGAGCAGAGTGCTGAAAGCTGCAACTTCTTTCCTCTTCTCTATCTTTGCCTGAAAAGACCTCTGCTGTGACGATTGCTGTTGGTGCTGGGATCATGCAAGGGAGAGGCCCCTGCAGGTAGAACAGAATGTCCTGGTATCCCACACTATTCCCTGCCTCCTGCTTCCAACAGGGGCTATACCAGACCCTGCCCAGTGCCCCATGGAGAGGTTCAAGGGGGAGTAATCCCAAAAGTTGGGGGTGGAGGTAGAGGGCGACACAGTGGGAGCAGAAGAAGCTCCTGGGTGAGAAGGAAGAACAGACATTTGGGCATGACTGGTTTTTGGATGCTGTGTGAAATGTAGTTGATGCTGGGATTCAGGTCCTCTTGGAGAAGAACGAGGTGGGTCTGCTGGGGTGGAGTGGGAAGTGCGGGAGGCAGAAAGAGAAAAACTTTCAGCTGCAGCCCCCTGAGACTTCCCACAACTCTCATGATCTCTTTTGTCCAGAGTCTCTAAAATCTCTTATCCACCCAACTGACTTTGCCACTATCATTTAAATGAATTTTGAATTTATTTTGCTGTTTTCCTTGAAGGATGAGAGTCAAATTTGTCCACACAGTCTCCAAGTCTGGATTTTACACTGCTTACTTTAACCACCTCATCTCTGCAGGTGTTTCATTGGTGTTTTTGAATGGACGCCAGGCTCCCTTCCAAATCCTGAGACAAAACCCAAGAAAAACTTCTACAGATGTGTTAGTGATAAAAGGAAGGCTAGGGAAGATGTGGGCCCTCACTGGAATGAAGGAGGAGACCTGATCACAAGGGATATGGAGAAGGCTGAGGCATTCAGTGACTTATTTGCCTCAGCCTTTATTGGCAAGGGATCTAGCTGAAATGTCCAAGCTGCAGAAAAATCAAAGGCAGGGACGGGAAGAAGGAATATCCATCCACTGTGAGTGAAGACCAAGTTTGAGAAAGTCTAAAGAACCTGAAGGTGTACAAGTCCATAGGACCTGATGAGATACGTCCACAGGTCCTGAGGGAACTGACAGATCAATTTGCTAAGCTGCTTTCCATCATATTTGAGAAATTGTGGCAGTTCTTTCCACTGACTGGAAAAGGTGAAACATCACTTCCATTTCCAAAAAGGGAAAAAAGGAACACTTGGGCAACTATAGGCAAGTCAATCTCACCTCTGTTCCTGGAAAGATCAGGGAGCAGATCCTCCTGAAGCCTCTACTATAAGACATGGAAAATGGGGAGGTGATTGGTGGCAACCAACGTGGCTTCACCAATGCAAATAACATCTGACAAATTTGATGGTCTTTTACAGTGGAGTAACAGCACCAGTGGACAAGGGAAGAGCAACTGACATCATCTACCTGGACTTATACAAAGCCTTCAACACTGTCCTGCATGACATCTTGGTCTCTAAATTGGAGAGATGTGGATTTGATGGATGGACTACTTGATGGATAAGGATTTGGCTGGATGGTTGCGCTCAAAGAGTTGCAATCAATGGCTGGATATCCAGGTGATGAAAAGTAACGAGTGGTGTTCCTCAGGGATTGGTACTGGCACCAGTGCTGTTTAACATCTTTGTTGGCAACATGGACAGTGGGGTTGAGTGCACCCTCAGCTAATTTGCAGGTGACACCAAGCTGTGTGGTGCGGTAGACGCAATGGAGGGAAGGGATGCCATCCGGAGGGATCTGGACAGGCTTGAGAGATGGGCCCATGCCAACCTCATGAAGTTCAACAAGGCCAAGTGCAAGGTCCTGCACCTAGGTCAGAGCAATCCCAAGCACAAGTACAGGCTGGGCAGAGTATGGTTTGAAAGCAGTCCTTAGGAGAAAGACTTGGGGATGCTGGTTGATGAAAAGCTCAGCGTGAGCCAGCAATACTCAAACACAGCCCAGAAAGCCAACTATATGCTGGGCTGCATCAAGAGAAGTGTGGCCAACAGGTCATTCTGCCCTTCTATGCTGCTCTTGTGAGACCCTAGCTGCAGTACTGCATCCAGCTCTGGAACCCCCAACAGAAGAAGGACATAGATTTGTTGGAGCAGGTCCAGAGGAGGGCTACAAAGATGATCAGATGACTGGATCATCTCTCTTATAAGGACAGGCTAAGAGAGTTGGGATTGTTCAGCCTGGAGAAGAGAAGCTCTGGGGAGACCTTATTGAAGACTTCCAGTATCTGGTGGAGACCTACAAGAAAGCTGGGGAGGGACTTTTTTTCAAAGGCCTATAGTGATAACACGAGGGGTAATGGTTTGAAACTGGAAGAGGGTAGATTTATGTTGGAAGTAAGAAGGAAATTCACTCCGAGGGTAGTGAGGCACTGGAACAGGTTGCCCAGGGAAGTTGTGGATGCTCCATCACTGGATGCATTCTAATTCAGCTTGGATGGGACATTGACCAACCTCGTTTAGTGGGAGGTGTCCCTGCCATGTCAAGGGATTTGGAACTATGGGATCTTTAAAGCCCCTTTCAACCTAAACCATTCTATGATTCTAAAAAAAGTGGATTTTTTAAGGAAATCAGGATATGTATATATATATATGCTTGTCTCTCAATTTCTAACCATAAAAGTACTACACCATGGGTTCAATATTTGAGTGACATTCCCTTCTAAAACTAGAACTCACCGAGAGAAGAGGAAGGAGCGTTTCACTGCTTGTACTGTTTAAAGGACAGCTCTCTGCACTCACTGCTGCCCTAATAATACCAGGGAAGGTATTGGTGAAGTCAGTGCTGCCACTGCAATTTTAAGCTATTCTGGAGAGTTTCACTGATGACAGAACTCAGGCATGGTAAGACCAATAGGACCTTGAAAGGTCACAGTGTCCAATAGCCCGCCCAAATGCAGGATTAGCTACAGCTGTACAGTTCCCAACTGATGCTTATGCTTAAAGCCTCCAAAGGGAAGATATGATAAGGTCCTCCTCTATGCAATACTTGTGCATTACTGTACTACCTATCATAGCTTAACAGAAGCATTAGTCTATGCTGATAGTTGATATTCATGCTTATAGATCTTATTTGCCTTTAGTTTATATATGTGACTTCATGACATTGCTGACTCAAGTTCAGCTGGTAATTCATAACACCAAATCTTTTTCTCCATAGTGACTGCTGAAGTGGTTATCATACACTCTGTGTTTATGTAGTGGATTATTCTTACTTAAGAACAGACCTTTATTTATTTGTCCTTACTGCAGTCCATGTGCTTTCTTCCTGGCCATTTTTCATATTTGGTGAGAGGCTTTAGGTTAGAATTCTAATCCTGTCCTCTGATGTGTTTGTGACCCTTCCTGTGGCACACTCAGTATGTGTTCCGTCATCCAAATCTGGTGCAAACATTAAGCTGTGCAAATATAAGACCCAGCACAGACCCCTAGGAAATCCATTAGATGCATCTGTTTGGCATGGTAGCACATCTTCCAATCCGTACTTTTTTTCTGAGAGTCATGTGAGGCAATGTCAAAAGCTGTACTGAAATCAAAGTATTTCAAAGGTAGTGCTTCTTCCCTCTCTGTGAGAGCCTGCTTTGTCACAGGAAGAGAGGAGATTATCTTGACTTGATTTGTTCTTGACTGCTATTTATCTCATTGTTATTTTCTAGGACCTTACACACCAATTATTTCCTTCAGGTTTTTTCTAAGACAGAAGAATGCCAGCATTGCATTTGCGTTATTTCCTAGAATACCTCTCCATCCTCCATGAGCTCTCAGTGACAATTGTTAATGCTTCTGAGATTGTTCAGATACTTCTTTTTCACACATGAAAGTGAAATACATTAGGCTCAACTGACGTGAAAACAGCTAATTTATCTAAGTATTTTCTAGTCTGTTTTTCCCCTGCTACATCTGAGTTCTTAGTCCTTTCTCACTGGTGCTAGTTATGCTAACTGCCTGACATGAGTGTGGCATTTTTTTATTTCTTGGTAACACTGGACCGTAAGTGCCTATTTACCACAGAGCAGGAAACCTTTCCCTAGGCTCCCCTTTCAGTATGCTTGTTTCTCTTGCTTGGGATCTCATTTTGGATCTTGGTCTTTGCACTTTGTTCCTTTTATCTGCGTAGGCTCTTTCAAACTCTGCTATATCAGTTCTGTCTAATATAGTTTCTTTGTCTTTTGATTTTAAAATCACTGAAGGACTGATAATTTACCAATACCTCCTTGTTCGTTTATTCTGTTTTCTGCAGAGATAGTTTCCTTTTCTTTAAGGAACTTTGGATCTATTGGATCTTATGTATCAGTTCTTAGAATTTCTTAAAATGTTCCTCTCTCAAGTCTGCTGCCCTTAATTAACTGGACCCTTCTACTTGTCTATTATTTTGTATATGCTGTCACCCAACTTATATTTCAAATACAAGGTAATATCTACTGCTCTTTTCCCCTGTGCGCTTCTGTAGAATCTGTATGTGGAATCATGGGACCACAGAATGTTCTGGGTTGGAAGGGACCTTTAAAGGACATCTAGTTCAAACCTCCTGCAATGAGCAGGGATGTCTTCCACCAGATAAGGTTGCTCAGAGCCCTGTCCAACCTGATCTTGAATGTTTTCAGGGATGGGGTATCTACCAGCTCTCTGGACAGCAAGCTCTAGTGTTTCATCACCCTCATAATAAATAATTTCTTCCTTATATCTAGTCTAAATCTCTCCTCTTTTAGTTTCAAACCCCTTGTCCTATTGCAACAGAACCTGCTAAAAAGATTATCCTCATCTTTCTTATAGGTCCCTTGTAAGCACTAAAATCCTGCAATAAGTTCTCCCTGGACCTTCTCCAAGCTGAAGAATCCAAACTCTTTCAGCCATTCTTCATAGGAGAGGTGTTCTAGCCTTCTGATAATTATTCTGGCCCTCCTCCAGACCTGCCCCAACAGATCCATGTGGTTCTTGTGCTGACTACTCCAGAGCTGGACACAGTACTCCAGGTGGGATCTCACCAGAATGAAGTAGAGGGGCAGAATCACCTCGCTTGACCTGCTGGTCATGCTTCTTTTGATGCAGCCCAGAATACGATTTACCTTCTGAGCTACGAGTGCACATTGTCAGCTCTTGTTCAGCTTTTCATCCATCAATACCCCCAAGTCCTCTAGAGGACTGCTCTAAATCGCTTGTCTATGTTTATGTTCTAGCCAAGTGAACTAGTTCACTAGATCTGTTGCAGCAACTAAACCAGAAGTGTAATCACTTTAAGACTTCTTTCTGCTGCTTATTCACTACTTTTCTTGTATTATTGTATGATCATCAAAACTCATTCCTCATAGCTTCATTATGAATAAATCTATTCCCTGCATCATGAAGTATTTGTTCACAAGTGTTGAAGCTGTGAAGTCCTTTCTTTTTGCTCTCTTTTCTTTGAAAAGGAGGATGGCACAGTGTTTCTATGTTTTTCACGAACATGAATCCATGAGCCTTCTCCTAATGCAAGATGAGATTTCCATGAAATGATGTGAAAAAGTCTGTAAGAAACCTGTTACCCTGGTAAGAACTGCATTGAACTCATGGATCTCAGTGGCTTTTTGAGGCTATAATGAGAATACCTAAGTTCAAAAATAGAGAAAACTAAAATGCAGATTGTCAAAGGATCCTAAAAATTGTGAACATGTTTTTAAAATTCAGAGATTCTGCATTTAGCAGCACATAATTGCTAATAGTTAAAGAGTCAGGAATGGTATTAAAAGTTTTGTTAGCACTTGTTTGATGCCATCTATCTAAATAAATTAATTTCATCCCTCCTGTGCCCATGCTGCAGATAATGTCTTTCCACTGTACCATCATTTATTTATTTTTATTGATTCACTCACTTCGCAGAATTACTGGGTGAGAGAAAAACACCTATTTGCAATCTAATCAAGCAAGCAAATATAATTATAGCTATCTAGTGTTTTCTTACTTGCAGTTGTCTTATCTGTCTTTGCCTTGATTGTTTTCTTGTTTTTTTAATCATAAATTCAGGAAAGTGAACTTCAGCTAGAATCCCTCTCCTCAACAGATGCTAGACCAAATGTTTAAAAGAATTATAAATTATAAGAAATAATAACAAAGTTATAAAAAAATTATAACAACAGCAAGATCAAGACCAAAAGACCTATGAGTTTTAGCTGGAAATCATCTTTATGTTACATATCTTCACTATCTGTTGCAGGGCACAGGCACTGGCTGATCTGAAGGGCCACTACAGTGAAGTTATTTGTTTTGTGTAGGTTTTAAACAGCTACCACTGAGCAGCCTGGTAGTTTTTCAAAATAGGGACACTATGGCCACTTCTAATGTATTTAATGAAAGAGGCCAAGGACTGTACTCTGACCCTCACAGTATGATTCCTCTCACCATGTTTAACCTCACTTCTGCCTCAAGATGAGTCTATTGTGTTCAAAGTATCTATGTGGATCAGTCCCAAGCATGTACCACCCTCCAAATCATGCCTGTGCACGCCTAGGAGAATACTCACTGGCATGAGACAAAGCCATGCCAGTGTCACTCAAATAGTTAAACAAAACAGATATATAGGCTAGGAAACTACTTCTGTATGCACTGCTTTTTTGCATATACAAATCCAAGAAAATGCATATCATCAAGATGCTGATAGTTATTCAGTCATGTCCTTGCTGAATGGGAAAGCTGCTTTCATTGTTACAAATGAAAAATTAATTTTAAATAACCCTTAAAGTGCCAGTTTTCCAGAAGTTTTACCTAACACATAATTGGAAGCAACGATTTTCCTGTAAGAGTGAAAAATTGAATGACAAGTTGCTAATTTTAAAATAAAATTCGACAGTAACAACTGCATATTTCATCACAGTGGACAAATAAGTGTTCAAAGAACAATTTATGTTTAGAACAACAGCTAAATATCAAGAGAAAAATGGAGAGAGAGTTGTCAGCTTTTTCTCAATCCGTGTTTCAAATGAGAATAGACAAAACACTAAAAAATATGCTGTTCTATCTGTGCAGGAGAGTGAAACAAAAATGACATATTAGATCTTGCAGTTCTATCTTTCTAACCCAAGTGATTCAACTCTCACATTTGGGATCAAAAAGTTTATGTGTAGAATTAAATGAATAGATATGGCATTTTTCAGTTGGTTTTGTGCGTTTGAGTTTTGCTGGGTTTTATTTGTTTTGTTTTGTTTAATTTAATTTATTTAGCATTTGATATTTTTAGCTTGAAAAAATTTATGGTTTTGCCATGACACCACTGAGAAGGACTTTTTTTTTCTTGCAGAAGGCCCAGGGAGATCAAGGCAACCCATTCATGTAGATCAAGAATTTCTCTGCTCTTTGGTCCTGCTCAGCCTTTTTCTGCTGTCAATACAACATGGGGCGCTGTTTTATTCTGTTAGTGATGTTAGTCTTGATCATCTGCTCTCCCGCGGCCCTCTAGATGTGAATACTTGTGTAGATTGTGCTGCACTCTCTTTGTGCTTAAAGAAGAAAACTCAAAACTGTGGTTTCATTTTTCCAGTGCCATAAAGTTCTTTGTCCGTGACTGACACTCTCATTTTTGCCACCTGTTTATGCCTAGGGCATTATGAATTATGGTTGCCAGTTGATAAGGGTAAAACTATGTGACAAGGCTTGAGCCTTCCTGGAGGTTCAGTGACGCCTTCAGGGCAGTTCAACCCTCTCGCTCTCAGTCTCATTTTCCTCTCTTTTGCCTACAGTTCTTCGCCTTGCAATCCTGACCTCTCTGTTGAGCTGTCTCTGTGCTCCTCTGATCTTGCTCCAAGCCAATGCAAACTTGCTCAACTAGCAGAAAATCAGTCTAGTGAAAAAAAGTACTTTTTTTTCTTCCATGTTAGTGAGTTGATTACTGCTTGTTCAGATGTGCTCTAGAGATAACATGGTGGGGGCAGGAGAGATAATGCAGTCAGGAGCGTAGGTTTGCATGTGGACTTGGACTTCCGTTCTGATCATGGCAAATACTGAATGGACTCATCTGCATTATGTAACCCCAAACTCAGAACTGACTCAGACACACTCACAATTTACTTACAAGTAAGACATCACAGTGCATCAGCTGAATGTCAGTAAGGTTCAATAAACTCAGGCAGGGATGAGAGGTTTGTAGTATCTCCAGTTATTTGAATAAACATAGCCCTGGAACTTTGGTCAAATTCCCTCATTTTGTAGTTTATTTAGAGTTGCAGCCTTTGGTCAGCAGAAAAATCAATGGAAGAATTCCAATGTATGGAATTCAGCTAACAACCTTGTGCTTTAACTTAGATGCTCCTCCTTCTTAAACAGACAAAATTTGCCACGGGAGACATTAGCTTCTTTCTATTGATTAGAGAAGGAACTTTGACCTTTACGTCCAGAGCACTGAAGGAAATACAAACTTAGTACATAAGGCTGTGTGATTGGAGCTAATCATAGAGCATTCTCCTCTGGTGATTACTTACTCAGTCCAAAATTGCTGCTCAGGGCAGGGTCACCTAGAGCAGGTCACGCTGTGTCCAGCCAGGTTTTGAGTATCTCCATGAATGGTGACTCTACAGTCTCTCTGGGTAATCTATTCCAGTGTTCATAGAATCATAGAACCATAGAATCACAGAACCATAGAATCATAGAATGGTAGGGGTTGGAAGGGACCTCTGCCAGAGCAAGATCACAGGAGACACGGCAGTCAGGAACATATCTAGGTGGGTTTTGAAAGTCTCTAGAAAAGGAGACTCCACAACCTCTCTGGACAGCCTGTTCTAGTGCTTTGTCACCCTAACAGTAAAGAAGTTTTTCCGCGTATTGAGGTAGAACTTCCTATGTTGCAGTTTGTGCCTGTTGCCCCTTGTCCTATCACAGGATACCACTGAAAAAAAGACTGGCCCACTCTTCAGATATTTGTAAACAGTAATAAGATCCCCTCTCAGTCTTCCCTTCTCCAGACTAAGCCCTAAGTCTCTCAGCCTTTCCTCATAGGAGAGATGTTCTAGTCCATTAATCATCTTTATCGCTCTCTATTGGATCCTCTCTAGTATTTCCCTGTCCTTCTTGAACTCGAGAGACCAGAACTGGACACAATACTTCAGATGTGGTTTCACTAGGGTAAAGTAGAGGGGGAGAAGAACCTCTCTTGACTTGCCGGTCATGCTCTTCTTAATGCACCCCAGGATACCATAGACCTTCTTGGCCACAAGGGCACATTGCTGTCCCACAGATAACTTACTGTCCACCAGCACTCCCAGGTCCTTCTCTGCAGAGCTGCTTTCCAGCAGGTCAGCCCTTAACCTGTGCTGGTGCAGGGGGTTATTTCTCCCCAGGTGCAGGACTCTATGCTTGACCTTGTTGAGCTCTTACTTTTTTTTCTTATTTTTAAGTAGGTTTTCTTGTATTTCAGTGTGTGTCCATTGAGTCATGTCCTTTACTGGGCACCGCTGAGAAAAAGCTGACTCTGTTTTCTTTATTCCTCCTCATCAGGTATTTATACATCTCATTCATAAGACCCACTGTGAGCCTTCTCTTCTCCACCCTAAACAGTCTCAGCTCTCTCAGCATCTCCTTCTACGACAGATGCTCCAGTGTATTAGTCACTTTTGTTGCCCTTCATTGGACTTACTCCAGTATGTCTATGTTTCTTTTGTACTGGGAAGCCCACAAATGGACTCAGCACTCCAGATCTGTCTTATCAGTGCTGAATAGAGGGGAAGGATCACCTCCCTCAACCAACTTGTGATGCTCTTCCTCAGGCAGGACGGGAGAACGCTAGCCTTCTTTGCTATTGGCACTTTGCTAGATAATGTTCAGCTTATTCTTCACCAGGACCCCAAAGTCCTTCTCTGCAAAGCTGCTTTCCAGCCAATTGGTCCCTAGCATATACTGGTGCACAGTGTCCAGAAAAGCCTTTCTTCTGTGTCAGGAAGTTATCATTGATGCACTCCAGAAATCTCTTGTATTACTTGCTTCCTGTTGTACCTTCCCTCCAGCAGATGTTGAGGTGGTTCAAGTCCCTCATGAGGACAAGGCCCTGCAAGTGTGAGAATTCTTCCTGGAGCCTGAAGAAAGCCTCACTACTACTTCTTTATGATCATGTGTTCTGTACCACAACATCAATAACTTAGTTTAGGTAATAATTTAAAACCAAGTAATGTCATTGCCGTATAGAAACATTTTAGATGTTTCCAGAAAAAAATCATCCTCTTGGTAATCATCAAAACATTATACAAGAAAAACTGAAGAATGAAATATGAGTGGCACAACTGGATAAGAGTCTCCTAAGACACCACCTGATTTAAGTCGATCTTTTTTACTATATATCATTACAATATATCCTTAGCATATCCTAACTACATTGTCAATTAAATGTCAATAAAACTTTCCAGGACAAGGAACAAGTCTTCCTTTGTGTTTTGTGTGGGAATTGTATTGATGCTGTAAACTATTAACCACTGTTCAGTTAGCTCAGCAAAAATCACTGAAACTGTAGAATAACTTTGAGTAACTCTACTTGTCCTTGAATTTTTTCTCATTTAAATATTCTATATATGCAAGATAGTCTACAAAGGACAAAACAAATACATGTGCAGTGCATAAACAGTCTGACATAATAGAAATGAAAGACAGGGAACTAAGATAAAACCCATCAAAACTGATAAAAGATGGTAAGCGCTATAATCCAGGACAATAGAATTAAGATGATGAAATACTCTACTAGGAAGGTAAAATTATTTGATAGGTGGGATGTGGTTAATGAGGCAAGGCTTTATAATTGCAAAACTAAAACATTAGGGCAGGGCAATGGATAGAAGGAAGTAGGACAGCAGTAACTGAGAGTAAGGTTTTTAATTCTTTACTGTGGCTCTCACAATTCTTGATAGATGTTGCTTTGAAATTCATGTAGATTTGAAAATTTTAGTTCTATTTGCTTGGTTTGAGTGTCCTTCTTTTGTTTTACTCTCCACAACAGTGATACTCTGTCAAACAGGGAGCTCAGTACCATGACGGATTGGCTGGGACAGAGTTAATTGCAGTGGTTTAAGACATCACTGTCACCAAGCCCTCCACTCCTCAGTGATCTGTCCCTAACCTGTCTGAGGCATGGAAGCACCAAATATAGGTAAAAGCAGTCACTCTGTGCCTGATTAGAGGTCTGACTGTCTCCATATTCTGCTCTCAGCAGTGACCAAGTGCTGGAATGGATATATGGAGGCATCTGGCTGTCTCTGTTCACGTTTGGGACAAGTTTGCACTGGCACATCAGGCTCAGCTGCAGCCAGGAGGGAAAGTGTTGGGATTTTTCATGCCCCACCATGGACAGGGATGTGCTTTAGTTAAAAACTAATGACAGATTAAAACCAAACTTCCCTGAGGAGAGTGGACCATGAATAGAGATATTACTGCAGATGAAATAGGATGAGTGACATCCTGTCACTGTAAAAGTCAGTAATAAATGGCTGCTTCCTTACCTATAAAATCTACACAGAGCACATTAGTGCGTGGTTAGCAACCTGGTTTTGAAAACATGCATGGGGACGCTTTCTTTTACATAATTTAAAGAAACTGGTTTTCTTAGCTGAAAGTTTGTGGGAGCGAAGCCCAACAGTTCATTGTATGGAATGTGTGTTAAATTAGTAGAACTGGGCATTTAACTTTACACTGACATTAATCTCCTGTTACAGAAGTGCAGGAAGACCGTGTGTCTCTAAAGGAAAAAGCAGTGTGAATAACATAATATTAACAATGAAAAAAAGCTGCATATTAGTTTATTAGGGTTCCAGTTGAACATGAAAGTAGCTATTTTGGCAAAGCCTACATGTCAAAAGCATTGAAAGTTCATTTGGAAAAACCCCTAAAGAGCATGAATGTTTTCCAACAACCTAAGCTGACTGCAAACCCAAATTCTTGGGACTTCCTATTTCCAAAAGTGCTGAGCATACCATTAGGACCAGTTCTTGCTTTATTTTGGCTCTGATCTTATGTTTTTTTCCAACATTATTGGAAAATCATATGGAAAATACTGGAAATCAAATGGAAATTAAAAGATGAAGGTGGGAGGTTTTTTTCAAAAATAGAACCCAAACCCAAAGCTCTTTTTTAGTTTTGGATGAAGACTTAAGCTTGGCATTTTGCCTGCTTTCAGTTTCCTCCCTTTCCTATGCTGTCATACTGTATTACTCTCATGAAATTAAGGAAGATTTGCAAGGAAGTAGTTTGTGGATTTTGGGGCTGGGAGACATTTTCTCACATGGTGAGAAAAAACAAAAACTGAGGATGCAAACATTGGAAGCACTGTTTCTGGCAGCAATTAGAAGGAGAGATTAATGGATATGGAGAAATTCTCTAGGAAAGAAATGATAAAAACCCATATATGATAATGATTTGCACAATCACTATATTCTTATTTGGAAAGAAATAGGTAGTGGTTATGCAAGTCTTTTGTTTTGATAATACTTCTTAGTGGGAGTATGGGGAACAACATAACTTAGAAAAGTTAGTGCCCATCTGTTATTTAGACATGATTATCAAGTCACTCCATGCTGCCTGGTTCGGGAAACGTTGGTCATTAGAGGACTTGGTGAACATGAAACACAAGGACATTCCTTCTGTAGTTTTGTGACATAGAGAGTGTTTCACAGCTGTCCGTCATACCTACAGCATCATTCTCAGACTAGATGGACACCAACATGGCCAGCTCAGTTGCCTCGGCGTTGCCTGACTGGTTAATAAGTTTTAGCCTTAATTTTGTCTACTGCAAATTAGGGACACCTATAAAATTACCAGATCCTTCTCCAGTATAAATCTATAAAATAGCATATAGAACCCTGAGCTGCACAGCCTGGGCCTTGGTGTTAGCCTGATTAAAGGACTATCCTCAAATATAGAGAATATGGTACAAGAAAAAAGACAGAGGCTGTATGTTAACATATGTAAATGATGATTGCAGATATAACTCACGTAGATGGCGTAAGGACTGAACATTTCTTGAACGTGTTTTCCCTGTCTTTTCTTTGTCAAATAAATAAGGATTTCTCTGTCCTCTTATTTCCAAACTAGATCCTACCCAACACTGAAAAAGGTTTGCTGTTATAGCTATACTGATAAAATGTTCTAATGTGGGTGCAGATTTATCATCAAAGGGTGATTACTTATACCGTTTATACTAATTCCCTGAAGAAAATAACACTGGCAACCTATCCTGTACCCATGTTTTTGTTACTATAATTAAGATTGCGCTTGAATTTTTTTTGACGTAGGAATGAGCACAAAATAACACAACTACAACTAATAATCTATACTGACATTTAAATTTTGCCTTGGAGGAAAATACCTCCTTGCCCTCCCATCTTGAGTTCTTAATCTGAATTTCTTATAAACTTAGAGGGAGTTTTCACTGTTTTCTTCACACTTTATTTTTGGTGATGGGTGTTGACTTTTCTCATTTTAACCTTCAGTAAATGAGAAGAGAACAGCAGTTATGTCTATAAGAACAGGGGCAGGAAGAAGGCATAATGTTGCTTTATTCCTCTGTACTACCAGTCCTAACATTTTCTCTCTTTCTGCTGCTTATATCAGCTGTGATCAGGAGCAGAATCAAGATTATTTAAACATTTGTGAAGCAGCAGAGGAGGCATATTTAGTCAGAAATATTTCTGAATGAAGAAAAAGAGGCTTAAAGATATTTACTTTAACATGACAGTAACTTTTGTTTGAGTAAATAACTTCTTGGCCGTTTGTTACCAAGTTGATATTTGTCCCAGGATACATCTATTGCCTCAAAACGAACTATTAATTTGTCTTTCTAGGATTTTGCAATAAGGAGATTGTTAGAGAAAGTAGAAAACTCCATCTAGCAAAATCAGGACAGCATGTTCTCTCCTTTAAGATCAAACATAGACTAGTCTCCTGCATTTGCTTCACCCCTCTATGTCAATATGTAAAAACACAGACTGGATTATTAAGTTTACCTTGTTCAGTCACTCTGGTGACACTGATCCATATGTCAGCCTCCTAGAGTTCTGTAAAGATAAGATTAGTAAGGAAATAAAGTTCAAGGGTCAGAGCTTTGATAAACAATCAAAGCCGAAGGAAGTCCATTGAGGTGAAATTGCTTAAAAGAGACATGTCAAGTAGCCATTTAAATTTCAGGCCTTGGATTTATAGTGCAAATAGGCAGAGAGAAAAAACAAGCCAGGCAATGTGTGCCTAATTCAGATAACCCAATGAATGAGAAGGGCTTTTATGAGATTTCTCCTAAACTTTCCAACTACTGTGCTCTTGAGACCTTGGTCTGTCCTCCAGCTGGTATTCTGCCTTTGGGCTTTTTATCACTCAGACAATGTGTTTACCTTGCATAAGACAGTTTTGAGCATGATACTTGCTCCTATCCTTATTGATAGTCCTCTCTAAAAGATACTAATGCTATTTCATTAAGGAGAATAGAGATTTCATTCTTCCCAAGGAAGAATCCTTTTTCTCATGCATAAACTTTTGCAGAAGTAGAAGGAATTGCAAAGACAGTGTTCACGACTGCAACAGCTGTGGGAGCAATATGAGCTGTAGCTGAGTCCCTGGAATTAAGGGGAGCCACAGAGTTTGAGAGAAACAAAAGTAATCTGGCATCTTGACTGGGATTATGCTTAGCAGAAGCCATGCTCCACCTTTCACATCACTCCTGGTTACTTGCCCAGTGTAAGTTGCTTTTCTCTTGAGTACCCAAATAAAGTGCTTTGCCCATTGAATAGGTTTAACTTTATGAACATTGCGAATATACAGATTTCTGAGGACTGTGTAGATTTTTGAACTTTGAGAATGGCTTCTTTTTGAAGCTCAAGAGCACAGACAGAATGAGCTCTTGTTGCTAGCAAGAGTCTTCTGGAATTCCTACTGGTTTAAAAGGAATTGAGAATCACAGGAGGCAAAGAGGAAAGAAATGTAGTCTTTCTTTCAGAACTATACATCTCTAATTCCCTTTGATCTTTTGCTCAGTATTTGATTAAATGTTTGGATGTAGACTGGACTACCTAATCAGAGGTGGTTTTCGATAACTTCGTGCTGATGCTATGTGCTTCAATCTGTCTCTGTAGTCTTGCAGACCAGGATACAAGGACTTGATGCTGTTATCATTCATAAGCAAGAAGCTCTTTAAGTTCAGTTTCATGCTTAAGATTTTCAGAAGCAGTTGTCCAGGTAAAATTAATTCTGTATTGGTTCATTGTATTGAAGTAACACTGTAAAAATAGTTTCTTCACATTTATATCTACAGTTGTGGTAACAGGGGGAAAGTACCTAGTACTCATGACTCAAGACTAATGTCAACAAGGTGTTCCAGTTAGAGATGTACTTTGACCATAATCTCAGATCCAGATAACCTAGATCTGAACATCTCTCAAACATCAGGATGTTTAATCCTACTGTGAATTTCACAGTGAGTATCTTTCATAATGAGTCAGACACTTAGTTTAAAGATACTTCCATATACAAAAGTCCTAGATGTAACTCCCTGCCTTGTTATTTCTACAAATTTAAATCTAACTCTGATAAATGAGACCTAGACCTGTGCTGCTGAACTAAATGTCACAACGTTCCCTGGCACTTGCTGAAATGGTCCCTAGCACTCTTTTCACCCAGAATATCTAACATTTTCTCAGATTCCAGGGATAGTGTGGGGCTTAGCACAAGCCAGGGACTGTACTTGCTATGGCAGTTTGGATGACCCTGTTTTGAACACTAAGATAACTTAATAGAAGAGAAATGACCGCATTGTGCCAGCTGATCTCAGAGCCAGAATACAGGCCCTAGCATGTTTCCTTTACTAGTATAGATACAGACATAGCCTCAGGGGTTTCATCTTTGGCTCTGTGATTTGTTAGGAAATGTTTTCCTTGAGATAAGACAGTGAGGTGAATCACTTTATCTGTTTATTTATGACTTGCAACTGGGTGGAAACTAAAGATCTCATGATACTTTTCAATAACAAATCAGGAAAGGCCCACATGTCCTTGGTTATGTTTTGTCTTGATTGCTAGTATCTGAAATGTGAACTACTTTTCTTCAATCATGGTTACTGTTCTGTTCTTTCAGACTTTCATAGCAATTTGCCATATTAGAAGGACGGCAAACTGATGAAAAATTCTATTTTATTCTCTTTTGTTCAATTCTGTGCCCACTGTTTGATGTTTCCAGGAGATATTTAATTCCAAAACTAATATAACCTTTTTTTTTTTTTTCTGAATGATCTTGTGAAAGATCTGTTCTTAATGCCCAATATACACTGATGTTAAGCAAGAATTAAGATATTTTTTTCTCTCATAAAGACATACTGTTGAAAAACTGAAAGAGATACCTGTATCTGTACCTTTGATGGATCACAGGAACACGCAGAAAGTTTCACTGTTTATGGTAATGAAGTGGAGCAAGCAAATATGAAATTCACCTTTGGTATTCCACTACAAATTTGGGTTGTTTTATGTAATACCATGTGCATACTTGGAGGGTCATTTGTTTGGAGGTACTGGAGGAGTTTGTCTCTGTTGCTGGAAGCTGACGAAGGATGTGCCAGGGTTGTAACATTTTGATCTACTTCACTCCACAGTGGAGGGAGAGCTGTGGTGAGCTGAAACAAGACCAACATATGACTCCTGTGTAGGGGAATCTCAACTGAGGAGATTACTGGGCTCCTTTCTCCTCAGTTACATCGGTGTTAATCTAAAACTTCAGGACATTTATACTAGCTAGTGGTGGAGGGGGAAAAGCTGGCCCATAGCAAACAGAAAATCTTCATGTCATGTAGCCCATTGCTCTGTCAATACAAGACTATAGCTCTTGAACATCAATCTGAAGCAGATTAATTGGCTAGCATAAAAGGGATTTTACTCCTTCCCTTTGGGGGATTTTCCATTATTAAAAGTAACTTTCATCCGTACTTTTTAAAAACATTAGCTTGATTTTTCTTATTTGCCGTTGTTATGCTCCATAACTTTTTCTGCATCATGCCATAAGGGAGACAGTGGATCGCAAACCAACCATATCTGAAATCTGGACTTAGTACAAGATCCAAATTTCACAGGTTAATTTGGAGTGCTGGAATGCAATTGTGTCCTAACTAACTGTCTCATTATTCAGCTTGGCAACATGTAGTTAACTCTCCCATCTCCCTAACCTTTTACAGTTCCTTATTGTGTATGATGACAAGATAGAACACATAGGATGTCAGACCTGCTCAGGTAAGTTTTGCAATGTTTTGACTTTATTTATAGGGAAAGAAAATGAGTTGGTTTAAATCACAAGACTAATGTCTAATCTAATCTCACGCTTCACTGTGAGCAAAGTGGGATAATCTTCCCTCAAAGCTGTAGAGTAGAACCCCTTGTTGAATTGACTGAATTAACTGTATGAAGGAGGCTCCCCCGTTTTACACTAGGCTGCTAAATAGGACCCATGCACAGTCCATATGGCTAGTGATTATTGGGTATCTTCCTCCAACATTCCTTCTTCATCTCTGATTGAGTTGTATCTTACTGCTAAAGCTTTCAGGTTGTTACAGAGAGAGGTTAGATATTCAGGAAATTGTCCAAGGTGAGACACAAAACGCTGAGTTCAGTGTTATACAAGACACACATAGAGTTTTCAGAAATGCCTCCCAAAGCATTTGGTAAGCCAAACGTTGCCAATATGGGTGGCTCTGAACTTCACTAACCTTATTTTATGAAGTTAGATGCTGAGGGTCTCCCTTAGATCATGTCACTGGGTGTAGAGAGAGACAAATTTGTTCATCTTTTCATCTGTCTCCTTTTGTTTGTTTGCTTTTCCTCCTTCAGTGACATAAATTGATAGTCTCTGGCAGAAAGGTAAGAGCATCAGGTACCAGTAGTATCATCTGATGCTCCCAAATCCTTTAATTATCTGACAGTAGTTTGAAGTGCAGCTGTATGCTGAAAAACGATTCTGAAAATGGCACTGTGGGGTTCTGTGCCTGTCATCTCTAAATTATTTCCATATCAAATGTCTTCTATGAGCAATGAAAAAGACACTTAATTTTGTTCCTGTCTGTCAGTCCCTGTGAACATAACCTGGACTTGAAGTTCACACTGGATTCTTTTCTTCTCCCATGTAATTGCCAATAATGGAGTGCTTGATGGACCAAACCAAATCTTCAGCTGTACCATTGTAAGTCTACTGTCCTTGAACTGGGCTTCACTGCCACCTGTAAAGTCTGGTGTTTTCAGCAGTTTTGCTCAAGTGACTGGAACCTATTAGACAACTCTGTTGATGAATGACAACAGGAAATACAAATTGCCTCCCTGTGTTTTTGCCACTTTTGGTATGTGAACAGAGGTGGAAAGCAGAAAAGTTTTTTTCATCTCTAAGGCAGATGCACAGAGTGAAAGCCTATGGTGAGAAATATATTTTTTTTTGTGTGTAGTATTTGTCAGATCAAAATCGTACTCTGCAGAAAAAAAATACTTTCATATAACATAGTCCTAACTAATTTGCATTGATTTTTTTCATATTTTCGTGTTGTTCTTGCTTAGTGTGAGCTTCTCAGTCTTGTTATTCCTGTTATTCTTGTTCTTTTGTACACTTTTTATACTCTTTTATAACCCCTCTAATCTTGTCACAGAATCTACACCCCATTTGATGAATACACCCTCCCATCTCTCTGTAGGTTGAAGAACATTTGCTGTTCAAACTGTTCTGCACTTTATTTCCTCACTGTAAGTACTAAAATATCTCTATATATGCAGCAACACATATATTGTAGATGTAACAAAAACATTCATGCTGCAAGATCTCTTTCTAATAGTTGTTTTCACAAACTGAATCCCCAATAATCAGATTCCAGCAGCAGTACTTCAGCAGTCAAAAACGGTGGTATGACAGGAAGTGCATGCAATTAAAAATACTTTCTTTATAGGTGGATAGTCTGACCAGATTGTGGAGAAAAAAAAAAAGAGAATACAAAACTCTTAAAAATTAATTATGCTCCATTTTTGAAAAAGGGTCTAGTAGACCTTACCTGGCTGCAGACTTTCCACATTCAGGATTGCCAGCTAGACTACTATGCGCTGACTAGTTCTTTGCCAAATTGCCTATACCTAAGGATGCATGCAAGAAAAAGCAAAATGTGTCCTGGATTCTGGCCTCCAGAAAAGGCCAACACTACAGCGTACAGGAGAAAAAACTACAACATAAAAGCATAAAAGAATAAATGAAGTAATTTCAGAAAATGTTGCTTGATTTGAATTCTAGAAGTTTAGGGATTTTTGCTTCAAATAATCAGCTGCAGAGCCTCCAGAATGGCTAACTTACCAAGCTCTTCATTGAAGGTGGATCGAGGCTCCCTTTTAACATGGGAGACAAATTCCTGGGTATATTTAGCAGCATTTCCTTTCAAGTAGGTCTCTGAGAAAGTGGCTATTGGATAACATTGCCCAGTGTAATGGACAGAGATTAATTAGCTTCTATTAAGGTCACTATATACCTATGGGGCCCAAATTTGCACAGCAGCAATTTTATCATAGGAAGTGTGCTGTGTATTGGCTGGATAACTTGTTATACAGAAAACCCACAAAGCACACAGCTTGTCAAAAGGAATGAAGAGGAATGGTTTGGGCTTCATTCTGCAATGTGTTTACAGAGATGCAGACACTATGGAAGAAGGTGATGCTAAGTCTGCGAGGACATTGGCCACTGCTGTCTTCCTTACTCCTCCAGAACACATATCCACCACATCCGTGGCGATGGCAAAAGCATAGGCATCTGTAAGTCACATTTCAACAGCACAAACTGAATTGACAGTATCTCATCATATAACTGATGACTGAAGGGCACTGGTGCTGGAAATGAATTCTGCTACTCCTCATATAACATTGTTTCTAATCACTGTTCTTCTAACAGGGACACACACACACACACAAACTGTAAAGGTGAAACTGAAAGGGTCTGTCACCAAATTACTGCATGAGGTGGTGTGGAGTGCTATAAAAACGTTTATGTTCTACGCGACTCCTCTGGCAAAGACTTGCGTAACTCTCTGGTGGCTCCATCACTCACAAGCAAAGCACTCATCCCGAATGCATGGCCATAAAATTTTTATAGTGCCTTGCAAAGTGTGGTGTGCTATAAAGTTTTTAGAATCATGCATTTGGGAAGACCACATTGCATCATCACGTATTTTCCCCATAAAGATTTTGGCTCTAAGCCAAACCGCCTAACCTTTACAGCCAACTAACCTTTACAGATGGTGCCTAGAACAGCTAAAAGATTCCTGCTTTGTTTTTTTTTTTTTTGTTGTCAGCATGAATTTAATGCACTTCTTTTGTTTCATTAAGTCCTAGAGTTAGGCTGCAGGGGAAGTAGGATAGTGTAGTCAATACACGACTAGATTTGCTTTCTAGTTATATCAATCACATTGTCTCACTCCATTATTAAACATTTATGCTGTGGTAATGTTTACATAGTACAGCTGATACACAAGCCCGGGCATAGAAGCATTGTGTGCATGGAGTGTGTATCATGGAATCTGCTTTGTATGCTGTCGGCCCTTGGGAAATCTTTTATCTCTTAGAGATTTCATTGTGTAAAACACTAATATATATTAAAAAGATATTTCCTGTCTCAGATTTTGTTTACTCTCAGGTCTTTTCTTGACTACTTTACAGCCAGATGAGTTAGTGATTCTGCCCCTCTGTGACCCTCTGAACCCACGAATTCACAACATGGACTGAAAAAAGAAGTGAAGAAACCCTCCATTCATGGGTAGCATGAATTTACTTCGGCTTAGCCAGTTATGACACTGCACCTTCTGATCATTTTTCACCACCTATAAGACACAAAACCTTGAAATATAACCACTTTAAAGGAATACCTCTATGTTTGGAATCAAGATTACTTTAAAACCGAATATGGTTAGTATTATTTTTTATCAAACTGCTATGATTAAATGGGGGAAGGCACTACAAATTTACAACAGAACTGTTGAAAAACCAAGTAGTTTTCAGATTCACGGCATGTTATGTCAAAACAGGAATAAAACCAGTCTATATGAAAAACATTTGAACCAATCTTCTGGTGCAAATAATGAACATTCCTCAGATTTTACCCATAGTTTAATGAGTTATATCAGTTTAAATATAAGTGCTGACTGAGGAGGTGGGACTATAAATTAGTGTGAAAATACCTTAACTATACAGAATAGAATAAAGTTCCAATCCAGAGTTTTACTCTGTTCCTAAATTAAAAATATATATATATATGGTTTAAAACATATTGTCTTGCATATTTATCCCCAGTTTTGGTTCTCTGTTATTAGACAGTTGGGTCCACAAACAGTGGGTTAGTCCTTGTCTCTTGAGCACCCAGTCAAAGCAGGTTTCAGCAGACTTTTAGAAGTCCTAGATTAACAAAAACTTGTGATTTTATGTTTGATGATCATCAGTATGCAAGAAAAGGAAAATAATGTAATCAATTGTCACCCATTGTCACTTGTTTCTGACAGCAGGCAGAATTTGACTGAGTTACTGCCATACGTTTTCAGCTGCTGAACAAATGGGAAAACTTTGATACTCCGCAGAGCTAACTTATATATGCAAATGGTGTCGGTGTAGCCCACTGGGCAAAATGCAGAATGATGTATTTGTGTGAGATATGTTAAATTTTCATCACTTTCTCATGAGGATAAGCTCGAGTCATCAAGTAAGTTTTGGCTGTAATTAATTGAGTTATAGAAGCAAAAAACTGTGACTTAACTGATTTTAAGCAGGAGACTTAGAAATTTTCACAGAATTAATAAGATGGAAGGAAAAGTTATCCTTTGCTGCATGTCTAGTGCTGTCTGATGCTGAGGACTATCTGTAATTGATGCTCGAGTCTTAATGAGTAGCCTCTCTGTATATTTATTTATGCTTTCAAGCTACTGTTTATATGTGTCTGGTAACGGTGAAAAATATCTTCCAGGTGCAGCATAATGTAAATGTGGAAGACAAAGCTCTGAGGGACAGAGTAGAGTTTTGCAGCTGACAGCTGCACATGTGACGTCCCCTGCTGGAGTAGTTTAATACAGTGCACAATCAATTAATTACATTTATAGTTTGTGGAGAGAACTGCAAAGACTGTCAGATGCAGTAAAAAAAAAAAGTAGTTTTGGAAAGGCATAGACGGAAAGGGATATCTTCCATTCTTAAAATAGCTGCTACCTATATCATTAGTATCTTACATTATCAGAATGAAAAAAATGGTATGACCTCCTGTGCTCTTTTGCATTTTCCTTCTTTTGGCATTTATATTGGCCCAAACAGTGAAAATAATCTGAGTGCAGCTCTTCTCTGAACATCTGGATGAAAAAAGCATTTGAGAGTTCACTACTTGGTCAGTGAATTCCAGATCAAATCTGATCCAATTTACACAGAAAATTTAAAGACCACTTCATCTGATATAGTTTTATATTATTTATTTTTAGATTGACATGACATTACACATCACTGTAATTGAAGGACCTGAATTCTGAGCTTGGAAAAAAATAATTCATAAGTGGAGTAATATTTTTCTTTTCTCCAAAATATTAGTTTTTGTTTATCCATCATCATCCTTTAATAAGGAATTTTGCAGACAAAATGCCTTGATCATTTTGCTTTGACTTGGCCAAGTGTACTGGCTGCGTTGGAAGGAAGAGGACACTCATTGTCCCACAGAGAGCTAGTTCTAATGTGATAAGAAGTTTAAATATGCACAAACAGAATCCAATTTGCAGACTTTGCAAGTATCC
This sequence comes from Baryphthengus martii, assembly GCA_013396935.1. Taxonomy (NCBI): domain Eukaryota; kingdom Metazoa; phylum Chordata; class Aves; order Coraciiformes; family Momotidae; genus Baryphthengus; species Baryphthengus martii. The sequence continues at coordinate 91,487 of VWZK01016478.1, read as the reverse complement.
AGCTTAGCAACTAAATCGCTAAGCATATGTAGATTTATATCTCCTTTTTTAAACAATTTCCAGCTGTGCAGCTTAATCTACCAAAAGATATTTTCTCTGAGATCATTCCAGTGTCAACCTATATATAAGAATTATGGGTATGAGGTTCACTCTAGGACTTCCCAAGACATTGAAACAGCCCCTGATGTGCTACATTTCCAGAATTGGCTGGTTTGTGTACCCGGCGTGCGGGGATGCAACACAGGGAACCACTGCACCACAGAGGGATCTGGAATTTCTCTATTCAAGCCTGATTGAGGCAGAGAGCAGGGTGTGCCAGAGGCTGCCTCAAGCAGCTAATTCAGATATTGGCTGCTTTGTCAACAGTTGTTTTGGCCAAACTGTATCCAATAGAGATCTGGCCTTGAACAACTATTGTGGAACCGTTTCTTTCAATTAGCTCTCCAAAGGGATGCTTCATCCCACACTGAGAGCCCATTTGTGTGATTTTAGAGCCATCTAAACTGTCACTCCCCCAACACTCTCAGTGTAGGGAAAGCTCAGACACAGCCTAGAGAAGTTGTTGTGCCTATAAATCAAACTCAAAGTTATTTCATTCTAAATTCCAGCCCTGACGGTCTTTGGGCTTAATCACATGAAAGATGGAACAAAGAAAATCCACTGTTCAAGTGTTTATACCGTTCCTATGGATTTAGAAAGCTCCATATGAAATACAGATTGAATCAACAGCAAAACAAAGAACAAATAACTCCAATCTTGCAAACCCATGTGAATCTCTATTTTGCACTAACTTCTCCAGGCTTGTTGTGGGCTATGGAGTCTGAGTCCTCTTGGTTTAAGACAATTGATCATTTTCCTCATTCTTATTTTATGTTTATTCCATTTGTATTTCTTCTTGTGCTATGGCTTCTATTTTTGTTTTATAAAGTATTAGCCTTGGTAAGCAGTTATAGTCAGGGAAATGCCAATACTTTTCATCCACTCAGATCTATGATGAACAGGAATGAAAAAATACCCACCAGCAACCAGCTGCAATTTTCCATTTACTATGCACTGCAATAGTATTCCTGACACTGTGTAGCATTCTGTGAGACTTTAAATTAAACTAATTAATGTGATTTAGGTTGATGTCTGTTTATCAAGCAGCAGTCACAGTTTGCTTCTCTCATCTGTCTGCAGGAGTCTTCCTTCCAGATAAGAGCCTCTTTACTGCATGGAGGGCTCTTTGTGCTTTTTGGAGATGAGGTTTGGTGAGAGGCAGGCAGTTTATTGTTCTTAGTTTGTCTCATGTAAACCTGTCTTAAGAATCTGGAGGGCCATGGGTGTAAAAGCAGGATGTAAGCAAAACCTCCCTCTTAGGGTTGCTGGTTGCCAGGGCTCCATAAAAGCTAGTTTCTTGGGTTAATAGCCTAATAAATTAGACAGACCAATTCAGTTTCTTGAGAGCTATTGAACTGAAAGGCCTCCATGCACAAGTTTTATTTGCACCTGCTTATTTGTAGGGGTTTTTTTCCAGGTTGTTTTTTTTTTTAAAAATGGTAGCTAAAATTCCCTTTCAGTTTTCTCTCATTTCCCCAAATGAAAGAAGCTGTATTCTCATTAACAATTATATTTCCTTGACCCAGCCTTGTTGATAATTCCTTGTTCTGATTCTTCTCCCCATTTTGGTTATTCTTTCCTCAATGGGAGTTCACTCTATTTCTGCAATTTGGGATATACAACAGAAATATACTGGAAAGTTACAAGGCATTGCCAAAAATGGGGTTATTCTGCTTCATGTGAACTGTCTTCCTTGTCTATATTCTCTTTTGAAGGTCTACAGGATGAGGAATTATCTAATCTGCAAAGTACTGTGCTCACCAATGCTTCCCTATAAACAGTAGCAACCTGATTAATATATTTGATTTCTTGAGGTTCTTGCATTAAGTAGAAACTTGTTGTATATGGATTTTTGAGCATTCTGCAAATTAATATTTCAATTAGAAACCACTCTGACACTACTATACAGGCAACAAACCAAGAAACTTCTTTCTGTAACCCTTTAAAAGTGCAAATGGATGTAAGAAGTGTCTTAGTTTGAACAGTAAGGTGCAGGGAAGTTTGTAAGAGAACAAGCACAATGTGATAGTTTCCTAGATTATACTCTAACATATTACAGCTCACAGTCTTCCTGAACCACACCGTTGGTATTTTCTTCTTTGTTCAATCCTTCTCTAAACTCATGTGAGCTTCCTATCTTTGTACATTCTGCTGCAAGGATTCCCCCAGCCCTCCTCCTCTTTCACAGGGCGTGTTTCTGCCGTTCTTACTTTTAACTTGCCGTCAGTTCACCTCTGTGAGCTGGTGAACTCTCAGCATTTGTTCCTTGTACACTTCTTCAGTTTCATAGATCTCTGCTACAATGTACCTTCAGCTGGACTCTGGATATAACACTAGTAATTTCAGTTGTTCCTTCTAAAGGGAATCATTCTGAAGATGGCTTCACACAAATTCTGTAACAGGTTTCACTGACGTTTTGATTCTCTGCCATCTTTTCTCAGCTCCTTTTTGATATGAGGAGAGGGGCGAGAACAGCACACAGTATTCGTGAAGAAATATATGTGGTAGTGCATCAGGGTTAGCCCTGGTGGGCAGCTCAGCCCCACACATTTGCTGACTCCCCTTCAGTGGGATGGAGAAGAGGGTCAGAAGGGTAAAAGGGAGGAAATTCAGGGATTGAGATAAAGACAGTTTAATAGTTGAAGCAAAAGCCACGCACACAAACAAGAAAAAGAATTCTTTTACTCCTTCCCATCCGCAGACAGATGTTCAGCTATCTCCAGGAAAGAAAGGCTCTATTATACGTAACCATTACTTAGGAAGACAAATGATATCACTCTGAATGTCTCCCCTTTTTCCTTCTTCCCCCAGCATTTATCAGTGAGCACAATGTCACATGGTATGGAATATACCTTTGGTCAGTTGTGGTCAGCTGCCCCAGCTGTGTCCTCTCCCAACTTCTTATCTACCTCCAGCCTACTTTCCGGGGCTATATATACACAGTATAGTTCTCTATCACTTTTCTCATAATTCTGAACATTTTATTTATTTATTTCTCTTCTGCTCAACATTATGCTGATGTTTTCTTTAAGTGATTTATTATAAGCGGAAGATCCCAATCTGGTTGGGAGTCAGCTCTGAGCCCTCTCTTGCTGATGTAAAACTTAGATTTTTATTCCCTACTTGCATCCTTCTACATTTATCTATATTGAATTTCACTGTCAGTATTTGCTAGAAGTTGTAATAAAACAACCTAAACAGCTGTTAACTACTAAACCTGTCTCTGTGTGCACCTTTCCATATCAGAACCCATCTTTCACTGTGGAATCTGCTTAATATCAGATTGAATAAAGAGACCTGAAAGCTGGAGAGTACTTCAATGAATTATTCTGAGTTGCATAATAAGGGATTATTATATAGTTGCCTATATAAGGGATTAAGGTGAGAGAAATTGTGGAAAAGAAGAATATAGGTGAAAAAGCCATTATAGGAGAGTTGTGATGTTATGGACTTTCCATAGGAGTATGGAGTATATGGCGATGTAGTTTTCTGGACATCTCGATGCTTTCTACTTATTAGAAGAAAACATAGCACTGATTGTCTAGCATGATTTTTTTTTGTTTTTTTCCTCCTTTTAAATTCTGTCTGTTCATATTCCTTCATTCTGTGACTCAATGTAGACATGAGGGTGGCTCGTTACCCATAGATGGAAGGCATTGCCATGATGTGTTGAGGTTCTGTGACTAGCACACCCAAATGCTTTGAGGCATGTTTTCAGGATTTGCTAGTTAAGCCAAGCGAACTCTCCAAAAGCATTTGCACCTCAGGGATTAGTGACCTCCCACTTCATAGGACAATAGCTTCTCTAAACATTAAGATGTCAACAGATGTGTGTGCGTGCCTCAAATTCCCTGAGTGCCTGAAAAAAACTCTGACCACAGCATAGCGGCAATTAGCCTTGGAAACGTGCAAAATAAAATAGAGTTCGTATTACTGACATAGTAACAACTTGACACTGTACAGACTGACAAGAATTGGTGGTAAGTTCTCAGATGTAGATGCTGCAGATATGCTCAGACCTGTATCTCTCCTTGACATGATACATGGTAAGCAGTTATATCTCATCTCTGATACCACGCAGTGTCTCTATCTCAGTCCACAATCCTGTGATTTGGAAGTGTATGTGGATGAAATGAAATCTAGAGTGCTATGGTGAATCTTCTAGCACAAGCATGTGCAGTAGACTAGTGAGTCTAAATGGAGGGGAATATGTTGTTGGAGCATGTCTGACATGCGTGGTGTTGCTGATGTGCCTGCTTTCACATGACTATTCAGGTGAAAATGATAGTTTGGTTTTAAAATGTTAGATTGCCTTAAACTGAAAGAAGAGAAACAATCACAGCTGTCAGAATAGCCACTACCTCACAAGAAAAATCATAAAACTATGTAATAAGGAGAATAAAAACTGGCCACCTGTGAGTGCCATCTGGTGGTGAATACTCTGATCCAGATCCAGCAAAGCTTTTGAATGTGTGCTTGTTTCTAAAGAATGAATACTTCTCCTAAGCATGTGGATGTGTTATTAAGTCCCACTCGTCAGGATGGGCATGTTGGAAGAGTGAATCCTGATGAAGATTCTCCAATGGAGATGCTCTGAATATTTGCCCTTCAAATGAACTAAGACTTATATCTAACTCTGAGGATAGAGCACTTCTTGCTTGTGGGAAAACTGAAGAACAAGGCAAGAAGCCCTAAAGTCCCAGCACACACAGGAAGTCATGGAAGCCTCGGGACTATCAGCACTCAGCTATTTTCATTCCAGTATCTTTTCCACAAAGTCTTGTGAAAACTCAAAATACAATTTGAAATCATTTGAGTTGTAATTACACAGATGTGTACAGAGGGAGCCGTGCTCAGAGCTGCATTAGCACAGCACTGTGACTGGGCTAGTATGTCCTTCTGCAGTCCATGAACTCAGGCATGTACTGCAACACCAAGTTGGGCAGGAATGTTGCTCTGCTTGAGGGTAGGGACTCTCTACAGAGGGATCCGGACAGGCTGGATCGATGGGCCAAGGTAAACAGTATGAGTTTAGACTGCAAAAAATTTCTTCACAAAAGGACTGTAAAACAGTTGGAATAGGCTGCCCAGGGAAGTGGTGGATGTACCATTCCTGGAGGTATTTAAAAGACTTGTAGAGATGGCGCTTAGGGACATGGTTTAGTGGTGGCCTTGGCAGTGTTAGGTTAATAGCTGGACTCAATGACCTTAAAAATATTTTCCAATCTAAATGATTCTATAATTCTATGATTCTGTTAGCAGGAACTCTTGGTTTTGGTCATAGGCAGAAGAGCTCAAGGATCTCCTCACCTGTCTGTGGAGACCTGAAAGTCTAAAGGAGATACCTAAATGCCTGCATCTAACCCTCTCCCATCTGTGCTTACTTGGTAATGAATGGAGCTGATGGGAGATGCTGCTGCCTCTCATTTCTCATCAGCATCCAGTCAAGGACAGTTCTTGCTTTCATAAGACTGCTCGCAGAGGAGGTGAGATACTATACACAGCTGTTTAAGATAACTTACTGACTTTGCCTGAAGCTACTATGCCATCCTTTCTGCTGAAAAACATTGGGGACAATAACCTCCAGTGGAGGGACAGTAGCCCAGAGGCCAGGGAGGAGGGAAGGGCTGTGCCCACAGCTGGCACTGAAACCTCAGGAGGGAACTGGCCGGAGTGGACTGCAGGCTGCTTCCTGCCTCCCTCATCCATTGCCTGCAAGCTCAAAGGCTGTTGTGAAGTGCTACCACAGAGGCTCTAAATGGAGGCTTTACAGCAAAGCATGAGATTTCTTTACTGAAAAAGTGGTTAGGCATTGGAACAGCCTGCCTAGGGAAGTGGTGGAGTCACCATCCCTGGAGGTGTTCAAAGGGCGATTGGATATGGCACTTCAGGGCATGGTCTCGTGATCATGGAGCCATTGAGTAGTAGGTTGGACTTGATGATCCTCGAGGTCTTTTCCAACCTTAATTATTCTATGATTCTATGATTCTTACCTTATATAAACTAAGCCGAAAACAGTGTGATAAGATTAAAACTGAGGGAAAGATTCGGACATTCCTTTCATTCTCTATCAAAAAAACAAAGTTATATCTTAATTTCAGCCCTACATGCATGAGTTTAGTATTCAGGTAAACAGTTCTCCTGAACTATATTATCTTGGTGCTGTTCAAAATCCCATAAACCAGAAAGTACTAGATATCATTCCCCCACAGAAAGCACAGTGGGGAATAAGCAAATAAAGTTGAAACAGATAAAGATCCAAATATTGATCTCTGCTTGTGTTGCCTAATAGAGCGTAACTCCAAAGGAGTATTGTAGTCACTGATGGAGGAGAAATCGAAATAATCTGACTATCACTTTACATGTCTCTGTATTAAACGGGTCACGTAGGCTAAAGAGTGCTAGGGATTAACCCAAAGTAACAACAGATTTTCGTGAGGCGTATAGATCTACAATACCCTCCAGGAATGTGCTATAAGGAACACTTCAGTCCCTTTAGCAGTGACTTTAAATGGGCTAGCACAGCTGTGGGTTTTTTTGTGAACCTATGGCAGCTCCTCCAAGCTTCTCTTCCTACCTCAATGTGTGCTATCTTACAGCTGCCAGGTGTGAGATGTCCCCCCAAATGGTGATGCTAAAGTTAACACTAGGATTTTTCTACTTATTTTTAGCATGAAATCAGTACCAGAGGCCACATGTGAAAGGTAGTATTTTTCTAACATGATCATTTCACTGTGCTTTCAAAAGTTTATATGAAATTGTTTGGTCAGACCACCTTCGTTATGCAATTAATTCATGGTAGTACCTGGAGTTGCAGCAGTATCTGAGAAATGTGAATAGAAATGACATTTTCTGACTCAGTAGTGATGGTTATCACTCTTGTGAATAAAAGGGTTTTATTACAGATTTACTTCTGCTCAGATCACAGAATCTTTAGTTATAAGACGGCAAAGTGGATTCCGTCTGGCTCATACATTATCAACAATTGCTAACGGAGCTTCAGTTACAAGGACAAATTGTCAAGGCAGAAATGAAGACCTCGAGGACAAATGTAGTTTCATACCTGTAATTTAGACTGCAGTTTGGCTCACAAAATCTTTGCAATGTGCAATAAATGGGAGCTTTTCCTGACTTTCAGTTCAAATTTTGGTTGAAGTTTTCAGAGCTAGCAGCTAGGAAAAAGAAACCTTGTGCTTGTAAATAGGAAAAATTCTTATTGGAAAGCTCTCTGGACACTTTGAATACATGGCAGCATGATGCTGTTACTTTTCACTCTGCACAAACATCACCCTCATGGTTTACATTATTCATGCAAACAAGATGTTGTAAATGCTGTCTCCTCCAGAGCCTCTTAGAGAGGCGGCTTCAGTTATGCCTTGGAAACCCTGCAGGCTCTCTTCTTGGATTTAATTTGCCAGAAAATTCTAAGAAGCTGCCTTGATGTTTTGTTGAGTGGAGACATATTCCTACAGCCACTTGTAGGAGCCCTGTTGAAGGCACAGGAAATCTGTGTGGACTTGGAGTACTACCTACAAGTATTGGTGCAGTGTTTCATGACCTGAAAATATGTTCAACCTTACAACCCCAGAGGCTGCCTGCAGAACAGCGATGAATGCCTTCTCATCTTGAGAGATTTATGAGAAAAGCTCACGTTTTACAAACTGAAATACATAACAAGTGCAGCATATTGAAGGCATATGTGGTTGGTGTGCTACAAGCTGAGCATACTGAATTCCTATCTACTTACTAATCTGTAATTCACTTAGAGCACTGAAGCAACATCCTTATTCTGAAAACCACACTTTCTAAATTGATTGTGTGATGGGAGGTCAGGTGAGGAAGGAGATGGAACAAACAATCAAAAGTTAAGGATGTCCAGGTTGGTAGGCAGGAATAAATTCCAATACCAAATCTCAGGAAAAGTCCTTTATCAAGAAAATCTTTCTTTCCTGTCCTATCACTTTTCTTTTTTTCCTTATTTATTTATTTATTTTGATGACAATAACAACACTATGATCCTGTCACTTACTGATTTTAGCAGCCGTATAATCCCTGACACAACTTCGTACCAAGAACTGTGAGTGTAGTACCTTCCTCTTAGTATTTTTTTTTTAAATGGGAGAAAGCAGTAGACCTTAAAGATTAAGCGATTACTCAAAAAATGTTAATCCTATTGACTGACCAGGGATCTGAGGAAACACTTTACCAAAAACTAACTGTAAATTTCTGCTTAAACCCCATTGTCTTAGTGTGCTTTAAAATAGGAGTGCACTAAGTGTTTCCCTACTTCTGGCCCTGTGGAACAGCCTGTTGCTCCAGTAGCCCTTTTCTCACTTCTTGCAGTCGACATGCACTGTGAGAAAGTGAAGTCTATTTTCATCCTAAACTGATATTGAAACATAGGTTATGGAATAACCAACTTAAAAATTGTATTTCATACACCATTGACTAGGAATTCTCATGGCTTCATTGCAATGCAGATCTCTTTTATTAAAAGGCATTCTTTCAGTCCCAGTGTGAGATCCTTCCATATTGTCAGTTATTATACACTAAATATGTGTGCTAATCCAAATGAAACTAACTTCCCTGGAGTATTTTTATAGCCTACAGTCACTTGAATCTCAGCAGAAGCTACAGAACCTGGATTAATATACCACTCTGTTTTGAGTGACACAAATAATTTACTGATACTGCTTCAAAACAAAAATATTTATCCTTAAAGACAGTCTGGAAATGATTGTTTTTAATGAAGCTGCTAGATTTTTTCTAGTTTCCAGTTTAAAAAAAAAAAATTTTGTGAACATTCACTTACATTCTGTGAAGTCATGGCACACTTTTGTCCCTTACACAGTATAGTGAGGTTTCTGCACCTAATCAAAGCCGCTGAAATCTTATGGACATTGAATTTGTGTTAATGAGGTGTTCATGAATGCAAGGAAGAACAATAGCCTGTCACTTCTTCGTAAACTGATCTGTCAATTTTGCTGTGGGTCAGGTATGAAACAAAGAAACTGTAGAGATGTTGTCATTATTAAGATTTATAGCAGCAAAGACTACGGCGACATAGACCTGTTAGGATCACAATTAGGTGTAAAAGATCATCCAAAAGAGTACAATTTCAGGCAATTTATCTAATAAAATATGTGGAAGTGACACTTTTCAGAAACAGGGGAAAAGAAATCCTATTCTCCTGTGGTGCCATTTACATGTGGTGCTAGTGGTCTTGATGCTGCTTTTACAGATATAAATATACTTTGTTCCTCTTCAGTATATTAATTCTCCTCCATGTCTCTTTCACCTTTAGCCTATAAATAAAATTACTGTGTATATGTTAATTGTGTGAGGGTTAGTTTATGCTGTTATTTATATTTCAAGACATTTTTGTCCCATGCTGGCCTAGAGTCCTCGAGCAAATAAGAAAGTTCTTACTCAACAAAGTATTTTTTTAAGAATAATTCTGCAGTGTTTCTTTTCTTGCTTTTGTTCATAAAGGATGCTTTATGACCAAAATTATGGAATTTAGCTTTTTAACTTTTATGTATTTTTCACATGAACTCTATTTAAGGGGACAGTTTTTCATCATGATGGTTACACCAAGACTATTTTTGTGTCCACTTGTGAAAGGAATGCACGTTCTTCACTGCATATATATCTGAAAACTGTGGATTTACAAGTATTGGTTTTGAAATAACTTTTCTAATAAATAGTTCTATGGATTTATGAAGGAAGAAAAAATGCAGACATTCTCTACCAAAATCCAAAGACTATGTAATAATTGACTGGAAAGTGTAACACCAGATCATGATCTATTTCAGCTTTAATTGTAGCGAGTAAAAGTTTTTCACTATATCATTGCCATTACCTTCTGCAGTAAAGAAAGAATAAGCAGGTACTGAAGATATTTCTGAGTGAAGTACTGCAATCTGTGTCAAAAGGGACACCAGACTCCTTTTGCATTTTTAAACTATGAAATTGTGAAATACTGATTCACATTCCACTCAAAACTGGGAAAATAAAGATGTGCAGGTCTGTTTTCTCACCCAGCAATAAAATTTTGAGCACATCATCTATATCCTTTAGTCAAAGTGCTGTAGAAGACTGCATAAAACTACATCCCTTGAGGGTACAGATTACCCATAATGAAGAAGCCTTTTGAGGCATCTGCTAGGAGTTTTAGACTTTGAGAGCTTAAAGTTATCTCAGAAAATGAGTGCAAATGTTATAAGCCGTCATTCATCTCCTTGGAGTTGCTCTATAATTCCTCCCATCTTTTCTTCAGAATTATTTTTTTCTCAAAGAGTTATGCCAATATCTTTTGATTCCTTATGTGGATGCCCATGCTTTTCCATGAAAGTGCCTTCTTTTTTTTGGATTTAATTTAATTAAAACCTCTTTCCAAGTTACATAAGTTGTGAATAAAATCAGTTGGTTTTATGTTTCAAAAACTGCCTATGAAGTGTTATACTGCTATAACTGGTCTACATTCACCTTTGAGTTCTTCTGGTTTATGAATAAACTTGACAAAATAAGAAAAATACTGGAAACTTAAGCTGTGGCAAATATTTTAATCATAAAGCATCATATTTCAGAATTTAAGTCATACCTGCAACTCTGTGGACCTCACAGACAATGAAGGTAAGTTTTTTTCTCATCTGTCATTAGCCATTAAAATGTTTGGAGATGAACCTGAAAGGAGATCGTAGTGATGTGAGTGCCAGCCTCTTAAGTAAGTAACAACAGGACTAAAGAAAATGGTCTGCAGTTGCACCAGGGGAGGTTTAGATTAGATATTAGGAAGAATTTCTTTACTAAAATAGTAGTCAGATGCTGCAATGGGCTGCCCAGGGAGATGGTGGAGTCACCATCAAAAACATGCAGATGAGGTGCTTTAGGACATGCTTTAGTGGAATGGTGAGGTGGTTTGGGTTTTTTGGTGTTTTTTTTTGACAGTTCTGTGACTGTTTCTTTTAACACTAATTGTGTAGAGCTTGTCCTAAGGTTTTGGTTTTTTTTGTAGGCAGTGGAGAAAGACTGATCAGTTCCAGAGGTATGTTTATCCCACTTATTTTCTGATGAAATGAATCATCCTTGGGAACAGACTGGCTTTCCCCTTCTAAATTATAAAGGGACCATTAGCGTCACCCATATGTCTATTCTTTAGAATACAAAATCAAGATGAACGAATCTCACACACATAGTTTATGTGCTTCCTAAGGCACTCAGTAGGCACACTGGCTAGATCTTGCCTTAGTGTTAACACTGCTTCAAGACTGTAATTTTAAACCAGGATTTTTGGATTCGCTAAAAGCAAAGTCAATGCAGTCAAAATTGTTCTCTTAAGATATAAACTGCCCTCAGTGGAAAAGTATGGGAATCACAAGCAACATAAACTAATACAGATCCTAGTATTTCATATCAAAATATAACTTGGACATCTTGCTTTTACCCTTGTGTAGTAATATCCTTTTGAAAAATTACTTTATATTATGTGCAAGTACTTCTTTTGACAAGGATGATAGAGAGTGACCACCAACTTAAATATCTTTCTTCTGTCTACATTATTTTATGCTTCATACTGTTATATGTAATATTTAAGAGTGCATCCTCTCTTTTTCTTTTGTTTTTTAGTCCATATTTCCATTGCCTATATCATGTCTGTTATCATGGTCGCTTATATCCTAAATCTCTACTGAACTGTCTGCAGTCTCAGGGATTTCTCTATGTAAAAGTCTATTTGCAGGATAGGAAGTCTAGGACTCAAACTGCTGGGTTCTTTTTGATTTAGAAGGCGATGCCTGAACCCACTGTTATTAAATGTGACAGGGCCTGAGAGGGCCTTAATCAGTTCCTCCTCTTGTCTTTTTTCACAGTAATCAGTGAAAGAGAAAAGAATTAATCGAAAACTGTGGTCATAAAACTTGTGAAAAGTGGCAAGATGAAATATAGACTATAAGAAGTACACTAAATTTGTTTTAATTCTTGCTTTTATGTGTTGGACTGATCAAACTTCAGGTCAACGATGGTCCATTAGAATTATTTCTGTGGCTTGAGTGAAAAACAACACCAAAGTGATGGCTTTTAAATGTTTTGTATTATAAAATAGAACCCTTTTGATACAATGATAATTCAGTGAGTAATTTATCCACATAAAAATGTTGTACTTTGTAAGACAATTCTTCAGCTGTCCAAATTATTTATCTTACAAAACAAAGAGTTTGAATTTGGTAATAAATATTTTCTGTAAGAAAGTTATCAATAGCTTCCAACCTGACTACATTGATTAGGCATGTGTGAGAATTATGACTGGTAGGAAGGATTTTTTTTAACATAAACAAGTATGTAAGGGACACAGGTTGTATATTTGCCAAGTGCGCAGCAGTGAGACCAAGTGATGAAACATCATCCCATGTAAAATGTGTATGAGACGCAGCAGAGGCTGATTTTTCTCGTCTTTGGCCACCATGCAGGTCAGAGTTGCTTCCTGATGGACTAACTCACGAGCTCGTATGCTTTTCTCCTAAGGGACTACTTGGTAATCCCTAGCTGTCTGTCAGAGGAGGAAGCTTATAGCTCTCAGAAAAGATTTCTGACTTTCTCTGATTGCCTTTTCCACAGCAACCTGTTCCAGAAAAGGGTGCAGGTTGTTTTTTTTTTCCTATGTGGAGTTGTAACAAAAAAATGAGTGCAAGAACATAAATTAGAGCTAATTTATGTTATTGCATTCATTTTTTGTTACAGCTCTTTCTTGGAGTACCTTGGAGTTGTAGACAGTGAATGATCAGAGATGATCTTACTGTCTCAATGGCATTTGGTTGTTTATACAGTATATAAAAGGGATAGTGATATTTATGTGCTTAACCATTTGACTTGTGCCTCTCTACCCACAAATACTTCACTGCCAGATTTATTGGCACACTCTCTGAGGAGCTTCCAGCACCTGTGGTAAGACAGGACCATTAACAATGCTCAGATTGGGATGTTTGGCCGTGAGCTGCCAATACTGAGCCTCAATAATGAACTGAACTTCAAGAAAATTGCTTAAAATAGACAGTAACACTTGTCACAAGAAGGGGCAATTTTAAGAGTGATATAAATCCACTTTTTGCCTGGTACTCCAAATTTATCTGGGCCAGAAGATCATGAAGTAGGTGAGATTCCCAGCAGACATTACTTCCAGAACCAAACAGTGCTGGGTTTGAGTTAGGTTCCATATTAAGAGTTACAATTTCAGTTTCTTCTGAGTCTTTGTTAGACCTGTGACACTGAGGAAATGTAGTGATACAGACAGAGAGATGCAAAAGGTGTTTGTGTTTTGGGGCATGGCAGTCTGATTGACACCTAGGGTGACCTATAAAATTCTCTTGAGGTTTTGTCACGCATGAGTAATGCAAGCCATTTTGAACCCATGACTCCCAATTCTTTTATATGCATCATGGGTCTTTATTTTTTATGCTTAACTTCTGTCATTTCACTGAGCAATTGGCTTATTTTTCTTCTGGAAAGGTTTTTATGCAGCTCATTGAAGAGTTGTATATAAGAGAACTGAAGATAAGCATTTGTAATACAAACTTTTAAAGGTCTTGTTTTTCATTGTCTTTACTCATTCTTTTTATAAAAACACAATATCAAATTCATTTTTTTTTCTGAAGTGCAGTGTGCCAGCAAGTATAGTCCATTTCTGCAGTTGTCACATTTTAATATCTCTTTAGGTCTAACTTGGGTATTTAGTATCCTTTGAATGTTTAAGTCAGATTGTCTTAGCAGCAACATCTCATCTCACCTCAAACTGGAAAGGCTTTCATGGGAATGTGAAAAGGCTGGAAGGCTGATGCTTGAAATAAAGAAGATAGAACAATCTTTTTGTAATGAGTGCAGCGCCCATCAGTGCTGAATGAATGAGTGGCATTACTAAAAGTAGCATTGAAGGTTTGATCTAAGGACAGAGGTCATGTCAGGCAGCTGAGCGACTCTGCAGATGGTTAGAGCAAGGTTAGGTGAACTTGTTGGGTGCTTCTCCCCTTGCCTCTTTTTTTTTTTTTCATCATGGGGATAATATTTTTTATAGCTTTTCAAAGAATAATTCGGCTAACTTGTGCCATGCAAAAGGCAGAAGGGAGCTCCAGGGAAGCGCAGGTAATGCAATGGTAAAATCAAGTATTTTCCCTTTCATGCCATAATAGGCAGCTGGGCAGAAAACAGGCAAAGAAACTTTACTGGTAATAATGGCTATATTTCTCAGCTTTAATTTTTGGGAGGGGGCTGGCTGATGTTTGTAATTCAGCAGTTAGAACATTCCTCTCTGTACTGATAACAGCTGCTAACTGTAACAAATGCAGCAGGAAAAAGCCCCTCATTGACTGCAACACCTGAGCAAATTTGCTTATCTGTAGCTGGGCTATATTCTAAAATATCAGTGTCAGCTTTCAGAAAGGGGATGTCTCTGATCTCCTCTGAAAAGTCTTTTGTTTTTATTGTTTGAGGAAGATGATCAGAGTTGAGTTTCAGCAGTTTGGCTTTTGTTTAGAGCCTATCTATGCAAAATGAAGCTTAAGTCAGGTACAGCCTCAGTGATAGAAAATTATTATAATGCCCCTGATTAAGCTTTATAAATCTTTGTCTTAGAAGACATAATAATAATAATAACAGTAATAATAGTGATAATAATAATGTCCCTGGCTAACACTGAAGACAAAATCCATGTCTGTGCACTTTCGAATGAAATAGAATAAAACAGCTAAGCTACTTCGGCAGTTACTTAAAGAAAAACAAAGTCTGAAATAATTACATTTTATGTAGTAACTTGTGCATTCTCATGATGTTGTTTTGCATTATCTATCCTCTATACAGATATAGTAATCAGTAGTAGAAGGAGACTGAGTGTCAGTTAGAAACTGGAGAGTGGTGAATGACATGAACATGATTAAAACTACTTCTGCTCTAACAATCTCATGTATAAGCATTTCAGGATTCATGAGCACAGTGAATGTATGCTCTGTACTGTTCAGATGGCCTTGGCAGGGTTGCCTGAAAATTGTTCTTAGCTCATCTGGCTGCCCATGGACTAGTCACTGACAGGAGTGAGTGCAGGATGAAGTACAAGAGCTGTGGATATTTCATTTAGAAATGTAGCAGCTAAGAAGAAAGACTAGTGGTGGTCTTCTACATATAAACTTTTATCCCTGGAAGTGGGAAATTTGTGTCAATTTCTGCCTCAGCCCGCCACTGTATAAAGACATCACCCAGGAGTGTTCCATAAGCAGTGGGGGAGGGATGGTCATGGGAGAGTTCCCCAAAAGTTGAGTTGCTCTTCGAGGTTTCTATCTCTTCTATTTGAACATGGTTGGCATTTGTGAAGCCATGTTTGCAAGATTCATGATGCAAGAGAGAGCAAGCACAGGGAGCATGTTTCAACTAAGTGCCAAGGGTGCTGAGAGAAGTGAGCAGAGTAAGTGCAGATCTTGCTTTCACTGTTTTTTCACACTTTACCAGTCATTAGTGCATGGGCTGACCTGGGAAAGGACATACAGGTGCACAGTGCTGCCTCCTTACTGCTGTTACTCCTTTTTCTCCTTCCAACAAAGTGAGGAGTTAGGCAGTGACCATGTGACAGGAATGGCTCAGAACAGAATGCAGGCCATAGGAAGAGGTGCCCTGAGACCCTGGAGGCATATCGCTCCAGTGCCAGGGCATGATCTGCTTGGTGGGGATGTGACCATGGCAAATAGCCAGAGTGGCCAGTGGAGTGCTAGTGGTGAGACTCATACTTGAGTGTCAGTCCTCCAAACAATTCCTGGTATGTCAAGAGCTTTTAAACTTCTTTGTAACAGCGATTATATTTTAATAATGAAACTATCTTGTGGACTACGTGTCCTTCTCTTCCCAGTCATGTAGCTCATGCCTTTCTCTTTGGATTAACATAACTTTATTTGGTGATAGTTGTAACAGTTGCTTACAAGAAAAATAAACATTAGGAAGACAAGAGTGATAATATGAGTGATCTGTGCTTACATATTTGTGTGGTTACAGGTATGATCCAGTATTCAGGATTTTAATCCTTTGGCTTTTAAGAACACAGTTAATATTACAATATGTGCAAGCAACTGGAGCACAGTTTCAGCTGATTACATTTATCGTGTTATGTAAGGAATTTTCCTGTTCTTCTAAAGACCTTATTATCTGCATCAGCATTAAGTATGTGTAGCATTATTGCTTAATGCTTGTAATGTTTGTGGCCCACAGGCCTCAGTCAAGATTGGGATCCCCACTGTGCTAAGTGCTATATAAATATGCAAAATTTAAGGGAAGATGTGACCTGAAAAGAGAGACAAAGGAGACAATAAAATAAATCTATTTTGAGATTATATACATTTGTACCGTTTAAGTATTGTCATAAGTTGGTAGATGGTCTCATTTGTGCCTCAAGCCATCATTAAATATCTGACTCTTCTTTTTATAGGCAAAATAGAAAAGATGGATTTTGAGCAGTGATTTGGATTTAAAAAAGATATATGTGTTTATCTTGATTAGAGATTTCAGTGTTGAAGTAGCTTCTGGGTATGCTCATGGGAGCATGATCTGCTGGTAGAAAAAGAAAGCAAGAGATAAGCATGGTAAGGCACAAGAGTCAGACATTCAGTGGAAATACTGATTTGATTTACTGAAACACTGAAACTAAGTGGATGATTTAAGGGATAAATTCCAGTGTATTGTAATTAGAATCATAGAATCGTTTGAGTTGGAAGGAACCTTTAAAGGTAATCTAGTCCAATCCCTCTTCAGTGCAAAGGGACATCTTCAACTAGATCAGGTTACTCAGAGGCCTGTCCAACCTGACCTTGAAGGTTTCCGGGGAAAGGGCATCTACAGCTTCAATTGGGAAGATGAGTTACAAAAAATTACTTTGAAAGATGCTATTTTCCTTTGGTTAGAGAAATACGGCACAATACACAGAGATCTCGCCCAGAGGAGTGGATGAGAGAGGACTCACAAGTTTGCTATTGTTGTCTTACTGAGTGTGTGCCTGATAGGAGTGAAGATCCAGCGATGCAGCCTGCAGCAGCATCCATAAGAGTAACAGGGAATGTTGTGTTGAGTTTAGCAGTGTCATACAATATGGAGAGCACTGAGGTTTCTGTTTTGCCTGCTTGTGGCTGATGACAAGTCACCCAAGGGAAGTTAGGTAGATACAAAAGGGCAAGGAATGGTGACGGTCAGAAACGCAGCCGTTGCAATGTTTGAGAACTGGTGTTATATTGAAAGGAAAAAATAAAATTATTGACAATTCGACTGCAGACAAAACCACCAGATCATCGATACCATAAAGATTAATTTTGCTTTTTTTTCTAATGCTCCAAGTGCAAGCAAGCTAATTAAGTCTGGGAGGTAATTTTGTTCCTTTTTTTCTCAAACTTTTAAATGCTTTATTTAGTTAGAGCCTGCATATGAATGTACTTGCAGACCCATAACAACTGGAATCAGGGACTAAAAACTTGAGTGCAGCACTTGGAAAGTTTTTGCAAGAGTGCGTTACTACAATCACTGTACTGTCACAAAAAGATGGTGGTTCTTTCGTCAATGCGACTTGATTTTCAGTGCTAACAGACCCCGCAATTTAATTTCACTGTTTTCTGCCAGCAACAGAGACTAGTTAATTTTTTATACTGTTCCATCTTTTCTTCTGGCTACAAATATATCACAGAGGGGCTGACAAAGTTTAAATGATTGTGATGTTGATCAGTGATTTCTTACTTATGGATGGTTTTTCTTTTCCATTTTTCTATTCATTTTGTTTAACAAATCTGTTTTTGTGACTCATTTGTTCATTTGACTCAGAGACGGCAACATAAATAAGTGGAAAAAAACTCAGCTCTTTGAAACCGAAATCTGTGGAGTGTCTTTCTGGAAGTGTGGGAGAGAGGCTGAGATAAAAGGAAACCAAATCTTGTAGAATCATAGAATACCAGTTTGGAAGGGACCTCAAGGATCATCTGGTCCAGCTAAAGAAATAAGGCTGACATACAGAACTTTTAACAGAAGATACTCTCCTGCTTATTTTAAAGTTTAATAAGGGTGCATTGGTCTGAGACAGGAAAGAGAAGAATTTTGCTATAAAATCTACATTATTGCTGAAAACTGAGACTAGAAATAGTGATGCAGAGGGTCACTGGTGATACAAGAATTCTGCTATGACTAAACTACTAATTCTTCCCTTACATGATCTGCATCACCTGGTAGAGTTGATAATTGGTGTTCTGTATAGAAATAACATTTTCTGGAAAAAAATTTAGGCATGTCATCTTCTGTTATTTTAGTTGAGGAAGCAAAAGGCATTTCTCTGATAGTGATGGTGTGTGAGGAGTCAACAGTGTGTTAGAAATATTAATAATGAAAGATGTACAAGTATAGTAGTCTATCAGTGTCAGTACAGACTGATATCACTCAGTTACCTTTAGGAGTTTAATGCATGGGAATGGATTTGTAAAGAAACCAATTTTGGAGTATTTTTAAAAGATTATTAGAAGTGTTATCTGTAATTTTCTTAGGAAAATTAGATTCATAAAGAAGTGTCTTCACTTTTTAAAAGTCTGAGGAAATTTAACTGCTCTTGAACCCTGGAGACTGATATAAAGGATTTATTTGGACATTCAGAAGCCTTTGACATAGTGTCTCATAAAGATGTTAAAAAGATATGTGGAGAGTCATCATGGATTGCAAATTAAAGACAAATGAAGACTAAAAGAAGATTGGTTTGAAGATGATTTGACATTAGGAAAAACTTCTTCAATGAAAGAGTTGTTAAACACTGGACCAAGCTGCCCAGGAAGGTGGTAGAGTCAGCATTCCTGGAGGTATTCAAAGGACATGTAGAAGTACGAAGGGGCATGGTTTAGTGGTGGGACCGTTAGTGTTAGGTTAATGGTTGGACTCAACGATCTCAAAGGTCTTTTCCAACTGAAACGATTTTATTGTTTTCAGCATGACAAAATGTTATCAGTTGTTTGTTCTGGGTATCTCTGAGGACAAATCAGAGGTGGCCAAAAATAAAATATAAAATATGGGCTTGCAAAAAGAGTAGCGCAGAGAATGCAAGTGATAGCAATGCATCATCTTTCATTGATGGTCATACTGTGTTTGGTTCTGGCAGTCTCATTTTTATAGAGAAATAGGAATGTCAGAAGGTAAGGAGATGATAAGCGGAAGGTGATAAGCTTTATGAGAGAAGACTGTATTTTCTTCTTGTGGTTTAAACATCTAAAACAAATAAGAGATGTTCTCTTCCTCTTTTAGTTTAGAAAGGAAGCAAACAATGTGGTAGAAATAGCGTGGTAGAATCATACCTAGTAATTGATGCTACAGGGAAGATAAATTTGTAGCTCAAAATGAAAATCCAGGTGGGATTCACTGCTGTAAATCATTGCTGAGCAAAATCCTTGTCTTCCCAGATATGTCTATAAATAACAGTATTGTGAAGCTTTTCTCTTTTATTTTGTGCACAAAGTGGGAGCTCTTTCCAAATCTGATATTGCTGAAATATATTTGAAGACAAGATGAACTTTTGGACCTTGTTTCCAGAAAAGTCATTTAATCTACCTTCAGCTGTAGTTTTTGTCCATCTGATCACAGCAAATTCTAGGGTATTTGTCCCTGCAGGAAGTTTTGTTTCTCTGAATCATCTGATATTGGCCACAGCTGGAGGTGAGATCAATGTGTCTCAGACTTAGCTGTGATGCTTTTTAAGCTGAAAGGGATGGTGGATGAGAGAGCTTATGGTGCCTTATGAGTCAATAATTAGCAAGAAGTCAGTTGTTTCTCTCTTGGCAGGATCTCAGCTTCCCCAGGATACAGAACCAACTGCGGTGACTGGCTGCATGTGTGTGGAGTAGCCAGTAACTGCAAAATGTATGCCAAGCACTAGTAGACATGGGCAATGAGGCTGACCTAGTTTTACAGGAGGATCAAACTATGCAGATCTGGGCAGAGAACTGAAGAAGAGGATTTGTGGTGAGGAGGGAAGGTCAGAGAAAACAGAGTGGACAGAGTAAGTCCCAGAGGGATAAGTTTTTCTTGAAAAGAGAAAGAACCTCAGAACCGAGGGAATAAACAGTCCTAAGGCACGCAACACAGGAAGGCAGGAGGACAGACAAGCAGAGCACCAGGCGTGTTCATGGTAAGCAATTAACTTTCAGTTAATTTCTTGTTTCCTCAAACACTCTCCAGTTTCCTAGGACTCACTGTGTGCTTTGAACATGTTTGTGTAAGGTGAGGAAATGAAACATGACCTAAGCTTCAGTTAGGCTATACTTTGAAAATGTTTAAAGCACTGTCAGTTGGGTCTTCATTCATTCATTCATCAATAACCTGTGGCTCATGCTTAGTTCAATAACATTCAAAGTTCAAGGTCTAAGTTTCATATGGACTATTCCTGGGATTAGTTCATGAACAGTTGTACTGTATTGTTATCTGTTACTCAAGAAGCCACAACTTTCAGCTTCTCTGAATAGAGTCCTAAATGTCACAAGCCTGTTCTTGAAATGACAGAGAAATGTCTTATTTGCCTACCTGTATGGTGGGGCTTTTAGATAATTGTTCATCTCGTAGGTGTGAGTGAATCAAGTGAATAGCTGAATTGGTATATGCTGTCTCTGAGAACTGTGTTTTCCGCTATTATTCATTTTGCAGAGATGGCAACCTATAATGCTCGAAATCTGCAGATTGCTGCACTGTATACACCTTTTCAGTTAGCAGAGAGGGTAACAGCAGCAGCCTTTAATACATACGGACATGGAGGACAATGTAATACTGTAATACTCATTCCATTTCTCATACTGACAAGTCAGTCATAACTGTGAAGGAGTGCTTCCTGTTTAACCTGGTGCCTACAATCACTTTAGGATGTAGTTGTTGATGTAGTTTTGGTGTTGGTCAGTAGATACATCTGTATAGGAAAATCTGTAGTTGAGCGAGGGGGACAGAGTGGTGGGACAATCTGGCTGGCATCCAGCCACAAGTGGTGTTCCCCAGGGTTCAGTACTGGGGCCTGTTCTCTTTAATATGGTTATTAGTGATCTGGATGACGGAATTGAGTGCACCGTCAGTAAATTTGCAGATGGTATGTTGATCTGCTAGAGGGTAGGGAAGCTTTACAGTGGGATCAACGAGCCAAGGTTAATTGTCTGAAGTTAAACAAAGTCAAATGCCAAGCCCTGCACTTGGGTCATAACAACCCCATGGTAACGTACAGGCTTGGGGATGTGTGGTTGGAAAGCTGCAAGCTGAAAAAGGACCTGGGGGTATTAGTCAATAGTCGACTAAACATGAGCCAGCAGTGTGCCCAGGTGGCCGAAAAGGTCAATGGGATCTTGACTTGTATCAGAAACACTGTGGCCAGCAGGAATAGGGAGATGATCATCCCCCTGTACTCAGCACTGGTGAGGCCACACTTTGAATATTGTTTTCAGTTCCGGGCCCTTCATTATAAGAAGGACATAGAAGTGCTGGAGCAGGTCCAGAAAAGGGAAACAAGGCTTGTGGAGGGCCTGGAGCACAAGTCCTATAAGGAGCGGCTGAGGGAGCTGGAGTTGTTTAGTCTGGAGAAGAGGAGGCTGAGGGGAGACCTTATCACCCTCTACAACTACCTGAAAGGAGGTTGGAGCGAGGAGGGAACAGCCTCTTCTCCCTGGTGGCATGTGACAGGACCAGAGATAATGAATGCAAGCTGCACCAGGGGAGGTTTCGGCTGGATATTAGGAAACATTTCTTCACTGAAAGAGTTATCAAACATTGGAATAATCTGCCCAGAGCAGTGGTGGAGTTGCCACCTCTGGAAGTATTTAAATGGTCTGAATCTGATGCTTAGGGACATGATTTAGTGGCGAGCTTGCGGTGTTGGATGATCTTGAAGGTCTCTTCCAACCAAAGATATTCTGTGATTCTCTGACTTTCTGAATAGCTGATGTGATTACAGCTGAATAACTACTTAAAGTCTTCTTTCCATTTCTTCAGAATGATGCTGAATCTTCCTGTAAAAGGCTGTAAAACAAGAACCTGCTAGGCCATCACTGCAAATTAAAAATTTACCCTGGCAAAAAATACTGGAGACTATTAAAATTGACGGAGACTGTGGAAATCTTTTCCTATTGGCATTAAACTTTGTATAATCTTCTATTTCCTGAGCAAGAGCTTAATCTCTTTATTTTGACTTTTGTTATATGAGAAAAAAAAAATAGACAGAAATTTCACTGCTGTCAACCCCATAAAAATGCAGGCAGATCCACTGACTCATGCAGTTGGAATGGAGCGATAGCACAAGCTGGTGTCCCCATGAGTGGAGAAACAAGGAGGGATATAAACTGACTGCCTAATTAAATGCAACAAGGTCCTTGTGATGACTACAGCTCACAAGCAGGTAGTTCACTGCCATATCAGTACTAGATCAATTTTAAAGCTAGCACAGATTATATGTGCTATATAACCGTAGCTCTGATTTTAATGTAAATCCTCTAGTTTATCAAGACAACTTTTAAGTCATGTAATTGCTTTTCAAAATTGTTCTTTTCACATTGATGTTGTCCTTCCAAATGATCAACCTCATTCCAGAGTGTTATGTTGTGTGGCTTAATGAACCCTATGCTGTATGTTGATACCTATGTTTTAACATTAAAATGTTTCTTTTTCATTGTTTTCCTCACAGTCATGAAGAATAGCTTTGTATTGTTTTACATTGTGATAAAGAGTGCGAAAAATTTAGAGTCCTCTGTATTCTATAGTATTAGTAATAAGAAGGCCTTGAGAATGTTTCATCAACAGACTCTGATAAAGCAGTCTGCTGCTGGTTGTGTGTCCCCATTAGTTCTGGGTTTTGGGTCACCAGTGGTTTACTTGTGAGAAGTTTCATGCATTTTCACCTGAGTGAGTTTGTGTTGATGTTTTGTGTTGACTAGCATTTCTTACATTGCTGTTTTTCTGGGTGCATAAATGTTGTGTAATAAGGGCCACAAATCACAACGTTAAATGAAAAATAGGCAATAGTGCATAGTTTTCAGAATGACAAGTAGATTGAAATCCCTATTTGACTTTGTCAAAGAACTCACCACTAGATCTCCCTTAATCATGACCAATTTGCAAATGGTTTGTAAACAAAAACTGAGCTTTCTTCCTCAGATGCCTTATTCATGATGAATAAGTCAATCAGCTCTATTATTGTGAGGCAAGTTGTACCGATTGTTACAGTGTGTGTGAATTTCTCACTAGTTTGAATGAGTTTTTGCCTGTCAAATATGTGTGAAAGAATACTGTCTATGTAACCATAGTTATATTCACACTTTACAAGAACAACTTAAAAAAGCAGAGAGACAAGCTCAAATAGGAGTAATAGACAAAAAAAAACAAAACCAAACAACAAAACCAACAATAATTATCTGCAAGTAATTCCCACAAGTAATTTCTGAAGGTTACAGGTATCTCCAAGAGAAGTAACTTGCATACCTTGGAGTAGACTGGACAAGTAATTAAAGAGAAACAAAACTGTATTATCAGAAGAACAGGCAAGATAGACCATTTTTATCTTTATTTGGGTCAATCTTAAGAATATATTGCTGGTCGATATGTCATATGCATTTTCTGATTTTGCATGACTTTTTCTGTCTAGGCATTGGTTTTTTCTCTTGGTAATTAAAATTAAAGGTTAGAAATATTGCGTGAAGGCAAGTCCAAGTATCTAGATGCTAGAACTGTTCAAAGGAGTTATCTGTCATGCTATCACATATGAATAGTTTGTCAAGTTTTGATCTGTTAAAAGTAGATAATTTGCACATTTTATTACTAATTGTTTGCTGTCATAACACTTAGATGAGATGTTATTCTTTGAACTAGTGCATTACTATAGGAAGAAACGAGATCATTTTGGAAGACATTACATATTGTAATAAGAAAGAACTGGGCTTTTTTTATAGATCAGTATAGGAATTACCCTTGCAAAAGGCAATGTGACTCCTTTTGAGAAGAAAATGTTTCTTCAAAGGTTAAAACTGTATTGACAGCTTCTATGATTCAATAAGATTTCTTTTCAAGATAAGGCCTATGTAATTTCAGATATTGCATGATTTCCTCTGGATAAATAAATGTCAGAAAATGGAAAAGTCTCATTTTCCAAGTCTGAATGGCAATTTTCTTATTATGCTGTCATATGGATAAAGTACTTGCCATTTTGAATAGTGCTGGCTCTTAAAAAGCAAAATTGGGCCAAGATTAATGAAATCAAACAAAATAATGTTTGTTTTCTTGACCATTCTATTGACATTACTAAATGGCCTGTCAGATCTCTTTCATAAGATCATTAGCTTGCTGATACAATTTGATCTCTCATTTGAAGGGTTCAACCTTCAGAGCTGTCCTCCTGCTAGCTGTATCTTGCAGCACCTTCTAAAGGACCAGAGACTCATAATCAGGGCCCACTCTCTCAGTAGCACTCCTTTCAGATGATGAACAGGCCTGGACACACTAAAACATTTTGGAGAAGTCAGTAAACTGTATTGATAGCTTCAGGAGTTGTAGTAGATCTGGTTGCTCAAACTGAGACACCAACCAGGTATAAGCTGAAGATGTGTGAGAGGTAACATCTTGGCAGCTGGATGTTAAATGAAGACGTGACTCCACTGCGCTGACCAAATGTGCAGAAGAATAGGAACCGTATTCAGAAGAATCAGTGTCTACCAGGTGACTTAAAAACAGTAAAATCAAGGGAAATTTATTGTCTGGTTAAATTAATGAATTGAATTACCTTAATGTCTGTTGGCTCTACAAGGACCTGAGACAAGGGAGGGTCTGCCTAGCCTCAGCAGCGAGGACTAGCAGAAATTATATCACCCTAGACTGTTTGCCTAGATTTCACTGTATTTCTTCATTCCACCATTGAAAGTAACATGGATGTTGTTGGTGTGAACCACATGCATCTTTATACCCTCAGCATAGTTGGTGTGCAGGAAGACTAAACTTGAGAACATAATATCCATCTGAGGCAGATGGCTGCATTGTTGGGATGTAGAGCAGGAGGAGGTAGTGTGATTGCAGTGTTAATGTGACTCTTGCTGGTGCTGTTAAAAATGCCAGGGTGGTTATAAGGATAAA
The DNA here is from genome assembly GCA_013396935.1 of Baryphthengus martii. NCBI lineage: Eukaryota > Metazoa > Chordata > Aves > Coraciiformes > Momotidae > Baryphthengus > Baryphthengus martii. Next base: position 66,263 of record VWZK01016478.1, on the reverse strand, counting down.
ATATATTAGAGCATCAGCTTATTACATGTAGAAGTGTGTTAGAATATTGATACCAAATAAGCCAACAAGCAGTTGCACATGTCCACCTATGTACATGCAAATGCTTGTGGTAGAGGTTATACATACATGTTTTTTGGTTGTGTTGTTTTGTTTTTTTTCCGGGAATATCTGATGTTTGTATGCACAAAGGAGGTTAAACTATCTACAGAGGCTTGCATGTTGCATGCAGAACAAGCCCATGAGACATAGGGATGGCAAAGCCACTATTTGGTACAGATTCTTGCTCATGTTGTCAAGACAGCTTTTGAGGTCAAGACAGGGCTGGACATAGAAGTAAATGGTACATTGAAACCAGAAAGCATGCAAGATAGTATAATTCAAAATATGAACTCTTAAAATGAAAAATTCCCTTTGAATGTTATTTAACACACTTATAGCATGTATTTTTTAAGGTGTCTCACACTTATCTTACCACAGTTGCACTGTAGAGCTATGTCATAACATGATATGAACTCCAAGTGTGCTGTAACAAAGCAGACCATGACTTAGTATAGCAGGACATCTTCAGATGGAGAAGCAGCTGTCCTTGTGTAACAGTATGGTTGAGAGAAACTGAGGTATGGCATAAAAAAGTTAATCCAATCGTTTCTAATTTTCCCTTAAATCCTAATATAGCGCAAAAGAACTGTAAGTTTGACAGGTTTGTTTTTCCTTGCATTTCTTGAGAGAGACACAGGAAACCTTGCATCTCTTTGTGTCTGCACTGGCCTAAGGGCTTTAGCGACAGTCTAAGAAAGGCTAAGGGTAAGCTTCTTATTAGAAAAGTTCTTCCTTTTTTTGAAAAATTATTTTTGCATAATGGAAATACTTTTTTATTGTCATTATTTTCTCTGCAAGCTTACGAGCATCTTTCCCTTGTGCTTTTTTTTTTTTCCCCACTTTTTTGGATCCTCTGAACTTTTTGATATTTATTGCAATTTCTCCAGAGTTTGGCTAGCCTTTCAGCAGCAGATGTAAGTCCAGCAGCTGCTTTATTATCAAAATGGAAGACATAATTCTGCAAACAAAGCACATAACTTCAGTTACTTAACCACTCAGAGAGGAGTGGTCTTTTTTTACAGTAATTTAGAGGGACATGGAAGATTAAACCTCTTTCAATTTTGCTGAAAAAGAGTCTAGGGGAAATGGAAGGAAGGGAGGAAGCTCTTGCTTTCTTTATATTTTTTCTGCTTCTAAGTTGCATCTGAAGATGAAGCCCAAGCGTTTGCATTAAAAAGCTGATAGAAGGAGGAGAAAGCTCTTTTTTTTTCTTCTTTATGTCTCATTACTAAGTCTCTGCCAATCAGAAGTATGTAGTCCTACATACGTGTAGGACACATGCATGACAATTCTACATGGGGAGTAAAAGCATTCATGGCAGGTATAAACAATTGTTTTATGACAAGTTAGTTGGAAGCTCAAACTGGCGAGGTCATGTGGCATTTACTTACAGAAGGTGGCACAACAGCAGGCAAACCAAACTTTCAGCTGGTTTGAAATGGCAGGGCTGTGTGTACACAAGGCGGTCCCTGGTGAAGTGCTGACCCTCTGTAACATGAGGCAGGGCCTGACTTCTTACATTTCAGTTTAGTAAAGAGAGAGTTGCAGCCTCACGTACTGTGCCAGGCTTCCGAGTGGGTGCAAAGGTACCTTGTGGCAGGTCTTGATGGTACTGTGATTGGCATCCTTCCCACTTTATGATGAGTTTCTAAAAGCTTTTTTTTTGTTGTACCTGTAACTGGAACACATATGGACAACTTGGCTGTAGTGCAAATACTATAACGATCAAACCCAGACTTGGCCAGTAAGCCCCAAGGTTTAGTTAATCTCTAACTACATCCCATGTGAGTCTTGGTACTATCAGACCTTATCAGGTGTTTGTTGTGTTTCACAAAGATAAGAGCAGCTATGCTAGGTCAGAGCAGAGATCCACCTAGCTTGATATCCTGACTCCAGCACCGGCCAGAAGAAGAAGATCTGTAGGGAAGTGTATAGGAACAGAGAAAAATAATTTTCCCTAGTATTCTCTCCAGTTTCTTGTGCTCTACAGTTTAGGATTTTCTTGAGCCAGGGATTGTATCTTCATGTATATCGGCCGATAAAGTTTTGGCTGAAACCTAAGCTTGTTTAACCTAAACAACGTAGGCAAATAATTTCACTAGATTGATCTGATTTTGATTATTGAGATCAGAAATATCTTCTAGAAAGCTATTTCTTATGTACCTTGGGAATAAGACAAAGCATCACTTTGTTGATTTAATTGTGTGCCCCAGCTGCCCCCGCAGCAGTCTTCAGCATTATCTGTCACTGCTGCTTCTTGACTAGAGGCAGTAGCTGCCCTTTGGAAAGAGAAAACGATGCAGAGAGAAATGTATGGTTTGAAACAGATGAAAAAAAGGAGCCAGGAAATGGTGTGAGGGGAAAACTTCCTCTTCTTAAGTGCATAGGACTGGTCCATGTTCTAACCTAACTTCTCTGAAGAGCGAGAGCCCTCCAATACATTCCAAAATGTTGAAGTTGTTTGGTGGAGCAAATGCATACAAAACCAAGCCATTGGCCTAAAAAAAATCCAACAAAGAAATATGAAAAAGTAAAAATAATGGAAACTCTACAGAGTAGTTTTTTTCTTCTTTGTCATGCGATATTTTCTTTGTAAGAAGTGTCTATCTTCTCTCTTTTCCCATTGTTTTGTGGAAGAAATGGGGAAGGATGAGGACAGACTCAGGCAAGGCTGATGCTTTTCCTGAGGGCAGCTTGGCTTTGCTCCTGGTAATAGAAACTTATCCAGCTCTTGCATTGCTACCTTCGTGGTTTGTACCCTTGCCTCCTGCTTTCCTTTTCTCCCCAGGTAGGTAGTATTTTCTCCTTCACACAGCAACCTCCTGTCCTCTCCACAGGCTTGGGAACCTCACCTGAATTTGTGCCCCAGCCCTGAGCCAAGATTCTAAGATGGCTGGAAGGGTGGCAAGAGGAGCTGTTTCTCAAAGTACTGGACAAGCTGGCAGGAGGGGAGCTTCCAACTCCATCTTAATCTCTTTGCAGGTGCTCTGCTATTCTCCTTTCCATCCCATCCCTTCCTAGGCACCATTTCTGTCTCTGTATACTGTCATCAGTAACTGAAACTTTTGTTTTATTTGATGCAATCTTTCACTAATAAGGAGTTATGGAAGAAAAATTGAAATACATTAAGTTTTTTTGAGGTGTTCAGGTGTTAATATGGTGAATGTAATTGAAAAGCTTCAGCTGAGAATTTGCTACTCAATTAAAAAAACCCCAACAGTCTGTATTACTCAACACCAGAGCATTTCTCAGGTTCTTTGTCTGACTGCAAGCCCCAGGCAAGTCTTGACTTCATATTAAAATGAGATGTTTATCTAGCAAGTTTCCTCTCTCTATTCCTCTTTTTCCTTATCTTCTTTCCTTTCTTGCCTCCTTTTAACTTGTGGTTATTTTTTCAGACAGAAAATTCAATGTGTACCCTGGATGGGAGCTCTTGCTCTCTCTAGGCAGTTGTCAGTCAGAGTGACCAGGGAAACGGAGCTGCTGGATGCACTGAACGTCAAAAGAAGTGTCTGTATGTACTAAAAAGCAACTTCCTAAGAAGCCCACCAAGGTTAATGCATTTTCCTCTGGCAATTGCAAATTCGTTTTGCTCTCCTCTTCCCCTTCCTCTTCTCTCAGCTTGTGTGATTTTAATCAAGTTTCTGTAAAATACTGTTCTAAATTGTTGTATGTTGTGAGACTAACTACTAGTTACCTATAGAATATGAGGAAGGAGAAGGGAAGCTGAGTTTTGCAATTGTCATGGGTGATGATATCCACTTTGTCTTAATTCTCGACACGTAAGGTCTCTAAGCAGAGCGTTACGATAAGTAGGTACAACATTACCTTTGAAATGGCTAAGTGACTGGAAGCTAAAGCACAGCCATCTCATAACCAGACTGGCCCCAAAGATGCAGTGTTTAAGGGGAGGGGACAAGCCTTGTTTTTTGCTGGCCTGGGTATAAATTTTGTTACTACTTACAATGTATACTTTTTGACTGCCAGAATGTCTTACTGAGAACATTTATTAAAGTTGTGCTGCTAGCTCAATCAGCCTCTGAATATCCTCAAACATCTTAGCAATTATACTTGTACACTGCCTCTGCTTACTGGTGTGCTAATAGAAGACTTTAGTTGTCATTTTGATATTTTAATGTTAGTCGCTACACAACTCACAAATATTTAGAGAAAATCCTTAATGTAAAACCTTCCTCCCACATAACAAAGATAATTTAATATTTCTCATTATGTATTTGTTGTTCACTGGTTTAGTTCTCTATAAATCCTTATCCTGATTTTAAGATCATCTCATCATGCATTTGTAAAAACTTTCTATTGATCTCACTGTTGAGTAATTTATTTCACACTGGCAAGGGTAATAATCGTATTTATTTTGGCACATGCATTCAGTATTTACCCTTGCTACTGTGCAAACACACGGAGAGCTGGTATTAGGAAGATTCTGTTTTTTCCTGTGTATGTGCCTGAAAAATATCAGGTCGTAACCAGTTGAAGCGTCGTTAAGAATCTTGATAGAATTGACAGGAACAGAAATTCTTCCTGCTGGATATGATCATGTAGGTCTGGTACAAAACACATATCCCCCCCAAATGGCAAAACTCATCAGCAGTTTGTTTCCTAAGTTTTCGTGCCCCAGTGTAGGAAAGGGTTGTGAAAAGTTGTGACCCATGGTCTGGCAGCACACACAGATCCTTTAGACTCCCTAATGAGCAGATCACCTCTCTAAAGGTTCCTCTTCAGAGCACCAGGATTTGGTGTGGGGCTGCTCAGTGACCCTGAGCAGCAGCCACTTTGGTCCTCTTGAATCTTAATTAAGAGGATTCGGGCCACAACTGAGAGGTCGAGGAGATGAACTTGCTAATGCAGTAAAACTTGAGAGCTTTTGAGCTGTCGCTTTTGCGCAGTTTTGCAGCAAAATGTATGTGTCGATGGCAAGACAGTTCAGATTTTTAAGAACCACGCAAGCAGCCTAAAAAGTCCTGGCTTTAAATTCAGTCTCTGGCATTTTCTTTGTAGATACAGGTAGCCCATTTAGTCTTTTCTATGTTACTCACCCTACATGCAGCACAGAGTTAGTATCTGGATGGCATCATTACAGGGTGTGTTGATTAGTTTGAGTGCAGGTGAGAAAAGCCAAGCAATAGTAATTTTATTAAGATGTCCTGCTTCCTTCTCTATCCATCTGAGATTTGTTTCACGTGTATCTACCTTGATGCTTTTTCGTGCATACAATTTATACAACAGAAATTTGCAGTCCATTAAAAAATGAAAAGAAACATCTTTGTAGCTTTCCCATGCTGCTGTAGCAGCTTACTCATTAGCATAGATATACATCAGAAAAAAAGCTTTGGCTTTTGTGTAGTGTTTTATAGTGCTCTAAGAAGCAATTGGAGCTAAACACCAATAATTTTATTAAAATCTTTGTTGCTTATTAATATATTTTTTTCTGAGCAGCATAATATATTAATAAATATTCCTCACAACATGTTAACTTTTGTCTTCTATTATTTATCAGCATGCATGTCTGACTGCCACTTTGGTTCCTAGTCGCTTTCATTTGACATCTCTGTGGCATTGCTGGTGCCCCTGTGAACGGTATTTTTTGGTACTGGTGCTGTCACTTTCCCTATGGCTTCTAATAAATGACTTTTGCTGCCAAGCCTTCCAATACACTTACCAACTCTTATTTTGCTGGTTTTGTTCCTACCATACATCTAGCTCTGAAGAACCTTACTTTCTGCACTACTGTGACCAGGTCAAATCCTCTTGAAATGCCCAGTGCAACTATAAGAATGCTCATTATAAGCACTGGGACAATAAAGTTGCTTTAAATATTAGATAATACTGAATGTCAAGCTCATTGAAGCAAATTTTTCTTTATACTTATATATATATAATATATATATTTCCTTATACTTTTGAAACTGGTCCTAAGTGATGTACAGAGTTTGACTTAACCAAGGGAAGCCATAATATTTTTGAGCTTTAGTTGAAAGAGAGAGAAGTCTATAGTGGTATTTCCTATACAGTATTGGCACCAGATGGCTAAAGAAAAAAGTGTTCAGATTTGCTGTACATTAACTCATCCCCTTGTGAAGCTAACAGACAAGTCACTAAGACACAAGTCCCCATTTTACTGAATAGTCATTTGTTGACAACAGATTTCCAAGCGGAGACTGCAAGGACCTGGTGTTTTCTCAAAGAAGGATTATTTTTGGACTTCCCCAGTTCCACAATTCTATGACTTTCTTACTTGGGATTCCTTGATATTCAATGACTGTTTTCTGTACAGATGAGGGCACGTTATTAGTTGTAAATTCTTTCAAGCTATTTTAAATCTAATTTCACTTGTAATCATCTTGGGTGGGTTTCATGATATGTTTTCCTGTTTGTATATGTTAGATTGGAAATTAGAGATGAAAGATGACATAACTTATTGGAAAGTATTTCTGTCTTGGCTTAAGATTCTCTGTGGCTGCCCATAGTAGTAGGAAGAGTTTACCTAATAAGAAAAGTTCAAGATGGGTGAATGACAGAGGACAGATAAAAGCATGCATTTATATATATATATAAAGGTGTATATATATATATATATATATCTCTCCTATATATATATATAGGATTAAATGAGTGATAAGTTATGTTAGGCACAAATAGCTCTGGAAAATATAGTTTGGAGTTCTTTATCATTTAGTAGTGTAATAACATGATGTAGAGGTGGTGTTGCAGTGATAAAAAAGGTGAAGGAATAAATTCTGCAAGCTATTGCGATGAAAAAGGAACTACACATTTCATCCTACTGTTCGTCCTGGTATCCACTCAGATGGGGATAAAATACATAATTTGAGTCTTTGATTAAAAGTGAAGATAAAATAAACCTAAATGTTTGGGAGTGAGGAAAGTACATAAAGGATAAAGTCTGAGTATATGGATTTGAAAAATCACACCTCAAGAATAATATCACTTCCTTAGGATTTATATCCTGGGTGAAGCTAGAAAAGCCAATGTTTCCTGATATTTCAAGAGCAGAGTATAAACTTCTTAAAAAAGTGTAAGATCTGCATAGGCATCAACTTAACCAATTTTTTGCAAGTTTTCCTTGTAACCAGGGTTGGATTTCCTAACTGGTTTTATGAAGAAGGGCAAAAAGGTGCTATGTTTGATAGTCCAAATAGCAAAGACTAAAAATGCAGGGGTTTGTGATATTCGATGTAAGATGCTCTGAAATGATAGTGAATCCTTGTTATGTGTATTGTCAGTTGTGTAGTGACCATCCTTCTTGACTTCTACAGCTTGTACATTGAAGCTTGAAATCTAATTAACTGTCTTTTTTGTATTGTTTAACTTAAAATATCATGATATCTTCGTAAAATTATTGATCCACAGTACTTGACTTTGTGTTCTCTGACTAATACTACATTAAAAATTAAATACAGTTGTGCAGACAACTTTAGGTATATAGCACACATTGCCATGTTGTTTTGAAAGTGTATAATGCAAGTGGCATAAAGGATTAAAGCTGAAAGCTACTTTGGCAGTTACGGATAACAGTGTTCCAGTGTTTCTATACTTCAAGGAGCTGACCTACTTAGATTAAGTAGCTGACCTCTCTCTTGTTTTCCTTATTGTGGGGGCGTGTGTGTGTGTGTGTATGAATGGTGAGGGCAATGTGGGTGCACTGCATCTAACTGATCATCGAGTCTGCTTTTCTGATGGGCTAAATTCCTTGGAAGAGGCACTCAGCTTCCCCACTACCACCTGTAGCTCAAGAGCTTCAGATCTCCAGAGGAAATAGTGTTGAATTTTCTCTCTCTGTGGAATAGTCTCCTTGAATAGCGTATAAGTGTGGGCCACAGAGGAGACTCAGGGGATTAATAGCCCATTTGCCCACTATGAGGCAGGGTCAGCTACCCGTATGCCAAGAACTGGCTCTGAATGTTAATAAAATTTTACCGACATTGAGCTGTTAAGAAATCTTTCTATTGTTTTCCCACAGGCTGAAAACCTGGCATGCTGTGGTGACACCTGTGCTTTGTGCAAAGGAACAGTGTGAGCCATGCTCAGGGTGTAATAAGTCCAGGTCAAATAAGCAATCAGGGCACAACTCTTCAGGTCTAGATCTCTCACATCTTAACTCTATTCATTAGCATACCTCAGAGCTCCCAGAAATTTGATTGTATCAGTAGCACTCCTTACTGTGTATGACTGTCTGTTTTGGAGGTGTTTTCCTTTGCATTATTTTGTGCTCAGTAGGCTTAAGGAGCTGTTGTTTCATAATCCTCTCTTAACTCCATCTTTAACTCACCGGTTTCAGCACTTGTGAGATAGATCAGTCCAGCTGCAAGACAGGTATTGACTTGGAATTTCCCTCTGACAAAGCATTAGAAAGCTCATAGCAGTCTGTAGCCAGATTGATACTGATGAATTTGTGAAACCAGAGTTAGATTTTGACTGCTACCATTTCAGATTATTTCTTCAGGTGAGATTGGGATAGTTGTCCTTCAGACAAGACTTGAGCTATCTTTAAATCACCATTAGCAGCATCATTATGGCACTATAAAATTTAGTGTGGGTTGCTAAACCTGTTCAAGTGTACGTTAAGTTTCCCAGACGGGTTTTATGACCTGTGTTGAGAACCACAGTGCTGCAGGCAGTTATGGGAGCAAGTGATGTAGGATATTCTGATTATATAGGATGGTAACTGCAGTACAGACATATCCTCAGGTCTCATAGGAAAATGATGCCTTCTACCATAGATCCCTAGCTGGGGGGGAGAAATATCTCTTTTTTTCATTATATGTCTTGGATAGGAATCTCTGTTTGAAAATATCCGATAAATTTCTCTGTTCCTCTATGGAGAAGCGACTGGAAAGGAACAGTCTTTTAAGCTCTGTTCAATTCACTGCTTCTAGTGCCTGGAGATGATAATGTCTTAGTTCACGTCTTAACAGAGTGGGCTCATCCAGGCAGGCCTAATATCTGGCAGCTTGCTTGGGCATGTCAGTGCTGTTCCAAAGTTTCCGTTACTTTTATGAGAACACTGATTAATGCTGTAAGAAAGACTTAGATTGTCCTCAAGGAACTTGTCCGTAATCAATGTCATCGTTGCTGATCACGTTAGCAGCTAGAGCTGCAGACCGTGGCATGCTCGATGGTGAGATCCTACCTCTCGGGCACAGTAATTTGCAATTAGTTTCTGAGCATGCCAGGTGAGGTGGCTGGCCCTTGAGGGCTGTTTCACCTCGACAGCAAAAAGTTATTCAGCAAATTAGTGCAATACATTGATTTTCTTTTTTTTTTTTTTTTTCCCAGTGAGGTGTTAAGCATAAAATAAATGTTTTTCATTTCACCTATGTAGGATGGCCATTATAGCTCTAGATAAAAACAATATTAATAAAAAGAGACAGTTATTGCTACCCCAACTGCCAAAAGTGAAAAGGAGTCAATATGGTGCTTTTTATATCACCACAGGTTGCTCTCTCAAGGGTGTCAGTACAAAGGAAAATGTAATTCTAAATACAATTTCAAATTGTTTTTGCCTTTGTTATTATATATGATATCATGCATTATCAATGAAAGGTCACTGCATATATGTGAACATCTAACTGTATAGCCTTTTAACCATGATTATCTACAGTATTATCTCCTATACTATGTATCTAAAACCTGTGGTTTAGTGTGTGAGTTTTCTCATTTATATTGATTGTTTTGTACCAGCTGCTCAAATACAAATATGTTTTTCCTCTTGTGTCTATGCAGTTAAAGATGCTAAAATGCACCGTGTGGGGATTTTCATAGTAGCATGGGCAGTTGGACAAACAAGTATTGATGTGATCTGAAGACAAAAACAATTTTGTTAAAATTGTCGTTGTCAATTTTCGTGATGAAAGAACCAAAGAAAAGTCAAGTACAACTTCTAAACTGCTGAGGTGGTCACTCTGCATGTGTGAAAATACCCAAGAGGCACACCTATAATAAATGCCAGTGGTGACTTCCTCCTGTTTATATCCAGCTTTTCCAGTTTTGTCAAGTGTTCAGCATTGTAAGTAACTCTGATAGAGGAACAGATGTGCTAGAGAGCATGTAATGAAAAACAGAGGGTTTCATTTTAGGTTACTGAACTCAGTATGTTTCATCTGGATAGCCACAATAAGTTATCATCTGATGAATATTTGTCTGCCTCTTTGAAAACAGATGGGAGATACAGCTCCGCTTCTTGGAGAAAAGTGTTCCTACTTCAGAAACTTCATTTGGCACTTTGTAGGGAAATAAAGAAGTCAATCTGTATGATATCAAAAAAATATGGTACAGCACTGACCTGGTGAGGCTGGAGGGTCTGAGCCACAGGAAAATTACGAGGAAAACCTTGCAGCATAAAAGTCAGAGATTTACTTGTTTGCATTTGTTAACATTAGCCAACAGCTCTGTCCAATGTGTCTGCTTGTGAGAGGAGTGGAAATATGCCCAGGTGTCAGCACAATAGGACAGCTGAGAGCCTCGGGTGTTTTACCAGTAAAAGTTAAAGCTTCTAGCCCAAATTTTATTCCATTTGTTCTCATTTTGCTGCAGATCTCCCAGAAGTGTCGAGCAGAGACTTTCACATAATATCTGACAATTCTTGCCCTCCCCATAAGCTCTATCATGACAGACCTCAAACCATTTAGCATATAATTAATAAGCCATACTTCTAAATGCTTTTATACAATAACACATGACTACTTTGACATCCTTTTCTCCAGGAAATTACACTACAAGGATTATTCTCTGCTGTGAGTGACTGTGCTTAGTCCAACATAGCAAATAATTTTGCCTTCAGTCGTTTTCTGTGTGTGCATACAGACCCAGTTATAAGCTGTATATATAATACTCTATGCATTTTTGTTCCATAACTTCTGAAATTACTCTTGCAAATGATGACTCTTATAGAAGACTTAGAAAGAATAGTGATTCTTGTGTTATATACTCCAGTCTATTGCATTGTAAAATGTTGGATCTCTCAAACTTTCATATGTGTGGCAAAATCTATGTTAAAGTTGTTAGATTTTCTGTGTTCCTATGGGAAAGTTGTTCCTGAACCTCAGCTCTTTAACAAATAAGAACCCTTCATCTAACTTCCAGTCTTAAAAAATTCCTAACCCATAGTTTTGTTTTAGCGGTTGGCCTTCATCTTATGTGGCTCTTTTACACTCATCTCCTTATCATAACTCTGAGATTTTTGTAGAAGATACAAAATGGTCTGTTGTACTCAGCAATAAAGATGGACACGAACACAATTTTTCAGAGACTGAATCAAAAACATGGAAAGTATTCTGTGTGACTTTTTGTTTGATACTCCTCCCCCCTCTTAAAGGTTTAATTTGGCTCAGAATTAAATGCTTTTTAAAAAATTGTTGTTATTTCAGTTAAAACTATTTTTGCAAAGATTTTTGTCCTTTTGAAAATGTAAAATGTTTCAACATTTCAGAAATTACTCATTTTAAAAGTGGCATGATATTTTATTTTTTTTTTTATGGAGAGGTTAAATCTATAATTAGTTAATTTAGTACAAGTTATAAAATGCCCATCTGTGTTTAGAAGTCTATTGTAGCCAGAAGCTCGCTCTACAGTGTGTGCTGCCAGTGAGTCTGAAAGTTAATTTACTGATGTTTCACAACATATTTGTAGATACTTCACCAGTACCTGCAAACTCTACATTAGCAGCTGAGAAATTCCATCTGCACCAGCCAGCTCTGTAGGTTATTTGAGCTACATTTTGGTAGATTTTACTGAGCTACAGAACTACAGAAAATGTAAAGTCTTGAAAATATTTTTTGAATAAGCAACTCTTGGTATTTTCTGGTATGTATGTGGACTTTCAGGCTGAAGGCATGTAGGGAGGTAAAGAAGCTATATGTACTGTAGCCTGCTCCAGGTTCTGAGACAGAGCAAGTGTGTCGTATGTTAGGGGAGGTATTGCTATGCAAGCCTCTGTCAAAGGACCACGCACTTCAGGGATTTCGGTATACGCATATGAATAAAAATATGACTGGAGCTTTACTTCAGAAAATGGCTTTGCAGTGCTTGCTGATATTTGGTAATGCACCATTTTTTCCTAACATCTGTGGACTCCAATTTATTTTGACAGAGTCCTAATGTGGAGTTTCACATGCTTGTAAGCAGGTCTAAGGTGGAGTTTAATGGTGTTATCTGTCATGGCAGTGCTTGTGCCATCCATCTGCTTTTGAGTTATGTGTTATCAGATGTGACACTGAAAAAAACTGAGAACTTCCGTGGTGTATAGAAGACTTTCGTGATTATAAAAGGGAAAAAAAAGGAGAAATTTAATATCTTGAAGACAGCACAGCTAATGTGGAAAATGAGAACTTCTGGAGCTCGTGTTTTTCCTTTGGAAATGCTTGTTACTGCAAAGTCTGTGTGTATAGAGACTAACATGACAATCTTGCTTGGGTCAAGTGCAATCTGCAGAAGTGACGTGACCACTCCTGACTACTTGTTAGTAATTTGTTTCATTGTAATGTGCTGTGTTGTAGAGGCACTAGGGAAACCTCATTGTGATTATAAGACTCTCCAGCCTAGTGTAGGCAAGACCTTGGCCCTTGGTGCAGAGCCAGTGTCAGCTCCTACTCCCTGAACTGAAGAAAACAGGACAGTACAAGAAATTAATATGCATCTGGCACATGACTAGATCCACTTCTCCACGGATAGAATTCTGCATTTTCTGCTTATTCTACGATCCTTGTGACAGCAGGAAGATCAAACTTACAGAAGAGATATTTGTTAGAACTAGTGGGAAGCAGGCACTTAGCACTGGCTGAAAGGCAGTACAGATAAAGACGCGGAATTTGAAAACCTCTGATAAAACCAGCTCTGAACAGTAGGAAGCATTTAACAATAACTGTGCTTAACTGCCCTGTCATCATTTACATGGAGAGCTGTTCAAAAGAGGATAGAATTACAATGGGGGAACCTGGCAAAATCCTGAAAGCTACTCTTCTTTTAGCTTACAAGTAGAAAGGCATCTGGAATGTGTATTTCCACATTGTCCTCTATAAGGCTCTAATTTTGAATTCACATATTGTACTTAATTTGCATTTTTCATACAGTCATTAATGCTTGGTGAACTTGAAAGGCCTAGAAAAGTATTCAAAGGCTTGGATATTTCCCAGAAATGTGTTCATGCTGTACTGGCCTGGAAATCTGGCATGAAATCTGCAGCTCAAATGCTGACCTGGGATTTCAATTCATTCTTTGTGAGGTATTTTAATAACAGAAGGCTTCTTTTCAGTCTTGTACGTTTTAGGCTAGTTCTTATAATTGTGAATCATTTTGCTGATGGTACCGTTTTGATCAGATTTCTACCAAAGGCCAAATACAATGTCAAGAACAGGGGGTTGCAGGGAACCAGAGATCAATGTACCTTGAACAGAGGGCAACAGGTTTAGGGCTTGAAACTACCCTGGGAAAAAAAAAACCTGCTCTCTGGATTCTAAGCCAGAGGAAGCAGGTCCTGGCCATGATAAGGCTGACAGCAGGCTCCCATCCCCATGCAGGAATTACAGTGATGGCCACAAGACTTGCAAGGAAGAAAGTATGAGATCTAAAATGCTCAAATTAAAGATGCTGGATTATTTTCAGACTAATGCATGAGATTATTGGGATTTGTTTTCTTACTGTGGCTTAGTTCAGCCACCTTGGCCAGCAGCAGGAAACTTCTAGATAACAGGGGAAACTGCCTCTGCCAGAGGAAGACAATCAGCAGCTATGAAGATGTGGCTGGCTAAACGCAAGTCTTGTGGTGTGTATCTCTTAGAGAAAGGATATAATCTTAGTTTCAGAAACTAAAACATCACAAAATGATATGAGGAACTCATTCTTTTTCTTCTCTTCTTTTATGAAGCAATAAACGATTTCAGATGAGAGGAGCAGTATGATAGCTGATGGCAGATGCAGTAAGACTTCCTCATCTCCTCCCATAATACTCCCCATCCAGGGGCATTGAAGTGCAAAGAGTGTATTGTTCTGCTGCTTCTCTTTCCTTTTATCTGTGCAGCTGTTCTCCATCAGATACCATCATGCTGCCAGAGCTACTCTTCAGAGTGGGGGTAGATGATTTGTTAACTGCTTGTCTGGGAGTAAACTACTTGGTCATCCAAGTTAGTCTGACAAAAGAACAAAAGAAAGAAAGTAATTGGTAATTATTCCCTCTATGCCTTCCCTCCTCTCAATTTTAAAAAAAGGGATATTCTACAGCAGTGTTGTGTACCTATTTAATCACTTACACCAGCTGATGAAGTAAAAGCTTTTGTCCCTTGGCCCCTTGCAAATTATTCTTGTTAATTATTTTTTAATTACCCTTCTAGCATTGCTCCTGGTGCCACTTTTATAATTTCTACATCAATGGGTGCAGACTTGACAAATCAAAAAACTTATCACAGAGAAGTACTACTGCTGCCGTGCTGGCTCCAGAGGAGGAACAAAAGGTGGAGTGTGACTCAGGGGGGATCCCTCCTGGTTTATCTCCCTGTCAGTGGCTCCTCTGCTCTTCTGTAGATGAGAATCCGTTGTTGGCACACGCATGGGCTCATGCGTATCAACTTGCGTGTACGGCTACGCTTGCACGAGTGTGTACATGCACTCATTAATTAGCTCAGGTTTCACATTAGCAAGTTAACACCCCAGTGTTTTCAGGGTGGCTGACAGCATATTAATCAGAACCACGTTTAGACAGATGGGTACATTGTATCTCACCCTAACTGAAACAAGGAAGGAAAGCTCCCCAGTGTGGAAGAAGAGATTACAGATTGCAATGCTTCATGGTTGGTTTCTAAGGGATAAAAAAGATGGATTCAATTTTGCTGTTGGAAGGGTGCAGTGAAGATGTCAACATTTTGCTGTGCTATATACCTGCAAGTTTACAGAACCTGTATTCACAGAATACACCTTTTCTGTCCCCTACATTCAAAAAAAACAGTGATAGAACTTGCTGGAAGATAAAGATGCAGCAGAAGTGAAACCCTAAATATGCGTGCACCATTGAGGGAAAGGAAATAGAAAATAGAAAGTGCCTTTCCCCAGGGGTTAGAGATATTAAAACCAAAGTGTTTTCAGCATGTGTGACAAAAGCAAATCATGAGGCAAAGAAATAACTAGGCACAGTATTTGCATCATAGTACTTATTTATTCTCTGAACTGCATTCTTTCCCGCCCACCCCCTGTAGGCAAATTACTTACAAACAGATGTCGTCTTTTACTGGTGTTCCTCCAAATTACTTGGCAGGTGGCTTATGCAAGGAAGTTTAACCTCTGGATCTGCTTGCAATGATCCACCACCACTGTTTACCTGAGGACTGGGCTTGCTATATGCGAGCCATGTCTTATGCAGTTTGATGGTTTTGCTGTTTGACAAGCACTTCCACAATTTAGCTCGTGATGACCTTGAGATGCTATTCCCCTTTTATTTGCATGGAGATTGGCTAAATTGGCAAACTTTACATCAGTATATTTCCTATGTAGCCTTTTATCAGATAGTTTTGCAGAGGATGCTTTGCCTTTCTGAGTTTTCTCAGTTCTAGACTGCAGATTATACTTTGCATGACATTTTTCGTAACCACAATAATTATTTTCCTTAGCACCTTGTAAACATAAACCAACATAAACCCAAATACTCTTACAACCAATATTTTTGTGTTGGGTTTCCATAGAGGTTACAGGTTATCTATATTATTTCTACAGTGCTTTTGGAGGCCATGAAAGCATCACATCAGCTGGTTTTGGCCAGATGAGTCAAGTCACAGGAGCAATTGTTTGAAGTGAGCAGAGTTGCCTGCTGACTGCTCACCATGTCTTGCAACATTTTCAGAGTGTGATATGAGGTGGATTGGGTGCTGCAGCACTGTAGTCCAGCATTTTCCCCCAGGGTTCAGTACTGGGCCCAATTTNGGATGAGGGAGCTGGAGTTGTTCAGCCTGGAGAAGAGGAGACTCAGGGGAGACCCCATCACTCTCTACAACTAGGAAGTTGTAGAAAGGAA
This sequence comes from Baryphthengus martii, assembly GCA_013396935.1. Classification (NCBI taxonomy): domain Eukaryota; kingdom Metazoa; phylum Chordata; class Aves; order Coraciiformes; family Momotidae; genus Baryphthengus; species Baryphthengus martii. The sequence continues at coordinate 50,131 of VWZK01016478.1, read as the reverse complement.
GTTGTAGGCAGGTGGGGGTTAAGCTCTTCTCCCAGGCAACTAGTGAACAGGACAAGAGGGTATGGCCTGAAGCTGCGCCAGGGGAGGTTTAGGTTGGATATCAGGAAGCACTTCCTCATGGAAAGGGTCATTAGGCACTGGAATGGACTGCCCAGGGAGGTGGTGGAGTTGCCATCTCTGGAGGTGTTTAAGGAAAGATTGGATGTGGCACTTAGTGACATGGTTTAGCTAGGTGTTGTGGTGTTGGGTCATAGGCTGGACTTGATGATCTCGGAGGTCTATTCCAGCCTTAAAAATTCTGTGATTCTGTGACACTGATTTTTGCTGTGCTCTTGGTCATCTCAGGTTATTTTCCTTATTAAGGTCTTTCATTAGTAATGTTTCTTACTATTTAAATAGCTGATACCCACATAAAATGTGATGTGATGGCCTAAAATTTACACATACTATCTCCAAGTGACTGTACCTGGGAGATCTATACCTAGATCTGACTATTAAATGGAGAAGATAGTTCATAAATATTTTCAACCAAGAAGATTTTACAACTGTCTGGATTTTCTTGCTGCTATGGAGTACAAAGAGTTCCCATTTGTCCTTTCTAGCTTGTCCTCCCACAACTCACATTTGTGAAAACAACTTAGTCATGGAGTAATTTCTTTCAGGAAAATCCCAGGGGCCAGTCCTAACATAAATAGCACAATGAAGAGGAATTGGCAATGTTTAGACTTTTAGGTGGAAACCTGTTTGAATGCTCAAAGTTGAGCAGAGTCATGGCTAGTTTCCAGAAAGGAAAAGAGAACAGCAATTATGAAGAGCAGACAGGAGATGATAAAAAGGTGAAGAGGTGAACACAACAGACGTTATAGGAAAACCTATTACTTAATTCTGAAATGGTGTGATAAATGAAACTTTCAGAGATTGGATATAACAAGGGGAGGTAATAAGAGCACACATAGTGCAAAAGAAGCAGATGAGTGAAATGTGTAATAAGGTACGTATAGAAAGAAAGACTATAATTATAAACGACTTCAGATTTTTAATATTTTCGTTGCCTTTGTAATGATATGTAATTAATGAAATGCAGATGAAGGATTTAGCTAACAAATGTTTCCTGTACAGCTACTGGGCGAGCAATTCAACCTCCCTGTGATTCAAAACCAGATCTGATCTAGACTCATGATTAGAATAATTTAAATCAAATTAACTAACTCCTAGATCTTGATGTAATTACTGTTGATATCTCCTGGTACTAAAGGATGTGTATAAGACCAAGGTGCATGGCTCAATGCAGACCTTAGCTCTCTAGAGAAGAAACAAGAGCTATGGAAACAATTCAGCAATTTTGGAATTCATTATTTATTGTGAACGTACACAGTCAAATTTTTTTCTTGAGATAAAGCCACTGCTGTCAGTTTAATTACATTGGGAGTAAATGTGATCCCTCCCAAGCCTTCTGTAAGTGAACAGTTTCTAATAAAGTTGTAACAGATCAATCACAAAAAAGTCTTGGCAGAAAAATCGGTACATAGGTAATAAAAAAGATAAAGGACTCTAAAATGAATAGAGTGACATGCTGTGGGATATTAGCTTTATGAAGACAACTTTGTTCAATAAGAAAAGTTAGGTAGTGGCATGAGCCAGGAACAAGTGGAGGACTTCTACCACTGCCAAAAATGCTTGATGCTGTTTCTGAATACAAAATGTTCTGGTGGGAATGGGGAAAGCTTTCAGCGAGAGATGCTCTCTTAGCATTAAAGTTGCTTAAACCAAATTAAATGGACATGTTGATTATGCAAAATTTAAGGAATAGTCATCCATCAAAAAGCTGATGGTTGGACTTTAAAGTGCTGAGCTGGGGACCACATGAGGTGTTGCCAGTTCAGAGCTACAGCACAGTCTGGTCAGTGCTCTGTGCTCTCCACAGCAGACCCTACTTGCCTTACGTCTGCCATTACACAGTGAGCAGTGTTGCACTGTGGTTTGAATATGCTGAGTGCCACGGAAATGCTAAGTAAATTCAAGACCAGCTTAACAGTATGAACAGCTCGGTTTGCTTTGCAGCCACTTATTCTGCAGGAACTTGTATGTGCTTTTAACTGATTGGGGAAGAGCATGTTGTCCTTGTGATACTACACACTCCGTTTTGTTCAAACTGGGCTGTGTGTGTGGGTGGAGGGGAACCCAGGCTGTTTTCCTGGAGGAGGGCTGAGAAAATTTTTCTCAGAGCGGAACTCACTTGGTTTATTGGCATCTGTGCTTGTCTGCAACTCACGTTTATTCTGTCCCCTGCATCTCTTTTCCCCTCTAGCTCCTTCTTTTGCTCTCTGCATCTTCCCTTTCCCTCTCACCATTGCTACCATCACTGTGCTCTTCTGCTGACTTCCTTTTCCTTGTGCCCATCTGATTTCCTTCTCTTGCATTCTCCAGAAGTTCCCTCACTCTTACTCAAAACCTTTAGGCCAATCCCTTCCATCATCTCCTGTCTGCTACTTTGTGAGTCAGAGATCTAAACTCCCGTTGTTTGGAAAGTTATCTGATTGTTTTTATGCCTTTTATCTTGGCATGGGGATGCTGGGCTTAGTCCCTCCCAGTCTTCACTCTGAAATGCCACTTCCTCCTTTTCCTATCTCTCTGCTTCTTCTGAGAAGCACTGCTTATGATTTTTCCTCATTACCCTCTTCACTCAGCTCCTTCTAATCAGTTTTCCATCCTAAGTTTTGTTTTAGCCTCTCTCTCTCCACATGATGCTGTCTATTGTCGTAACTAACCTCCAGACACAGCAAGGCTGGATTTCCCTTGAAACTCCTGTCCTACTGCATTTGTCCTCCACATTTGGTTCAAACCTGTTTCTAAGTCATCAGAAAGCACACATAACACATAGGAAGACCTAATTCATTCTTTTTCTACAGAATAACTGCAGAATGAAGTGTTTAAAAATATCAGGGGAGAAAATTATCCTAAAAACCTTGCATATGGAAAGTGGAAAATCTGGTCAGTGATACTTCTGTTGTTTTGGACATAATTCAAAGTGTTGTGGTCATTTATTTTTTTTATTTTTTTAAAGTTTCATAATGTTACATCTGCCTTGCCAGTGTGTCCAGACTGTTGTTATTACTATAATCTGAAATACAGCCAGGTTACTATAATGGTGGTACGTTTTCCTTCAAGCGATGCATACTGACACAGTACACTCTGCCCACTTGCTGCTGCTGTTTGATAATGAAAAAATGGTATTTGTGGAATTATGATGAGGGAATGTGGGAAATGACAGGATGACCATAGATTCTCCCTCAAGGGCATTAGATTGTTCATAGGAAAGATGGGTGTATATTCTAATGGTAAAAGACATATTTAAGAAGAACACAAACAAGTAAAATTCATTCTTCTTTTTGAACACAGAAGATTCAACTTTTAAAAAGGTATTTCCACCCCCTCAAACCTTTGCTTCTCCCTAAATTTTTAATTCAGTATAATGGATGAGATACCCAAATGTGTGTGCAACAGGTGTCATTACAAATATTCAGGAAAAAAGAAATTGAGACATAAAACCTAGATTCTTATCTTCCTTACATTGATGTAATTTGAGAATAGCCCTATTGATTCAAATTAAGTGGTTCTGTATTGCATTGGAATAGATGAGTTATATTTGAATCCTTATTTGCTCAAGAGAAAAGGGAGATAATCAAAACTTCCAGTTGTTAAATTTCATGTTTTGTGTTTTTTTTTAATAGGAGTTTTCTTCTTTCCATAGCTCATTTTTTACTGTTATTCTTACTCTTTCAGTGTAGTCTTAATGATGAGTTTGTAACATTCACGTTCATTTGAACAGCAGGGAGTTGAACTGCCAAAAGAAAGCACTATACCTTTGGAGAAGACATAACAGAAGAGGAAGCTAGGTCATAGGAGAGGAAATAATTTGTTCAAACTGCCTCAAATATCAGAAAACGAGATTAAAAAGTGTGGTGAACACATTACTCTTTGTGCAAATGTTCTCTTCTCACACTTCAGCTTTTTTCTGCTGTGTCTCTCTTTTATTTCACAAAACTTCTCTTTGCAGGTTTATATACTAGCTTAACCCTTTGGAAGTGAGTCGCCAACACACAAATAGAACTTCATTGTAATGAAAAAAAGCCTGTTTAAATCCTGATTTAGCAATGGGCTTACTACCTTGTCTGAGACCTTAAAAACTTTTGCAAATAGATAAATAGAACTTTTGTGAGGCTGAGATATATTTCCAAGTCCATTTTCACCCACTGCATGATGAATGAGTAAAAAAATACAAGTTTAGGTCTAATTTTAAATATACGTTTACATTCAGTCAAACTAATAATGACTTCAATCACCTGGATGAATTTGGGCTAAATACAGAGCTCCAGTTTTCCTTAAAGTCATGTGTCTGACTTCTAAGACAAATTAGAGAGCTTTGCACCAATGTCAGCTTTGCAGCCAAGTAGCCAAGTGCCCATTTTCATATTTGTTATCTAATTCCCTTTGACTCAGTTGCTTTGGCTGTATTTGGCCTTGAACTTTTTTTGTTTGTGTGGATTTTTTTGTTTGTTGGGGTTTTTTTTGTGGTTTTGTTTTCAGTTGTTTTTTTTTTTTGTAAGTGGAAGGGTAATTCTTAATAGATTTCTTAATAGAACTGTAATTTACAACCTGATCTTGTTATATATATCCTCCTGATATAGTAAAACTGGGTAGCAGAAAGTAGTTTCCTTGCTTAAATAAACTAAGCTTTCATTTTTATTTTATTTTCTTCTTTCTCTCTCTCTCTCTCTCTGTTTCTCTCACAGCTTGCTTTCTGTTGAAACATCCTCTTAGTTTTGTTTTTGGACTTCATAAGTGTGTCTCTGCCTGCCAGACCTCCTGCCACCCTCTGTGTTTATGCATCTGGCATTTTAGGTTTTGGTTGTGTAATGACAGCTTCTACAAACAACAATCATATCTCCTAATCTGCGGTATGTCCACAGTGAATACGCCTGCTTTTTTCCAACACGTAGTTCAGTTTCTGACTAGAGTTATGTGTGCCTGGCTTTACAGGCAGTAGCAACCATTGCTTCCACTCAGTTTGAGAGATTTACTTGCTTCCTATGTTTCTCCCAAATAATGACTAATCTTTCCAAGAATAGGAGTGTGTGATCCACTGCTAGGTATAATAACTACATATCTTCAATGGGTCCATTACATTACAAATGTGAAAGCTTTATACCCGAGCTACAAAATTATATAATCATGGCTAGAACGGTCTTTGAGATGTCCGGTGGTCCGTCCTTCTATTGAGACAGATTCAGTTTTGCAGGAGAGCCTTTCTCATAGATGTTTGCATACTCTGTTCTTAAAAACATACCAGTTAAGTGGGTCAATTCCCTTCCTAAGTGCTACTCTATTCTACTGACTAATTATCCTTCTAATTAGAGATTTCCCCCCTCCTGCTTACCTTACATCTTTTCTCAATTTAAATCCATTACTTATTTTCCTCTCATAGATGAACACAAAGAGCGTTTATCTTTTAAATATCTGAAAATTGTTACCATGTCTATTTTAATCCCGAACTCAGTAAACTGAACTTCAGCTTTTCCCATTTTTCTTTGGGGGTCTATTTTCTCCACCTGTGTTTTTTACTTTAGTTTAGTTTTTTTTCTATTGTTCTCTTTGGATGCTTTCTGTTTAGTTTCTTTCTTGAGGTTTGATAGCTCCATTTTGCAAGTAAGTGGCCTGACAGCATAGTGAAATGATAGTGTTAACTCTGGGCAGTTCCTGAACATTTTAATTCTGTGGGCCCTTTTTGAAGGTGTTGCTGTTTAGACAGTAATTCTCTATTTCATAATTATATAACTAATTGTTCCTGTGTTAGACTAACAGTTTGCACTTGTCTTTATTGAATTGCATGCTTTATATATTTTTACTCCAATGACTTATATGATTTTACTTTTTTTTCCTACATATGTGCTTTGAATTTTAATGAGTTAATTAAAAGTATTTACAGTTCCCAATTCCATTACTTTTCTACTCAAGTATGTGAACTCAAGAACAAGACGAACTGAGCAAGAGCCTTGAAAGATTCTAAGCTTTATATGAGATGAGTCTATTAAATTACCAATGTAGTCATAATTTCCTTAAGATAGCTTATACTTGTTATTGGAAAAAAACTTGGCTTGGGCAAGTATTCGACTAGATGCAAACCAAAATCTTCTTCAGCACTCTGGGGCATCTGGCCATTAGCTAGGGATGGAATGAATCATGATTTACTGTAGGATCTGAGTTTTTTAATCTCACAGAAACTCATCTTTCAGGTCTGTTCCTTGCCTAAATTAATCAGTCTCCACTTCTAAGGAAGCAGAGCTCCCTTTCCATGTCCCTGACTTCTTTTCCTCTTTAAATGGCAGAGATGTTACACCTTGTAGCAAGGTGGAGCTGTAAGCATAGCTTTCCTGGTAGGTGGTTCACTTGGGACCTTGGGTGCTGTCGGCCATTTTGACACAAACCACTCTTAATTACCTAGCAGATGTTATGTGTTCTTCAGAAACCTGCTGCTATGCAATGTCAGTGTCATCTGCCTGGGATCAGAATCTAGCCTTTCCTCTCTGTTTGCTGGAAAGCCGCAGTGTTCTGTTTCTTAGGGCCGGTTTGTATCAGTTCTGGTATGAAGTGGAAAATTCCATTTGGGGGCCTGTTAGTGGTATAGAAAAAATAATAAAAGGCTTAGTTTCCATGTGATTAGTGGGAAGTATTTTATTATTTTGGCTATGGATTTTATGTGTAGCTAGAAAACAGCATTTATCCCATTTCCTTTGTACTGAAGGATTTTCCATGTGTATTTCAATTCCTCTTCTGGACACAAAGCTTCGAGTAGTTCCTATAGGGTACCTACAATTTTCAGGCATGACAGATGTATTTAAGTGTCAGTGGAGTCCTGAAATCTCAACTGCTGTGTATTTTGTTTCCACAGTTTGGTGTTTTTTTTTATTAGCTAAAACAACAGACCTGTCGGAGATCAAAATTCTCTAGTCTATTTACAGGAACAGGTTTTGAAACAAAATCAGTGAATCTTGAAACTTTGATTTTGCTATGTAAGTTGATCACATGTTTCAGTATAAAAATTGTCTTTGTTCTTGAAGGTTGAAGGAGATGGTTATAAAACAAACCTGAAAAGAGTTTACTGTAACAACAAAAAAGCTAACTGCAACAACAAAAGAGCTTAGTGTAACAACATAAAGCAAACCAAAATAGGAAAACCTTGCTCCCTTTCAGGGGTTCAATGTAGATGCTGACACCTCATTTCTTAAACCAGGGTCATAATGAATTGAACATATCTATTGCAAATCAGCCAATGCTGATCAGATTCTGTTTTTAATGACTACACAGCACTACTCTTTTTGTGTATCATAAGTGTGTAATTTATACCTTAGAATAGTAACTGTCTGATTGACGTGACTTTATACTACATGTATTTATACTATACTATATTTTAAGATCAACAATGCCAGAATGGATGATGTTTGCCCTGGAGTAGCATGACTACTTCCACTGTTCAGAACAAGTAACATCAAGAACCCCGAGACAACTTTATATCTCCTCTAATAAATAAAAAGTTTGAGTTTGAAGTCAGGTAACATTTTGCCTTGAAGCCTTTTCATAGAGGAATTTTTCTTCCTGCTTAAAAGACAAGTCAGTAAAGATTTATTATAACTTCTCTCAAGAGATCTCCTAATCCTGTAACTCAGATCCTTAAAGAGATAGTCACAGGAATAATAGCTGTATTCTACAGAGAAGTCTTGGAAAACGATTGCCAATTTCTGAATTATTATCATACATTGGATTTAAATGTATCTTTAGATACTAACCCCTTTACTGCAAAACTAGTTTTTCTGCCAGGGATCACCTCTAACTCTTTCAGTAAGCTAATGGTTCTGTCTTAACTAAAATCTTTGTGGGGTTTTATAGTCACTTTCTAAATGCAATTGCTCATAGCAGTGCATTTACATAAAGCAGAGCTTTAGGAGGAGATGATACAAGGTATACAGAAAGAAAAGGCTATGGAGAATTTTGTAGATAGGAGATTGAAAAGGGACTTTCTGGAGTGAACAGAACAATGTTCCTGATACGCGGAGTCCTGGATGCTCTGTCAGGCAGAGCCTCTAAAAAAGACAGAAAGACCTGTCTACTCCCTGCTGTGGGGCAGTGAGCAGATGCAACCTCATTCAGCCTTTTTATTTGATCAAGATTCTTGGATACACTGACAAATTTCATCTTTTCCTTCCTTTATTTTCTGCAAGGGATGCACAAGTGGTTACCTGAAAGGAAAAAATCTGCATTCCCATTCTCTATGCTGTAGAAAGAGCATGAAGACTCTCCTTATGCATTACATGAAGGCTTGCACTTTGTATGTCTGGGGACCACTGACTTTTTCCAATATATAAGATTTTCTACAACAGAATCTCAGTTCAGGGGGCGGTTTGCCACTGGATGAAGGTCCAAGTGAAAGAAATCATTGTGTTCTTCCTATTTGGGCACCTTCTGCATTCAAACTTATTTGTCGTGGACAGTTCATCTTGGATCTTTATAGTTCTCACTTCACTCTATATCCCTCTAGTCTTTACTGGCCTCTATGTGCATGATTGCATCTTTAGACTGAAGAATTCAATCTTATTTTTTGTTGTAGGTGGGGACAATAATGGTTTTATTGTCATGAATTACAATGACATAACAGTGACTCATTGCTGCACCAGAAACCTGCTTTAAATTTAATTAATATTCTCCTCCATTCTATTTTCTATCGCTTAGTGTTTATTCCTGGACTTCTGGTTTCCTCCCAGAATTATTCATATTCTCTTCTTGGGAGTATTCCTCTTCTCTTACCCCTTGACATATCCAAGGTTCACACAAAACCTTTGAGTAGCTGCAGGCCATCGATAGGGACTTTAACTGGAATCTTCACAGAGAAAAGGCTGCTGGTGGTTTGCTTTTCCTTCTGACTGTTCCTCAGCTTAGTATGGGCAGGCAAATACCATGCTCTGCTGAGAAGCTGAGAGTCAGGTGCAGGAGCTGGTGAGGAACTGTGGAGGATGTGGAGCTAGGGCTGACAGGAGGCCCAGCACTTTATTTTAAAACTGCATTCAACAGGGACTTGTGTCAGGATTTCTAGGGCACGAGCATCTCCCTTGTAAACCAGGAAATGGGAAGGGCTAGTGGCCATAAAAATCAATGTGACAGAGTAGGAGCTTAAGATGATTGCCAGATTTTCTTAGCTATTAATAAAATGGATTAAGACTGTTGCTTAAATGATAGTTTATGTTTCTAGAAATTATTTTTATCCTAATGGTTGTTAGCCTTTGTGCTCTCTTTCTTTCTTTCTGTAGTTTGTCTGTGTGTGTAATATATATGTACAGATCATGTTTATAGTTAACAGATTTTTCTAGAGGAAATAAGAATGACATATTCACAAGCAATTGCGACGTGTTCACAGCCAGTCCTAAATGTGTGAAACACTGTCTCTGGTGAAGAATTACTGTCACCTCCACTCCTGTTGCATGAAAGATATAAGAGTGAGGAAAGAAAGAAAGCCATACGCCATTTTGTGGCAACATGACTCAGAGCTGAGTTGCTGAGAAAACTTGGGAAGGGAAAAGGTTTTCTTAAGCAGAAGCTCTGTTGCAGCCTTATGAGTATTCACTTATGTCTCCTTCTGACTTACCTCCTACTTACTTTAGGTTGCCAGCCATGAAGTTTGGCTTGCAGGCAGTGTTGGCAGCACCTCTTGCCTGGAAATTCTACTGGTGTCTTGTCTGAGCAGAATGACTCTGACTAAGATACATGCCACCCTAGACAGGTTACCTGGGAACAATGAGTCGCTCCTGCTCCAAATTGCTCTGAGGAATGTGTAAGGCTTCCTAAGGGAGAAGACACTGGTCAAGAAAAAAACCTTGTCTAAACTGACAGTTGTCCTCTAGACACGTATCTATGAAAGATATCCATGTGTGTTCTGCTTCATAATAGCTAAGTAATGGGATTATCTTTGCTGTCTTTACCCTTCTGAAAGCCTTTTGGGTTGCCAGTGTCTTGCAATCCGCAAGGACTACAGCTCAGAGATGATTTATCCAATGCTGCACAAGGTGTGTCTATGCAGCAGAGTGCAATGCTCTGTACACACTCAGCTCTTACATGTTTTTTGGCTTGCTTCCCTACAGTAGGACTGCTGAGCTTGAAAGTGATTTTTAAAATGATGTCCTCTCTGTATGGGGCTCTTTCCAGCAGTGTCAGTAGATGTTCCCAGTGTTCATGGCTCTGCAAAGCTTCCTAGCATGGATGTCCACAACCTCTTGAGTCCTTTGAACTGAAAGTGTTTAAATTACAATTGATGTGTGCTGTCCCTTTTTGCATTTTCCAAACAAATTCCTGCTAACTAGTGTGATCCCTGATTTGTACTGTCTTTCCTGTAACAGTCTGCACTGTTTTCCCACCTCCCATTGGTGCAGTGGAAAAGATTAGCCTTCAAGACCTTTTGCTACATTTATTTATTCATTTGGTTAGAATAAAACTTTTACTATTGTAGCTGTTGACATTTGACTATAGCACATCCAACAGAAATGCTATCCAGTTAAGTAAATCATGTTTTACCCTTTACAGTTGCCTGGAGTTTCCAAGACTCTGTACCTCATGCAGAAACTGTTTTCTAGTCAGCTGTACTTGAGGTTTGTTTTTGACATTTCTTAATCAAGTAGAAATGAAATGGGTCAGCAGTAGTAATTTCTGTATGCCCAGCAATGGATAAGCTTACAACGTGAATAATGAAATATTACTAGGAGAGAAGGATATTGCTCATCAGGAAAGTTCAATGAAAAATGTGTTGAGTGATGGGCTGAGTGATTAATGTGTTGGAATTATTGCATGTGAGCAAATCTTATGAGAGTGGCTTAAATCAGGGAAAGTATGGCACGGTACAGCATAACCTAAGACTTGGAATACAGCGTTATGTATTGGATCCAAAAAAGCTGACTCATTCTTTGCACCTCTGGCAGATTCATGCTGCTTGACTGTGTACCTATAGTTTATGAGACAGGATTTGGTCTGTGGGCTAGTGAGTAAAATGTACAGCATTTCCAGGCAGTATGTTGCACATTTTACCAACAGCAACTATTTGCTAAGGCTACAAAACCAGTACTCTGCAGGTGTTTCTCAGCCTCACTTGATAACCCAAGCAAACTGCAGAAATATTTGTGCCTGTGTACCAAAAGAACAGAGTAGTTCTTGCAAGCTTATAGGCTGTTGTGGAGTGTAAAACGTAGTTAGATCATTGCACAGTAATATCACTTTAATTACAAAAGTCGTGTTACTTTGGAGTCTATAGCATCGCTGTTCCATTTTATAATCTCTACTTTCATCTAACCCCAGGCAGTTGAAATTAAATAAGGGTTACAATAAAGGTTAAGGCTGCTGGATTTCCCTCATCACTTTAAAACAACACTCAGCTAAATTGGTATAGCATTCTCCTGGGACATAAATAACGTAGTATTCAACTACTAGCAAGATAGCTTGTGAAAAAACCATAGCCCAATCATTGAAGGGTTCATTCTTAGATCAGCAGAGGCATGCACAAAATCTGTTAGAGCTAATAGATTTGCAGACACAAACCTGATTCCTTTCACCAAACAATGTGTAAGCATGATCAGATTTCTTCATATTGAGTATCTGCAACTTTTCTCAAAGTTAGTAGATCATGTACTTTATGTGCATCCTATTACTTTACATGCAGCATATGTACATTACATGTACATATTGCACATATACATGCATATATTTAGGAAGAATCAGACCCTGTGTCCTCCTTCTAGAGGTGCTGAATACCCATACCCTTTGTCTGCGGCGGAAACTGAGGTTGCTTGGGTTTTTTTGTTGTTTTGGTTTTTTTTTTCCTAAATGGAGTTAATAAGCAATGAAAGGAGATATTTTTAGCTCACTAAGATTTGCTCATTAAATGCAGAGAGGGATACCATGAACCGACATGTAAAATGTTAACCTTGCAGAAAGTGAATTGCCTTGGACTTTGCACACAGAATTTAATACAAGGTGGTGGTATTTTAAAGTGAGACTATGTATATCCCTGTCTCTATATACATATATAGGTATAGAGAAAAAAATCATAACCTTGTATGTACGATGAGAAATAATTAAATAATTCTCAATTAATTTTTGTTTCATGAGCAACTTACATAGCTACTTTTTTTTTTCTTCCTTTTCATTGCCTTTTATTTGTACTGACGAGTCCATGTAGATTTCTTGCATTGGTGGGTTCTTAAATGTATAGTAAGAGACCGTGTCTGTCTTCCAGAAACTTACTGTGTGTGCATCCTGCTGAATTTACTGTAGGAAGGTGAGTTGTATTTGTTTTTAAAGGAACTAGTTTGATAAAAATCTAGGTCTCTGTTGAGGCAGCAACTGTTTTATGGTATAATCAAGCACCAAATTCAGAGCAAGAGAAACCAGTGACTTCTTGCAAACCTTGATAATTTTGTACTAATCATGATTCAGATCCTTTTTTCTTGTCAGTAGCAACTCAGATATACTGTGCTGAAATACGTGGTATGTGCTAGATGAGCAAGTTGTCATTATGTGGACCAGAACATGTCGCATTATCTCCCTGGCCTGCAACAAAGGACACATACAAGTAAATTCACATTCCTAAGTAGCTCTACTAACTTTACACATGAGTGTGTATTTCCAGCAAATTCTATGGCACACTTTTACATGTGGAATTATTCATACATATATATTTCTACAAGGCGCCTAAAGTTTGTAGCACTAGGCATATGGATCACAGCCCTTCTAAACAGTAAGTGTATCAATTCTTAGAAGAATTTTTAGTTCATAACTAGTAAAACTCATAAATAATAATTCTTAATTTGAATTTTTCCTTACTCAAATTTAGGTATGAAATTTGTTGCTGCATGAAGTGTAGGTTTTTTTCACTTTTTCAGGGGAAAGAAATTGATTTTAGGGCTAAAAGGACCTAAGAAAAACTTAATAGAACTTTGAAAAGCAGTAATGAAATATGTAATGCAAGCCAATAAAATTTTAATTGGCACAGAATACCTGTCAGAACAGTTTTTTCCAGCCCAGTACGGATGATATAAATTGAGTATCAACAGATACAAAAAGAACTTAGGAAGCGTTTTTTCATACTGAGGATAATAAAAGTATTAAAATATCTCACCAGGCACTAGGCTCAAGACAAGAGCATTGAGATCATCCCGAGGAGTGATAAATACCTTCAGGAATGGGCCCCACTAGGTTGTTGACACTTTGTGCATTGCCTTGAAATTCTTCGTTTTGCAGACATTTTGATTTATATCAGGATATGTTGATTTCTTTATCAATTATACTTTAGGTACAAGACATGATGATATTCTTTTTTTTCTTTTCAGAGGACAAATAGGAAGATTCATAATGCTCCACTTCCTATAAAAATGACAATTTTTACAAGCAATTAAAACACCATCTAGAGCCAGAGTCTGAGCATAAACTATAAAGTGCCTAATATGAGATCACTGAGCATATGTTTTTATAAGCAATTAAGTATTAGCTTGGGATGAAAAGTTTTCTGAAAACACCTTCATTTCCTCAAAGCAGAAATAGTTCTCACAATTATCTTGTCTCAACTTTAGAAAACAGCTGCTTCAAAGTATGCCCAGCTCCTGCAGCTGAAACTTTCACAGTTGCTTTAATTTGTCCTGTATTTGTGATCAGCTGAAACAAACTCATGAATAATGAGCACCTTAGCACTGTTAATAAGTAAGAGGCTCTTTCAGTTTAGGAGTTAAACAGGCTCTTTAGACGGAGTGAACTCTCAGACAATGCTACCAGAGGCTTTTCATATCCAGGGATTTTTTTTATTAATTGAAGGCAACTTGGGGTCAGTGGTGGGAATGATTCTAAAATACATCCTGCTGTTGGAAGGACCCCGGACACAAATGATTTGGATGTTTGGCGGGAAGAGTTTAGCTTATGTGCAGACCCACTTAATCACCAAGAATTTCTCTCCTGGTGTGGGTTTTGCACTGTGACTTCACACCTCTGCAATCCTCCTACTTACCAGATTTCCCTGCGTTTAGATATAGTGAGAGACAGTCAGTACAAAGAAGCTTGAAAGCTGCCGAATAGGAAAGCTATACATGTTTTGCTAAGGATAATTTCCTAATTATTTATTATTCTTGATGCCTAGTATAATAACGTTAAGCCAGTACTCAGGCATTTCTGAATGTGGGCCATTTGAATCTGCTTCTGAAAAGCAAGTATCAGTTCATCACAGGACCATTTCTGAGGAACTGCCTTCTCAGAAATTTTTTTTTTTCCTAGAATCACACATAATTTGTGAGTTATTCAGCTAATCAAAATGATTTTTCAAAGACTGTAACTATTTACATCCAGCAATGGTAATTTGTTCTTCTCCAGCTGATTGTATCTGTAGTCTCACAGTGCTTGTGCTCACTCTGTTACTAAAGGATGCTGAGTACCTGTGATTTGATTGAAAGTTATTGTGTCTCTCAGGAGTAAATTTAATTTGAGTGATACCCCCTATAATCCAGTATGATATGATGCATTAAAAATAAAGCAATAACAGAGTATCTACAAGGCATTTTTTTTCAGTCTTATTTGGGGAAAAGAAATCTTAGCAGAGAAAGCTATAGAAATAAACTTTTATTCTGTAATAATACAGAAGTTCCTTGAATCTTGGAGGTGTAGGGGGGAAATAAAGAAAAGAATGAAACATTGACCATAAACAGCCTTTTGTCAGCTGTTAACAGCTGAGATTGGTGGTTTGGTACCAATATTATTTCAGGTAAATGAGAAGGCAGAATTATAAATACAGGAAAATCTTCGATCCTCCAAATGAAACATGTGTTGATGCCTACTATTTATGGCTTAGTACTTCCTCATTAATCCTTTTCTTTTTTTTTCTTTAACACTGACTAAGATAGAATACTAATACAACATTTCTCTGCTATTTCTAAGTGTTCTGTTGTATTTGAGACTGTACTTGCTAACATATACTTTTCTTTTCAAAGAGTTTTTTACATGGATCATGCCATGGAAAGAATTACTGCATTTCTTAAACTATTAAGAAATATTTTAAATGATGAAAACCTACTGAAGCCAGCAGGAAACACAAGACAGAAATTACACAGCAGCAGTAATCTGGACTATTTCTGATTTGGATTCAGTGGAAGAGTGTTCATTATTGTAATTAGGTCTCTAAAGAAACACTTAATAATGCTTACCTATTTCTGACATATCTGAAGACTTGTCTATAGAGTTAATCACCTGATACTAAAAAAAAACCCCTATATACACCAGCTGAATTTATTCTCTCAGATATATATCAAAACATTTTTAATGATGTACTGGTGTGGTTTTGACCACAGAGTGTGTAGCAAAAAAAGTCATATTAACTATGAAAAGAGTACTATTTAGAGCTCAGTGAAAAGATGTAGTAAGAAGACTTACAGTGGTATACATAATTTTGGAGGTCTATAATTCAACTCGGTCAAGTTGAAGCACTGACAGAAATTCCTTTGTTCTCAACACGATCTAGCCTGTGTGTCTCTTAATTTTGTGTCTGGACTGGTAGAAAATCATTATTATGATGAAATTTTTGTTGTAAAGCTGTTGTATACATGATGTTTACTGAAAAATCTGAGTCTTGCAAGACAACATGATTTAAAAGTTACAAAGCCAGGTTTGCAATTGTTATTGCAAAGACACATTTTCAAAAGGGTTCAGAAGTCAACATCGCAGAATTTGTGTGGAAATATGGCCTTTGCTTCACACACTAAGGTCTTTGGTATCCTGGTCTAACTGGACTGAGGATTAACAGTAATAAGATCTGTTATGTGGGTTGTATCACTAGAAATGATGTATTCTGCTACCCGCTGAAAGACAATTTAATACTTCACAGAATCACAGAATGTTAGGGGCTGGAAGCGACCTCGAAAGATCGAGTCCAGCCCCTCTGCCAGAATGAAAGCCTAGAGCAGGTCACACAGGAATGCGTTCAGGTGGGTTTTGAATGTCTCCAGAGAAGGAGACTCCACAACCTCTCTGGCAGTCTGTTCCAGTGCTCTGTCAACCTCACTGTGAAAAAGTGTTTCCCTGTGTTTAAACAGAACCTCCTATGCTCAAGTTTGCATCTATTGCCCCTTATCCTGTCATTGGGCGTCACTGAGAAGAACCTGGCTCCGTCCTCCTGACACTCGCCCTTTCCATTTTTATAAACATTCATGAGGTCACTCCTCAGTCTCCTCTTCTCCAAGCGAAAGAGACCCAGCTCCCTCAACCTCTCCTCATACGGCACGTGCTCCACTCCTTTAATAAGCTTAGTGGCTCTGCACTGGACTCTCTCCAGTAGTTCCCTGTCCTTCTTGAACTGGGGTGCCCAGAACTGGATCCAGTACTCCAGATGAGGCCTCACCAGCGCAGAGTAGAGGGGGAGGAGAACCTCCCTCGACCTGCTGGCCACACACCTTCTAATGCATCCCAGGAGGCCATTGACCTTCCTGGCCGTGAGGGTGTATTGTTGGTTCATGGTCATCCTCTTGTCCACCAAGACTCCCAGGTCTTTTCCCCAGAGCTGCTCTCCAACAGATCAGCCCCCAACCTCTACTGATACATGGGGTTTTTCTTCCCCAGATGCAGAACTCTACACTTGCCCTTATTGAATTTCATTAAATTTCTCCCCACCCAGCTCTCCAGTCTGTCTAGGTCACGCTGGATGGCAGCATGTCAGCCACTCCTCCCAGTTTTGTATCATCATTTACAGTTAGCATGTATGTAATGACTGTGTAAAATCTTGCATGAGATGTTGCTGAAAATAGCTTTTATTTTGCAACCATTTCTGCTTTCAGGAATTACAAAGAACTAGTTTGGCCACCTAGCTTAACCATTTAGATACTTGAAATCGCTCATGGCTTTCTGTTCAAGTTGTCTCAGCATTGATCCGTATTTGGTTCAATGCTACAAAAGCTGCATTTCAGGAGCTTCAAGCTTTTGCTTCCTTGTTAGAGCTCTATTCCATCATAATACTGCTTTTTTTTATGACTGTTCTGCTTTACTGGCCATCACCATGCACTGAAGGTAGCTGACAGACAAGCACTAGTTGGTGGATCTGTTTGCAGGTTAGACATGTCCAGCACCGCAGTTCATCAAGATACATTTAACACTGAACTGAACCTTAATGAAGCACAGAAAGCCACTTGTTCATTTCAGAGCATGAGGTTTTCTTAGCACTTTTGGGAATAGGGACACCTTTAACAAATTATATCTTTAGGTGAAAATTTAGTTTTCAGTTGCCGGAGAGCTTTTCCCTACCCGNTTTTTTTGGTAACTGCTGACAACCACTATAGTTTGAAATAAGACTTTCTAATTTGGATTCACTTATATTAGCTTGTAAAGAAACTCTTGTTAGCTATAGAAAGAAAATAAATGAGCCTTGAAGTCTAATCCAGAGGGACAAAGGCGAGAAGGCCAAATCTGATTTCAGAGAAGGGTCTGCTTCTTCTCCTCCCCAGTTCAGGATTTGGTTTGGAGTAATGGCCAAAATAAAATTGTGTGGCAATACCTATTACTTCTTGATGTGGGGACGAGTTTTACTGATATCTTTAGGTTCCTGGAGCCAATCTGTACATTACACTGAAATACTGGTAATATTCCCCCTTAGGTTAGGACCTAAAATTCTGACTCAATACTTAACAGACCAATAGAGGAGCAATGCCTTTCTGAAATGTAGCCTGGCATTTTCTCAGTAAATATTCATGGTCTACCTGTTATCATAACTCATAATCCCTGTTCTGAGAAGGGTCTCAAAGTCATCAAGGTACGTGCTGTTCACAAGTGGGGAAATGCAAACAGAAAGCTGGGCACAGTTCCTGAGGATATGAACATGACCCAAGGAGTTGGCATGAAGTCAGTTTTTGCCTGCCTGCACAAAACTTTGCTGGAATGTTGATTACTGTAGAGTTAATTGAGTTATTTAAAATGACTAGTAGCAAAATCTAGAAAAATGGCTCTTGATTGTATCTCTGAGCTATAAACTGTAATGCCACTCATTAGCTACCTTCTGTGATGATGAAGGGACTAGAATAAAAATATGTTGAAATACTCAGCATGATCAAGTTGTCTGTTCCATCAGGAAAACTTAAAAGTTTAAAGAGCTTTAAAAAATATATATTTAAAAAAGATAATTTGGAAGATCAATGAGAGGGAAAAGCATAAAACTTTAAACATCCATGCTTTCTGCACAAGCTGCACTCCTGGTGTCATCTGGATTATTGGTACTAGGCATGGCAAAATTTTGAATTAAGCTTTATTTCCTGGAAACTTTAGGTCTCCAAGATCTTTGCAAATTCACCTTGAGATCATTGGATGAGTAAGAGAGAAACCCAGAGACAGGAAAATGTGGCTTTAAGGAGAGGGGGAAAAACACAGAGGGAGAAAATTCATCAGAATTTATGCCAAGAAAAGTACTGTTACATTCCTTTTGTTTTTCCTTTTATTTTTCCACATTTTCCCTTATTTTGGTAAGCAGCCTTAGATATCTGGCTGTTTCACAGTTCAGTATGTGATATTTGCTGTTGTTTTGAATACAGATTTCCCTGAGAGTTACCGTTCATGCTCTAATTGTCTATTTAGCGACTGCATGTGCCATTTTAATATGGAGGCTCTGATCACAGCTCTGAGAGTGAAATTTGTTCCTGGATCTTCCTTTAAGTGCATCTTTGCAATGGTATCATTGTTTGAGTTAAATATTGAGAAGCAAGGTTTGTTTCTTTATATTCTGTTTTTCATATTTCTGAAAGCTTTGTTTCTCTGTAATAGTTGCAAAACTTTTATTCCATGTACACTTGCAGTCACATTGTCTTTCACCCACTCAAGATGCTACAGGTAATTGGTAGCCTGTCTGAGTAAAATATGAGACAGTGGCCAGCCGAAATACACCTGTTGGAGCAGACAGAGCAATCACCTTGTTGCTACATTGATTGACTTTTGTGCTGTGAACTAGAAGGGTTCCAAGGTGGGTAGCAGGGCTGACACGTGCTGGAGGGAGCCCTGGTGGAGGTAAAGGACTGAAGCACTTCCTGAGCAATTGGTATTGCTCTCTCATTCAGATAATTCAACCCCAGCTGCTCAGCTCTTTTTGCTGGGGTGTCAGCTCAGGCTGGCCCATTCCCTTTCAATAATGTAAGACTTCAACAGAAGAAGCAGCACAATCCAGGAGACAGAATTACCTATTGGAGCTGCTGGTGCTCTGTTGTTGTGCAAGTGGCCCTTGAGCACGTGACAAATCATTGGGATTCAGAAGGGACAGGCAGATCATGCTTTCAATACTTTACTTTTCCAAAGCCTTATGCTCCTTCTGAGAAGGAGGGTGAGCAAGTGAGCAGTCATAAAGGTGTCTATAACTGGCAGATTTAGCAGGGACTTTGTGGTGGGTGTTCATGCTATGAGCAGAACACGGGTCTATATTTCATTGCTGACTGAGGCATAATACTGGTGGTGGATAACAGGGCTATGAAGATTAAGGTAAGTGGGTGATGCTTAGTGTGCCAGAAAATGAGGGAGGATTGAAGAAGAGAGGGGTGATAAGACTAGAGAGGTCAAACAATGAAGTTCTTTGTGTAAGATTGGACAGAACATTGTTGCCACAATTGAGGCAGAAGATGTTATATTTTTGACAGTGTAAAATGAGAAGCATTTTTTGAAATAGAAAAAACAGAAGTTAAATATGTTGTAGAGACTCATTCAAACATTGTCAGAGGTGAAGATCTAGTAGAATACCTGGGTGGGAAGCAGCCTTGAGGTGCAATCCTTAATGACAGTCAGGATGCATTACACTCTGCACAGAAATAGGAGAAAGTGCAGGTAGCTTGGGTAAAGATTACTTTATTCATATTGATCTTGTGTTACACTGTAAATTGAGGCCGAATGTTCAGTTCAGAAGGTCTGAAGCTGAGCACCATTATTGCTGATTTCCCCCAGAACCTACACTTTCCTGCCAAAATACAAATCCAGATGTACTGACACAGCAAGTTTCCGTGCTTTGGGCTGGATCCACCTGTTATGACACATTTGGTGCATGCAAGGGCAGCCAATTTGTTACTGGCAGGTAACAGCTTTCAAATTTCCACAGGGTTTCACAGAAGACCCTCCAGCAGAGACAGCTTGAAAATGGCTCTGTCTCAGTTTCCCTTGATCCAGGTTTTTTGTGCACCAGTCTGACATCCCCATGGAGGAAACGGATGGAAGATGGCTTATTCCAGCAGACTTTCTTTTGCTACAGCTAATTAGCTGTAGCTGATTTCAGCCAAGGGTAACTCCATTACTTATCAGAGACTAGCTCTGAGGGCAGGGTGCTCCCCATCACCAGGAGATTTCACATATCCAACTCTGCACAGGCTCAAACTGCTTGCCTGGGAGAAATGTGTGTTATTTTTCCTGTTGCCTTTTGGTACTTCTGTTGAGTTGTGTGCCATGCTAGCTCATTTTCCTGCCTGTGGAAGAACAGAGTGATGTGGAAATCTGAGTGCCAGACTGTGGGCAGTAATGCAAGAGGTAGATCTGCCTGGGTCAGGAAGTGCTGCAAACAATGCCAGGCACCTCAAAAATATATTTAAACCAGAATTATACTGGAGCCACATAGCTGGTTGACAGTTTCCAAAGTACATTTGTTTCTTCTGCCTGCCTGAAGGAATGACAGATATAAAGCACCGGAAGGGAGGGCTATAGTCGTAGTTATAGTGACTGCTGTGATTTTGGCAGGGTCATGATCTCTTTTGCTGGTGTCATTTGGCATGAAGTGCAGTAGCGGCCTGATGGTGGTTATTTAGAAAGGGAATGTTTCTCAGATCTGTGATGGAGTCTGGCTCTGCCAGAGCTGCCCCTAAGCTCCATGAGGGTTAGACTGATGCTTGAATTGCATGAAATGTTGATGCAGGAGGGTGGGATGTCACTGTGCCTGCCAGTAACTCTGCCTGTGGGTAACATGGGCAGCTGGAAAGATCTGCTGAGGGACATGTTTCAGAGTCAAACCGCCTTCGTTATGCTCAGCTGTTTCCCCTCAAATGCTTACTTTGAACAACTTTTCAGCCTGTCAGGTGCTGCCATCACTGACATGTCTCTGCCCTCCCCATGGGGAAACGCACTGAGGCTGGCAGTCACCAAAATGAGCAAATGCTTTTCTGTGCAGCCTCTGGAAGTGAGAGCGCATGGCTTCTAGTAGCAGCAGGGCAGAATAGGACACAAGGGACCCCAGGCACTAATAATATGCATTTCATAATGTGATACATGGAAAACAAAACCAAGTCAACAGTGACAACAAAGCCATCCAACAACTGCCTGCACGGTGAACTGATTCTCACTCGACTTCTGAAGATTATTTCATTTTGGTTGAGTTAGCAACTGAGAGCCTCTGATAACTGTGTGAAAGAAGAGAACTGCTTTTTCTAGGGATATAAGCAGCATAAAAACCAATCTTGCACCAAGTTTTTCTCCTGTTTCCTTTGCTGTGAATATGAACAATAGTGTTTTAAGTCCATGGGACCTGATGAGATCCATCTCCAGGTCTTGAGAACTGGCAGATGAAATTGCTCAACCACTTTCCATTGTATTTAAAGTGTCATGGCAGTATGGTAAAGTTCCCACTGACTGGAAAAGACGAAATGTCACTCTCATTTTCAAAAAGGGAAAAAAGGGAGACTTGGGCAACTACAGGTCTCACCTCTGTGCCCTGAAAGATCACGGAGTAGATTCTTCTGAAGGCTTTGCTAAGGATTATGGAAAAAGAGGAGGTCATTGGTGACAACAAACATGGCTTCATAAAGGGCAAATTGTGGCTGATGATGTCGGTTGATAAGGGAAGAGCAACCGACGTAATCTAACTGGACTTGTGCAAAGCCTTTGACACTGTCCTACACAGTCGGGTCTCTGAATTGGAAAGACATGGATTGGATGGATGGATGGACCACTCATTGGATAAAGAACTGGCTGAATGTCTGCACTCAAAGAATTGTGGTCAACAACTTGATACCCAAGTGGAGATCAGTGACAAGGAGTGTTCCTCAGGGATCAATACTGGGACTGATGCTATTTAACACCTTTGTCGGTGATATGGACAGTGGGATCGAGTGTACCCTTGGAACCAGATGACCTTTAAGGTCTCTTGCAATCCAAACCATTCTATGATTCTATGAAGTACCCCTTTATGCAAAGAACTAGATCTAACTGTTTCCATTGTTTGTGCTGTTTACATGTCACAACCCACAGTTATCTCCTGCTGTTTTGAGAAATCCTTTGCCTGGTAGTATAATTCTGAATGTTAGATTGCAATGGGAAAGGAGTTGGTGGAGCACAATGGGGCTCCAACACCTCTCAGTGTGGTCAGAATTTCTATATCTGAGATACTGACAGTATTGTTAGTGTAGAACTGCCTTACACCACCAGTCCAGCATCAGCTCTCAGAGGTCACTTAAGGCACCCTACTTGTAGACATTTTCTGCTTGTAGGCATTTTCTGCTCAATAGCTGCAGTGTGCTACATTTCCTCTGACATCGGTGGCATACCTGTTAATGGCTTTGTAGAGGAACGACAGAGAATATGTGGCTGTCCTGTTTGCTGATAGCTGAGAACTAAATTCAGTAATTTGAAAACTAAATT
This sequence comes from Baryphthengus martii, assembly GCA_013396935.1. Classification (NCBI taxonomy): domain Eukaryota; kingdom Metazoa; phylum Chordata; class Aves; order Coraciiformes; family Momotidae; genus Baryphthengus; species Baryphthengus martii. Next base: position 27,430 of record VWZK01016478.1, on the reverse strand, counting down.
CAGTAATTTTAAGGTGATAGGTCCATTAGTTCCAGTGCAGCCCTGGCACAACTCTGACTCCTCAGGCCCCTGGCACTCCCACAGATCCAGAGCTGGTCATAGTTGGAAGTGCTGCGGTGCCAGGCGCTGGGCTTTTATCCTAATGCCTCTCAATAATTTACTCTTCCCTTGTTTCCTGTGCTTGAATTCTGGTTAATCTCACTCTGTCTTTCATCAACTAAAAATTAGGACCTTTTTTTTCTTTTTTTCATATGCTCCTTTTCATATACTATTTATCCCCAAAATCTAATTCCCAAGTCAATACACTTCATGCAGACAGGGAAGCATTCTGTACCTAAATTGGTGCAATCATGGGCAAATAACACGCAGGTAAACTTCTCAAAAAATATCAGTGTAGATGTACTGTGGCTGGATTAATTTTGACAGGCTAATAAACAGGAAAGGCTGTGGACTGAGCTTTATACGTGAATGTGAAGGTGGTATTTATCCTGCCCTGCTCTTAGGATGTGCTCCTGTATTCTCATTCTGCCTTTTACAATACTGATAGTTCATCTTTAATAAATCAAAGGCAGCTTTTTCTTGCTTGCATGCTCTCTGAAGGAGAGCATATCAAGCCATACCCTGAACAGTTTTGACACACAGATAATGTCTGGTGAAAAGTGCTAATGGTAGTCTTTTATTTACAGATGTGTTTAGAAATATGCGAGGTAATGAGTTTATCTTCCCTCTTCCTCACAGGAGGAGAATAGGATGAGAGGCAGATTATCCTTTCGTCCTCTAGCTCCAAAGGGGGCTGGTTTCCTGTCATTCTCTCAAAGAAACCCCTTTACACTTGTCTAGTCAAGACAGTTTCTAACATGCCTCTTTTGTTATGCCTGGGCACCCTGGTGACTTGGCTGACATTGATAAGACTGTTTCTCTTTCCAGTCCGCCCCTGCACGCCTGCCGTATGGGCTGACGCCTGTCAGCTGCCCAGAGCACTGCTGCTGGAGCACCTCCTGGATCAGTGGGCTCCTCGTCACGCAGTGAGGGCTCGGCAGGAGCTGTAGACTGTTGGCACACTCCTGTTCTTGATCTGAAATTAATTGACACAACTTGAATCTTTGGAGATGATGCCAGAAGGAAGAGCAGAAGACCCTGAGAGACAGCAAAGAGCAAATATGATGTAAAATTGTCTCTTGGCATTCTTCAACTGGAGAGATTTCATTTTTCTTTTACAGCCTGGTTGCTTCACATTGCAGCCCCATTTACAGCTTTGGAGATTTGCTGTTGTCTCACCAGTTCTGTGGGTTTCTTTAGCCAGGAGAGGTTCGGTACTATATGTGACGATAAAAGACTTTGTGCTGTTGTGCAGCCTCATCTGCAAGACTAGCAAAACAGCATTGTCACAATTGTGAAAACTACTGATACTGGTGTAGAGTTTTGGAAATGGAGCAAAGAGAAGGATTACTTTTCTGAATTAGGTTCCTGTGGGTAGTTTCTTCGAAGTAACTGGAGTATTATAGAAATACTGTAACTTTTGAAAAGGCATACTTGTGTAAGGCGCACTCATCTACAAAACTGTGACTTGTTTCAGAGATCAAAATGATTCATATTTCCATTTTCCCTCCCTCTTTCATATATGAAACCAGTTCTGTAAAGCTTCTTCTATTCTTGCTCTTGGTGCCATCTTCTGCAGGTCATGATAACTAAATTACTCTAAATTGTTCCAAAAATCTCTAGGTTTTTCTGTTCTGTGCCTCACTGAAAGCTTTACAAATGAAGACAGATAAAGACATAAATAGTGTCTAAAGAATCCATGTCTGAGATTTGCATATGTTCAGAAATTTTCCAGTCTTGTTTCCAAGATAAGTGGGGATGAATCACCCTCCAGAGAGGCCTTTTTTTCCCTCTGACTGCAGAGGAACTTTAGTTTGGTGTCAGGCAGCTGAAATTATAGGTAGCATTCATCTGACCCAAGAAAGAAAAATCTCTTCTAAAGGAGAGATCAAGCTGGTACTCAAATGCAGAGAAATTAAAAAGTGAAATGTGTGCAGATACCATGTGAAGCACAGAGACAGAGATTAAATCCTACCATACCAAGTAACATGGGGAGATATGGTAACATTTCACAGGGTTATAAAACCACCTGACCTTACAGCAGCCTTCCAGTACCTGAAGGGGGCCTACAAGAAAGTTGTGGAGGGACTGTTTACAAGAGCATGTAGCAATAGGACGAGGGGCAATAGTCTTAATCTAGAGAAGGGTAGATTTATATTGAACTTTAGGAAGAAGTTCTTTACTATGAGGGTAGTAGAATGCTGGAACAGGTTTCTCAGGGAGGTGGTGGAGACCCCATCCCTGGAGACATAAAAGGTCAGGTTTGATAGGACTCTGAGCAACCTGATCTAGTTAAAGAAGTCCTTCCTTACTGCAGGGGGGCTGGACTGGATGATCTAACCTTTCTAACCAAAACCATTCAAGTATTCTGGCAAAAGTATGATGCCTTTTTCATCACAGGTAATGTTTGAAAGTAAAAGTGATGACTTGTATGTCTTAACCAAGAACATAATTGATGCTTTGTTCCCTGCAGACCCAGTTCACGCAACTGGGTGCACACACGTGCTTTCTAGCTTTGCTCATTTTTGGGCATCTGGGAACATCTCTGCCCAAGTGATGAGATGTGTGCGAGCTCCACAAGCCATTTAAACACATTCACACAACTGTGACAACATGACTGAGTCCTCTTTGGTGTATATATGAATGCAGCATGCAGCTGTCTGCACTTCTAGTCTAAGTTAGAAGAGACCTCTGGGGATTGTATATTCAAAACCTTGTGCGAAGCAAGTTCAGCCAAATCAAGTTGCTCAAAATCATGTCTAAATAAGTTCTGAGTATCTCCAGGGATGGAGATTCCTTAATTTCTCTGAGCAGCAACTTGCAGTGTTTGATCCTCCTTGTTGATGGTGAAGAATAGGAATATACTATTTGGTTATATTTTCCTTGTTCCAGCTTGTGTCTGTTGCCTCTTATCCTGTTGCTCTACATCTTCCAGAGGAGTCTGAGTTTGTCTTCTTCAAGTTAGGTAATTGTAGACAGTAATAAGATCCATCCCTGAAGCCTTCTCCTCTTAATGCTGATCTAGCCCAGCTCCTCCAGCACCTCCTTTGCCATCCTGTATCCCAGCCCCTGGTGAGCTTTGTGGTCTTTACTGAACTTACTCTGGCCTGCTGATGTCTGTCTTGCATTGGTGAACCCAATACTGGACACAATAGTCCAGAAGTGGTCTCACATTTACTGAATAGACAGAAAGGATCACTTCCCTGAACCTGCTGGCTAATGCAACCCAGTATGCAGCAAGCTTTTGCTGCAAAGATGCTCCGCTGATATTTTTAAATTGCAAATATTCATCCTGTAGATATGCACTGGAGTCATATAGGTAGAATAGAAGAAACAGGGAAAAGAGATTCTGGTATATACACTGAGCTGGAATTAAACGCACAATCCTAATGAACAAACATATGATGAATCACAACTACACTGTACGAAAAAGTCTGAGCAGGGTTACCATCACACAACTTGCAGCTCTCAGGGCTTATTTAGAAGTACCTGTTCCATGGCCAGCTTTGGAAAGGATTTTCTCAGGTTCATTCCAAATCCACCACACACACAAAAAAGATGAATGGTAGGTAAATGTTTGAACAACATTTGCAAACAGTAATTTAAATAACATTAATGACACAAAAGGTCCATTGATAAGAAGATACTAAATAAGCGTAGGACAAATTTTATCCAGTTTGTCCTTTACAATTTTTATACGTGCCCTCTACGTGTGAAAGAGCTTGTGCCCTAAGCAGGCATTTTGGAAATGATAGCATCTAGTGCAAAGGGAAAATGTATTACTTTAATAACTACCTGTTTAGTAATGAAAGAGCTCTAGTTTTATTTTCAAAAAAGTAGTGCATGAGGTAATGAAAGATAAAGATTCCCTGGGTGCTTTTAAATGATGTCCACAGAAAAATGCCGAGAAACATTAATTCATGATTTAAGTATTTAACAACTTTTTCAGTATGTTCAAGAAAATCAGGCTATTCTTATCCCTAAGACTAAAGGTTTCCATTTGTACTTATGTAACTACCTGTTCTATTAGGAGAACATTGTACATTAAGATTTTCGCTACTATACTTGTAACTGATGATCAAAATATTTTACCACAGTTCCAGATTGCAAGAGAGAGACCTTTCCATTATTAACAATAAAGTGGCAATGATAAACTTTCTGTAATAGCTATAGGTCTGTCCAAAACTTTTAATTTACTCATGCACGATCACATTGTATAAGCTGATAAAGCTATTGAATTAGGGACTATTCTTATAGAAAAAAGTTAAATATCTATATAAAAATTATTCTCTTTTAGAAGCCGAACTGGAAGTAACAGTGACAATTATTCTCTTTTGTAGTAGTTTTCTGTAGGGCTACCCGTAAGTCCAGCTTTCATCTAATATCACCTTCTATCTTCTCCTTTGCTAACTGAGGAATTAAATAATCAACTTTTTTTTTTTTTTTGCAAATACATCTGCTATTGGCAGGAATTAGTATCCTGATATAATTAAAAATCAGAGTTGCAGAAATGGTTCTGATCTCATAGTACATTCAGTATAAACACAAAGAATATAAATAAGCACTGCTTATTATAAAATATATTGACATCCTAAACAAGTACTGAAAAACTAAGTGAAGTGATACTAGTAATATAGGGGAAGGTTCATTTGTAATATATTTGGGAGTCCAAAATGATTATTGGAAGGGTATAATATATTTGTCACCTTCAGTTAAACTAATTTGACAGTTCAATAAACTAATGAAGCAGCAATTAAAGCACTAGAAATTGGAAGTTTTAATGCTTATCCTCTTTCTGGATTATTTTACAGTTTAACACACTTTGTGTCTATTAGTGTCTATGCTGTTTTGCCATGTAACCACTCATAAATTGGTTCGAAATAGAGAAAATATGCAGTTTCAAGGGGTTAAAACCTCTGCCGTTTATGTTGGTGTGAATTCACTGTAGTAAATCATCTGAAGTGGTTTTTTTATCCTTCAAATTTCACCTAAAGACAAGCATAGACGATAGTCCTTCTGTCAGCATCAACGGGTAGGAATAAATTATTTAAGAAAAATAGAGATAGAAAATCCTGGATAAAAGAAACTCCAAAGCCTTTCTTTAGACCACCACCACTTATTTAAGGTTTTTGGATAAAGTTTTTAGAGTGGCAACTTGATGTTGTTTAACTTATTTTTAACTTAGTCTTGCATATGAAAATACTCTCCATGTCTGTGGTCAAAGCTACAAACCAGAAAATATTAAAATGCAGGGGCACTCTAGGGTAAGAGAAATCTTCAAAGTAAATGGATGAAGGTTCTGAAACTGTCCAAGAACACCAGCAGATTCTGCAAAACAACTGGGGGACTCTAGAGGAGATGAGAAGGCAGTTTCTGTATCCCAAGAAGATGGGATAATGGTGTCTGTAGATGGAGAGGAGCCACTGTTTGAATACGGAGTGTTTCGGTTAAAGCTGGAGCAGAAAAGAAGCATCTCTTTTTGTAACTATTCCTCTTCCTGAGATATTTGCTACTTAGTTCTGTAAAAAAAATGGACAGATGACAGTTGTGCAGTTGTATTTTTTCCGGGTCTCATGGTGGTTTTTTTCTTTCAGAGAATATGAGGGAAGACAGGACTTTAATAAGTAGCGAAGAGCAGGTCTCATGCTTACACAGAAGTAATCTAAAAGAACTAAAAATAATGTGCAAGAAAACATAATTTATAGGACTTTGTGACTTTGCAGTTTAATCAGTATATTTAATTCCATCTGAGTCTGGATTCATCTTTTCTGTAACACTCCCTGTAGGCAGAGGAAGAACTCCTGTAGATTTGCCAGGCATGATTTCATTTTAAAAGAAACGTGCCTCTCGATTTTTCATGGCAGCCTGTTAAAGTAGGAGATCATAATGGTTGGTCTGGAACATTGAATAGTGCACACAGAGCTGTGACCAAGGTGCTGTCCAAACCCAGAAAAATCTGGGCTACTCCAGTAGTGTAGGCAGGGGCTTTGGATTATCTGTTAAGCACAGATTTCCCAAAGCTAGACAGACCTAATTCGTGATCCTACTTTGGAAGAAGAATCCTAAGTAGTCTGTGGCATTTAGCACCCCAATCATTGTAAATCCCTCTGTGGCATTTAGCACCCCAATCATTGTAAATCCCTGGTATGAATTACAGATTGCCATAACTCAAAGAGAAAGGAGTACCCAAATTACGTTGGAGGGATAGGCAGTCCCCATGCCTTCTGCATTCTGATTTTCATTGATTAGGGCATGCCTTTTGAGTCCAAGGGACAAGGTCACTTGGATCTGGGACAGGTAAGCAGCAGTATTTGATAATAAGAATAAACTTCTTTAAGGGATGAATGTTTCAGGGCAGTCATGGAGTAGAGGAAGGCCTTTAAGTAAATTTTTCTGATGCCAAAATATAAGGCAGATTAGCAGCCTCACAACACAATACAAAGCATTGAGGAAATGATTTTTTTTTTTTTTTGGAAAGCATATGCTGTTATTTTGACTCCTACTGTGGAGATGCTAATTGATATCTATTTTTGGAAAGGATATTATATTGGCTCATGAAAATTTGGGCTTTCTAGCTATACTTGCAGAATATGTGATCTATTGAAGGCCTAATAGATATCTAAGTTCTTATAATTATCTTCTCTATCTCCATTTTTTATTTATTACATGCATTGTTTTTGAAAAAGTGTCTTACATCTTTACATGTGGACAGCCTTTGGCTTTTGCAGTCATTTGCTTTAAGGTATTCTGTGGGCACAGCATTGTTTTATCTTGCCTTCAACATGCTTTTACAAGTAACTACTTGTCTGTGGAATATATCTTATGTTCACGTACCACTTCTTCCTGTGAAGGAACTCAACATTATATAAACCTCAGGATCATTTTAGCATCTAAGGGATGTCTTAGCTTGCTTCCCAAGACTTTCTTGCTTCTCTCATACAGAGCTTTTAGCTCCACATACAGGCTGCAGGTGATTGAAAAGGCCTTAAGATCTCAGCAAACATTTCAGATGCCTAAGTTTTATTGTTTTCTAATGGAACTGGGCATACCAAAAATCAGTGAATTGGATACTCTAAGAGTCACAAGGATCTTGGCCAAAATGATCTACCACAGAAAATTACCAGCAGAGATGCTGTCTCCACTGCTCAATCTCTCTAGGCTTGTGACTCCTAGCTATCCTCAGGCCCTCCAAAATACTCTCAGGTGTTCAGTTTGAGAAAATATGGACAACTTTCCTTTCCAGCTCCTTGAAAATCTTGCATGTATTTAATGTGAAATGAGGAGCTGCACAAGGAGAGGTCCAGGAGCTGATGAGATGTGTCCCTTCACAGTCTCCTTTACTCACTGTCATTCTAGGGTTTCCTTGGGCCTATAAGCTACCTCAGTGAGGAGGTGAGACTGTCTAAACAAAGCTATACTAAGTAAATCCCCTCATGACATTTAGTAACAACTGAGTCTTCCTTTATGCCAATAAGAGTGATTATTTATAGTCGTTTAGTTCTCCTTATTATTCATACATTTCTCTGACTAAAGGCAAAATTTTCTCTAAGTAGACTATGCATTTCCTGATAAAACCAGCTAGACTTAGATCTTTATTATTCCTGTACATCTTTGTGGCTGTTTCTATCTCTTTTGGCTCAGAAATTATGATTAATTATTCTACTTGATCTTCACTCATTATGGGACTACTATGTAAATTACTTCAGAAATGTACTGGTTTAGATTTCATTATTTATCCTCGATATAACCTGGGTATTGTGAAATATGAGAAGTCCATGCCTTTCTAACACATTTTTTAGATTTGAAAATTTAACCTATATTTTTGTTGCAGTTCTTATGACCTGTTGTTTACTTTGTCCATTAGCAATATACTTCTATGCCTTCTAAATTAATTATCCCGGTTTCTAACTAGCAGCTTACTATCATTAGTGTCTGAAAATGTATTCCTTAGCAATTCAGAACATGCATATTCCTTAGCAATTATAACGTGCATTTAGAATTCAGCAGGCAGAAATAACAAAAATCCTTTCCATCTTGCGCACAGTATGTATATACATTTTTTTGTTGTTCCAAGTGTGGAGCAAAACTCTTTGATGAGATCTGTGGGCCACATGTATTTGTTTTAGTCTTGTTTGTGAGAAACTTCAGTGATGTGAAAAGAATTTTGACTCACAGAAAAGAACATAACGGTGCACTGGAGAGCTCCAGTATACCTTGGAGGGGCACAGTTTTGCTTCTGAAAGCTCACGTTGAGCAGTCTCTGATGTTTTCCTAACTTTTCATCTGTGAATGTGCACTAGCCTATTGTGTTACCCAGAGGGCTTTTTCAAGTTGGTCACATTACACCTCTTTAATATAACACCGTCTACCATTGCTGTACTAATAGCATGTATTGCCCTTTACAGACAGCTACATATTATTTTTTTGCCCCAGTAAAGAGTAACTTATGCATCAAATATTTATTAATTTATCTATCAAGTTGAAGATATAGGAATAAAATCAGAGAATTTGAAAGATATTTGCATTTCTTTATTCTTCAGCTTTCAACTTGAAATATTACAACGTCATGTATTCCAGTGAGAATTTGTAGTAGCTGAACAGCACGCCTAGGAAGTTCTCAAAAAATTTTTATTTCCAAATTTTTCTTGCTGTCATTTTTTAAAGAGTTACAGAAAGTTTCTAAAAAATAGTGCTTGTTTCGATTTTATCCACCTTTTGTCTTCTGAACTTGTTTTAGTTTATTGAAGAATCTTTCTGAGCAGAATAAATACACTGGTGTTCGTTGCTTCTTGCAAGAACAAAGTTTTCTGAATTAACGATGGATGCACATTTAGAACTGGTACTGTTACTGCTTTGTTATCTAATACTGTAGAAGTTATGAGAGTAATTCTAAGTTTAGCACCTTTTTATCTATTTTCTTAGGAAAGTTTATACATTTTAAATTACACATGTACTGGATAAAATCAAAAAATATTCTGTAAGAGAGCCAGGAGACTTGATCTGTCCTCTCCCACTCATAAATCCTAGGGTAGATTTATACTCCATTTAATTTGTTCATTATATGATCCTGTGAATCTTGTATTCTTGGTCACTCAACAATTGTGTTTCAAAACTTCCTTCTTCAATACCTTTCTCATCCAGGAAGTGCTGCTGTGGAATTAGATCTCCCACTTGTTTGGTAGGTGTTTTTTAACCATTAAGCTACCACATAAAAGATGATAGCAAAAACATTCTTTTCTTTTGACAACATCTCTGAATTAACTCCAAGCAGCATGTCTTAGGGATGCTCTAAATACACTTTCTATATCAGACCTATCCTGGTTATAGGTTGTGGCCTACCACTAGCTAATATAAGGGCTTCAAGCTTACCAGGGATGCTTCTCAAAATATATGGTACAAGAGAGTAGGTTATCTGGACTGACTTTAGGCAATTTAAGGAAGATCAGAAGTTTCTTCTGGATGACTAAATAGATCATGATAAATGACCAAGGGTATTTTCCTAGACTCTTGACATAGCCAAGGCTAAATAACTCTAGAGGGATGATCCTTCTTCTGCCTTCCAAATCCTTTCTGCAGAAGACAGGATCTCAGTTTTTTCCCTTAGCAGATTTTGCTTTTCTGTAACTTTATACTTGTTTGGATAATAAATAAATAAGTTTCCTGCCATGAGATAATTACACTATCACAGGACTCATTAGTCAGAAATTCAGTTTGTCTTCTCTGCTGTGGCAATCAAGCATTTGAGGAGGCAGATGAGTCTGTGTATAGCATGAAGAGAAGAGCTGGAAAGAAGAAGAAGCCGCCTTCACGTTCATAAGATGGAAGAATTCAGCACAGCATGTGCTGAATTCAGAACACCAGGTGCCCCACTGTGGGCAAGGGAAAATTATGGCACCCAACACACTTGCTTGTACTGCTTCAAAATCAGAATATAAACTGTAGCCTGATTTGAAGCTTGATCAAGAGAAAAAAACAGGTTTAAAAGGAAAATGGAATCTTATGTTACAAACATTTTACTTACATAATAGATTATAGCTCTTTGTACTGTAATGAACAGTGAATGGGGAGGCCCTGCTTGTATTCACAGATGCAAGTCTTTCTGTCTCTTCTGCAGGTTGATGTATGCCTGAACTACAGTCTGGGGAAACTCCATATATTTCTTTTAGAGTAATTTTTTTTCCTTTGCATACCACATTTAAAAAAAAAAAAAAAATAGCTATATTTTCCTGCACTGCTCTAGAAAAAAACCTCAAACAACCAAACCCCAAAATGCTTTGGATGAAGTCCTTACCCTGTAAGCTCAGGGGAATCCAGCTCCATCACCTATTTGCCTCTGAAACATTATTTCAAGTCACTTTCTTTATCTGCAGTCACAGGGATGAGGAAAAATCCTCCACATGCAAAATGGACATGGATAGGGAAATATCTTTAAAAGAGGTGATTGCTGCTCCACAAAAGATTAGATATAAGCCAAGAGGGAGAGAAAAGTTGAACCAACAAACTGAAGAATGAAGGAAAGGAATAGAAGATTGATAAAGGCATTCAACCCATTTCTGATTAAAGGAATTTGACCCAGTAATTTCTGAGCTTTGAAGAGGGTAGTAAGAGAAACCAACAGCAAGCAACCACTATGATAATACAAAAGTAAATGTTGTGTGCTTCTGTGACTTTGAAAAGTAAGAACTAGCGACTTCTCTTTCTCTCTTGTTTAAACAGTTTACCTAAGAAAACTTGTCGATCTTTTTATTCTTCCTTCACGCTGTCATCTAATCTACATGTCAATTATTAGGAAATTCTAGAGATTCTTCCTTCAGTGTGTTTGTAACTGGAGCAGATGATAGGCACAGATGGCTGTAATTTCAACTTTTCAGGTAGACTTTCCTCCTTGGGTGGATGTAAAAGCCTACAGGTAATATTTTTGGTGGTCTTCTACCTTCCTCCCTCAGAAAAAGACAAGTATTGCTTAGATATCAGCAGAAGTGAGCAGCTCTTTGGCAGTAGTGGAGGATCATGTAAGCACTCCAGTTGCCATGAAAATGATTCCCTGATGGCATCTGAGAGATGGGGTAGGAGATCTGTGGCTGAGCTTTGCATTTGAATGTGTGACTTTTCCTACATGTGCTCTGCATCATGAGACTGTGCAGTAGCGATATATTAAACAATAGCACAGTAATTGCACAGTAGTATCTGAACAAAATCTGTCTCAGAAGCTGGAATTCAAATATATCCCTAGGGTAATACAGGTGCATGTAGCAAAAAATGTGTCCTTCAATTACTGTGATTTAAAAAGGGATCACGTGAAGGGAGAATTTTATTCCTTCGTATAGACAACACAGGCTTATGTGACTTGTTGCAGCATTGAATGTATCCAGCAAAGGCACATAAGTGTCTGACTTACACACAAGCCTTAAAAATCAGCCCCTACTTTTTATTTAAAGGTGGTAGTCATCAAGGAAAAGCTGAGACAACAGTATAATTAAGAAAGTAACATGATTCGTGAACAAATTTTTACTGTTTAATTCAAAGAAATGGAAGAATGAACAACCCAAAACCACCAGGAAAAAGGAAAAAGAATAGTCCACCCCAGCATCCCAGCAGGCTGTCAGTTAATTTAGGAGGGAAATTAAAGAACTGAAACAAGAGGCAGCCTCGTCATTTGCTAAGCTTGTGAGTGAATCTCAGAAATAAAGCAAAGCTTAATAAAAACAGATGAGAGGGCTGACTAACTAGAGCAGCAAATATCAGAAAGAGAATGGAAAGGTGTCTTGGTTCTTTTTTATTGAAGTAAGAAAGACAATTATGCATAAAATGCTCTAACTTCTGAAGCTGATTAGGAATGAATAATATAAAGATTTATGAGTAATCAGAAGAAGAAAATTATTAAATGCTACAATTCATACATTTATTTTTAAATTAAGAGCTGGAAGTAAATGAGAATTTTGATTATATGCCAACACAAACCCAGAGGGCACTGATCTCAAGGAGACAGAGTCCTTTTCAGGTTTAATGTGGGTAGCAAAACTTATGAATTGAATTTAGTCTCCATTAAAATTTTGAATTTCTTAACTATTTCCTTTGATTGTTATGTTTCTTTTGATACATTGAACAGTTTTTAGTCATCTGTAAGTGAAAAACTGAACATGTTTCTTTATCATACTGCAATGTTATATGTGGATCTTAGCCAATATGAAGGAAAGGGGAAATATCTTGGACAGATTGCAATTTGTGCTTTAATTGAATCAATGTTGTTTGTCTGGGAATGTACATTGTTAATATGCCTACAAGATGTGTTTTAGCACATTTTTAGATAGATGTAATAAAACTGAAATTTATACTTGTGATGTAGTGAGACGTGCAACATACTTCCAAAACTTTTCTAGAAAAAAAAAAAAATCAATTTAAATAATACACTGATTCTTATGCATATCCCAGGGTCCTGCTGTTAGTCATTTAGAGCTGAATGGAGGTAAGATTCTGTTCTGAATATTACTTTTCCTGATACATATAAAGTTGGTGTTTGTAAGTGTTTTTTACAGCTCTAACCAGGAATATTGAATGTATTACCAACAGAAGTAAAAAAAAAACAACATACTTCTGTTCCCTAATTCACTTTACAGAAAATATCATGACCTTGTGGAGCGACTGGTTATTCTTGGCTAGCTGTTTTTTCTAAATGTTATTTCTTCTAATTCATGTTTTCTTGAGTTATAAACTTTCTAGATGTCTGAAAATGTTTAAAAACTACTGCAGAGGTATATGTCTTGTAGCTTGTGTTTGTTTGTTTGGGATTGTTTGTTTGTTTGTTTTTGTGGTGGTGTACTCTCTTTCTGGTTGGATTTTTTTTGGTTTTAGCTGGGAAAAGTGGTCATACATATGCAATAGTAAAGGAATGTCAGAAGTAAAAGAGAGATTCCTGGTATTCTCACTCCCCTACGACGCACGTGTAGGAAAACACTAGGATACTGATGGACATGCAGTATTACTAAAACTGCACTAGAAAGAAATCAAATGAACTTATGTTCCTTATCAGACAAGATCTTGGGAACCTCCTGGAGGAACGTGCAGCAATTAATGTATCCTCAAGCAATGCATTTGAGAAATAGTATCACATGCATCTAACATACCTTTTAAAAGGTGGTCCTGCGATTTTGTCCAGTCTTCTATTTTTTTATTTTCCATTTTAAAACACTCTTAAGGGACCCAGACACATTTTGAAGATGTAGAATAGTTTTAAGTTTTGTACCTAGTGAAGGTGAGGTGTTTAGCTTTCTATTCCTTGGAGACCCAGAGGCAGCAAAACACTATAAAACATCCATGGAAATGACTTTGTTAGGATTACAAAGGAAAACCACAAATTTTCACTGGCAGGAGCAAGCAAGCTTTTCACTTGATTCTTGCTGCAGGCAGCAGGGATTTGGCTCTGGTGTTCTTTTCCAGTGTCGCAAGCCTTTTAAAAATAAGGATGTTTGTTTCCATTCCTAGCTCTGTCTCTCTCCAAAACGTCCCTTCCCAAAGAGAAGAAAACTATGAAATTAAGCTACATTCCCCTATTTTTTTAACTCCTTCTGTCCAAACTAATATTGCTTGTTTCCTGCATGTTTTCACTTTCTGCTGGGTAATAAGCGATCCCCATTCAAACCCATTAGCTGAAAGGGCTGTGATTTGTGCTGCTCTGCCAAGACTAAAGTTCTCAAATGCATATCCTCTTTTTACTGGTCTCGAGATGAAAATGTTTAATAATAGAAAGAGGCCTTCATTGCTGCCTTAATTAAGGCAAATAAAGATTCCTGGCAAAAAGAGATTTATGTGAACTCAGCTTGGCAACATCCAAAGGTATATGATTGGATCATCATGGCAAATTTACCCATTAAAGTAAGTAGAACCACAGAGTCAAACTTTTGGAAAAGTTACCCATTGTTTTATAAGTATAATCATCTCACCTATTAATACTTCTCTCATAATATTTTGTAACTCCTTTGCTACACATAAGAACCAATATTACAGAAGCAAAGCAAAGGAAAAGGCATTTCTACTGTTAGATCCATAAGAAATAAAGTAGTAAATGCAGTGGAAATCCTTGGAAAGATGGAATGTGCATGGCTATTTCTCTACTGAATCTGCAATTGTGTCTATTTGTACATTCAGGCTGGACAATTTTCAGACAATTGTACAGGCAAACATCACTTTCTCGAGGTAACTGATTTGCATGAGAAGTTTTGGCAGCCTGACACAGTGATTTGGAAAACCTGGCTCAGTATGTGCAGGCATTTGTGAAGGACAGTCTTATGTTTCAGTATTTCTAGGGTTTGATCAAATTAACAGACACAATTTGTACAGCCAGAGTGGGATCAGTGCCCTCAGGAGTGACTGTCATTGGCCATTTTCCTAGACCTTTTTCTTGAGCATCTTTTTGCTCCTCCCATGAGTTTTGAATTCTTGCTCTTCACTGAAACCATGAGGAGAAGCACAAACTTTTTTTCATGCCTAGATTGTGCATTAAACTATTGCTGTGTTTATCAATAGCTATCAAATTATTAATTAAAAAAAATCAACAGAACTTGTGACATGGTCAGAAGACTGAAAGAAAGCTAACGTAATAATCCTAGAGCGTGTACTCTTTTTAATAGAGATTTCTCTGTACGTCATACAGAGCAAAAATACTGGAGTGAACCAGAAAAGTAACACAGAAAAAATACTAACATAACAATATATTTGCTATCCTTTGATGCTACACTAGGAAAAGGAAAGATAGAATCTAGAAAATACCTCTCAAGCAAACTTTGATAGAGAGTAACTGTCGCCTGCTCTACACGAGTAAAGACTTGTTTTCGTATATGAGATCGAATTGCATTTTCAGTCAGACTTAACAATACTGTCTCAGCAGATTCCTGGATTTTAAAAAAGTTTTTATTAGAAATGCTATGTTTGTTAAAGTGTATGTTTGACAAAATGCGCAGCAGCAGTGAGGCAGAGGGTAAGAAAAAACAGTATGAATCTTCCCTGTTTGGCTCTACTGGGTACAGTAGTGGTCACCGTCCATTTCAGCGACCACATATATCTCCCTGTTTCTGTAAAAATTGCTGCTTTAATCTCCCATTGCTACCCTTGCACAGAAAAACCTTGCTACCTCACTTTCCTCTTGTCATCTTAATATAGCTGCCTGTGACCTTCGCCACTTTCTCCATATGAGAATGTAACTGATGATTTTTGGCATTATAGGGAGGCTAAAGTTGAGGTGGCTGCTTTTATTTTCACTTCTAACTCAGGACAGGGTGTGAACCAAGCTCTGCTGCTATGCAAACCTAATGAATCAATCCACTGTGTTGCTTCAATGAGCTTTGTTTCCCACTTAATTAGCCTGTGGCTGATTGTTGAAATATCCTCTATGTCACTTCTTTTAATGTTATTTACTGCAAAAGGAAGTCTAAATTTTCCATTTGATTTCCTTCTGTGAGCTGAACATCATGTTTTCCCCACTCACAATAATAATTCAGGTTGTAGAGGGACATGTTTTGACAGGAACATCATACATAATTTTAAAATTAGGAGTTGCAGAACTTATGACTTATATAGTATGACAGTTTTAGGCCTTGTTGTTCCTAAAAGGCTGGCTAATGTGAACAAGAGATTTCATTTAATTAGCTTTATTTATTGTTCCCTGTAATGAAACATCCAAAGGACCTTTAGTCTGCAGTTTTACATGGGCTGAGAGGAGGTACTACAGGCAGTTCCTTCTGAGGTAGTGCTGGTATTGCAGGATGCTGCAGTATTATACTTGCCTGGATTGTCAAAGTGCTGCCATTACTTCTAATATTTTTGATTTGTCTCTGTTTTTAATTAAGCTAGCACAGCAATTGTCAAAGTGATGAAGTGGTGAGCAGCACTCGAAAACTTCATGTGGTAGCTTCATAGTAACAGTTAGGTGAAAATTTTAATTGTGTGCACTGCTTTGGTTTCTCTTTGTCTAATCCAGTAACCATCTGTATTTTCCAGCATAATGCCTTTGTAAATACTAATAATAAACTGCAGAAAGCTCCTGAAATGAAACCAAAGCGAAGAAAATGAATAAATAGAATAAGCAGAAAAGTTATAAAAATGATGGGTAGGAAAACGTTTCAAAGACTGCCTAGTTAGTAACATCACAAAGAGACAGAGTGTATTTTCAGTGCTAGCTCTTGATCTTCAAATTCCTCAGTCAGAAAGCAGTGGTGCCAGCTGCTATATATCTTCCCCTGGGAAATAATTATGGCCTTTTTGGTCTGTAAAGGTCTTGTAAACTGACCAGGCCACAGTCTGTGAATAAAATTCCTAAAGGAATTGAAGGAATGTAGAAATGTCATAACTCGAACCTATTTGGAGAGATTTTCCTTACTGACTAAGGTATAGAGAGAGCTGTAAAAAGAAAGTCATCATCAGTAATATGAAAGCCCAAGGAAAGAGAAAAGAGGAAAAGATAGTTTAAGCATAATAAGGACCTTATTTTACCAAAGATGGATGTAAATACAGCAGAAAAAGCCTTTAGAAATTATCAAAATTAAAATTACTCTTGAGATCAGAAGTCCCACTCTGTGTGAAGAGAGGAACAGTGATGCTGGCACTGTTGATGTTGTGTGCAGGTGGTGTTTTCTTTGTTACTCTGATATAAAGATTTCTGCATCTTTGTACATTCCATTACAAAGAAAATTAAACTCATAAAGGTTCATAATACAATCAGTTCTAATCTCTGAACAGAGAGACAAAGACTATTCCAAGATCAATACTTCTTTGTTTCCTCTACTTCTTTCTTCTTGGTCCTTTACGTTGCCCTTTTGTTGATTGTTATGGTGTGGAGTCTTGAATTTAAATTTCCCAGAAACCCATAGAAGTGTCTCGTTGTCCTGCTTATTTGGCTTCCTTCTTTCCCCTTTTCTACTATTAATTAAATATTCATTTAATGGTTCCCTCTTGTCCCACTCAGGCAATGACCTTACAGTCAAGTTTTTTTATTTCCTCCACATCTCTCCATGATTATTTAATAAAAATCCAAGAAAGATTCAGGCTTTTCCAAAGCACAGAGTTTGCCTGTAATGAAAAATAATAGATATCTTAAAAAGAAAAAGCTTACTAATGTCAAGAGTTACCTTCAAGAGAGAGCTATGCAGGTGCTCTTTGAGCTGGGATACACGACACCCTCCTCTATTTGCAGTTAGGCTAAGATATCCAGTGGGTCTGGGTCTTTGTATATAACATTAAAAAAATAATTCTGTAGGATAAACAAGAGTTCCTTTTCCATAAGACCATGAATCTGGCTTTATAGATTTTTCTTTTCATCCAAGATTTTTTTTCTGTCCTCTTTTGAATCTAGGTATTCTTTACTCCATCCACAACACAGCTGAGCTACACATGTGAGGAATCTTTTCTTTCTGTTTTGAATCCATCATTTACTATTGTCATTCATTGCCCTATAATTCTTACACTGAGAAAGGTGAAAGACTGAACCTTTCTCCATTGCCCACATTGTTTATACACATTCACCATATTTCTCCAGGTTCATGGCATCTTTTGGATGATCCTGGTTGCCCCCTCTAGTCCTCTCCTTGTTCTGTTACACTTTTCTGCTGCTTTTTGTGATGAGCATTGTTGTGATGTTTTGTGACTTTTTGCGTTCAAGTTTTGCTGCTACTCACAGTTGTCCCTTTGAGAGGATCATAGAGGAAAGAGAGTCTGGAGTAGGAGGGTGTCTGCCCCTGCCTGGGCACCTCACTCAGGTGAGGTCAGGAGGGACGTGATATTGGCAGCAGCAGCAGTAGGGTCTGGGGTCTTCTCTTGTGAGAACAAGGGCTGGAGGGCACACATAGACCTCTGGAGAGGACAGAAAGGATTTCCTGGGGATCAGGAGGAGCAGGTAGAGCTGCCTGCAACTCAGACAAACTTACATGAAAGCAAGGACTTGCCTGCAGGGCAATGAGGAATGGTGGGTAAGGAGAGCATTGTATATAAACTATTCTTATATCTATTCTGTCTCCCATTGCTACTTTTTTCTTTTTTTTTACTTTCTTTTTTTTTTATTTTTTAAGTTTAGTTATGTTAATCTGCATTCAAATTAAATGTGGCATTTTAGTCATCTTTGTCGAACTCACTGTAAAGAAAGGTGTCTCTCTCTATGCTGTGACTGTGTTGGGATCCTTCTCCCAATTCTAAAATTCTGTTTAATTTTCAAGAGCCTGGCTCCCTCCTGGAAGCACCCTGACACCACAGTTCTGATGGGAGAAGGCTCCACTGGAATCAGGGATACCTGGAGTCGTAAATGTTTATTGTCACTATTTCTGTTTGTAGGTCTGGCCCCTTGTCTTCTCTGTTGTGTAACTGTCATGATCTGCATCCTTTATGGTGAAGAATCATTGCAATTACAGCGATTTTGATTCAGCACAGGCCTATCCTGTCATGGCAGTGTGTGACACTGCATTGACATTGTGCTATGTCACCCAGCTCCTCTGCATTAAAAGAGACAGTTTTGCTGCAACATTTCATAGCTGTGAATTTATTCTTATGACATTGAAGGAAACAGTTCAAGCCTTAGTGAGGAACACAGTAGTGAAAATCAGCAATGTTCAGGGGAACACATTGCAAGGATAGGTTAGGTGGTCACATCTTTCTCCAAGTCCCCTCCTCCTAAGCTGATCTGGGCTTTGTCTTTCAAAAAAAAAAAAAAAAGAGTTTATTACTTCTATCATCCTCTTTGTGTCTTCCCACACAAGTGACAGTTACCTATCTATCTTACACCTTACTCTTTATTTGGTGACCTTCTGACTTCCTTCCCTCTTTCTTCCTCCAGAGACTCTGATAGGATGACAGACATATATATTGTGTATGAGAAGTACTGCTGGGTATCATTTGTCTTAGTTATGCTGTCTTTCTTGACACCCTCAATGTAATTTATAAGCATGTTCAACACAACACAAAAATTATTCTGCCCTCACAGTGAGGCAGATTGTGGGTAGATATGCCTACAGAGCACAAGGCTTGCATTGTGCCAGTGAATTTTGTGGTGATGCAATTCAGAAATGTTTTCATTTGGATTGATTTTAAATTGTGAAACACGTTATATTCTTCCTGAAACAAACAACAGTAATGAAGTCTCAAATTACAGAAGTGACTCCCCTCGCCAATTGTGCAATAAACTCTTTCGGACATCATGAGGTGTTAAAAGCACAATTATCACTTTTTTGTTAGGTGTAAAGGTGTAGGCTGAAGTGAGCTTAAAACTTGTAAGATCTTTCTCTAGAAATGTTTTTACAGAGGAATCATTGATATTATTTATATGTAGTTTGCATGGTGCCAGGTTATGGCAGAACTATGGTTTGAGAGGTGCAATTAGGTGAAGTCTGCATAGTGATGTTTGTACAAACTTGCAGCAGAAGCTTTATGTTATGCAATAAAGCTCTGAAATTAGATATATTTTAATTAGGTGATAATAGTGATAATACAAAGCTTTGTTTATTAGGTAGTGAGAAGTTTAAAATGAGCTGCAAATTTTGAAGAAGTTTTTGGCAGAAGGGTAACACAACAGCATAGTTCAGAATCCCTTTTAGTCTAGATGTAATCTCAAAAGTGCTGTGTAAAATTTCAAAATAAAATAAGTGCAGGAGATTCTGTAGATGTTTACATGTGACATTTCTGTTCTGGGAACATCTTAAAAAAATAAGCACTTGTGTTTTTAAAAGCAGATATTGAACTGTGTAAAAACTTCCAGTTGGGGAGGGTTGCAAGGTGCTAGAAACCAGGAAGGAACAAATGTGTTGCTTGTTTGCTAATCACTATGGAGATATTGTGTCTGATTCTCTACATTATTTCATCAGTTTATTTGGCCCTTGAATCCTGAATGCGTAAGTGATCTAGAAAGACTTTTATGTTTCATTTGCAGTCTC
This sequence comes from Baryphthengus martii, assembly GCA_013396935.1. Taxonomy (NCBI): domain Eukaryota; kingdom Metazoa; phylum Chordata; class Aves; order Coraciiformes; family Momotidae; genus Baryphthengus; species Baryphthengus martii. Next base: position 7,424 of record VWZK01016478.1, on the reverse strand, counting down.
ACTATTGATGCACTGTCCTTCTTTCTAATATGATATTGTTTGTGTCTACAGAGAAATAGCTGTAACTGAAAAAGGATAAATGCCTAGGAAGTATCTGTTAAATTTCAAAGACAATCTCTTCTCCCTTTAAAATATCCTCAATGACAAAATGAATGACTAGAATCACCCAGGTTTTGTGTTGAGGGACAACGAGAGTGACAGGTAAGAGCAAATGATCCAAGAGGAAGACCTGTCGGTCCTGATGCAGCCTTCCTGCATGTTAGTGGCCTTTGTCTTCTTCCTCTTCCCCAGATGATTCCATCCCTGTCCCTCCCTTTCTAGCTCAGGAATTTTTGCAACTCTGATTCCTTCATCCTTCTGAAGTTTCCTGCAAGATATATGAAGACCTGCATTAGTCCATGATTGCTTTTCAAACACCTGGTCTTCTGCATGCACGTGAGCTATCTGAAATATAACTTACATGCATGAAAATACAGTAGGTGCATATTTCCACTCAGCAGCAAGGTTTATGATATTTCCTAAGAAATGACAGACTTGCAATGATAACTGGCTTTGTAATATTTCTTTACTTGGGATTGTGTTTGCAGGTAATGACATATCATTATTAGTGAGCTTGAGAGAGAAACAACTTTACTTAGAAAAATTATCATTGTTTCAAAATTAGCTACTGCTCCTCAAAATAGATTCTGGAATGACCATGGCTAGGTCTATCGGCTGTTGGCTTGGTGCTCAGCTGTGGAATATCAAGGAATATATAGGAAAGAGATGGAGATAATATAAAAATCATCAATATGAAACTCAGTGGGTCCAGGATGTACCTATGGCTCTTGCGAATGGGTGTTTGCTTTTTTTTTTCACTGTAGGAGTATCAGGGAGTATGAAATGGCAGCTAGTTTGCAACAAACAAAGCAAATCCTTACTGAGACAGGTTAAAAATCACCGAATACATTCATGGAATAATAATAAAAAACCCATCACAAGTTATTAAACTCAAAGATGTAAACAGTGGCTAACTGAGACCTTAAGTCATAGATTTCTGAGAGCCCTCTTGTTTCTGACACATCTGTTGCTGTCCACTGTCACACAGGATGCTGAATAAAGTTGACTTTGTTCAGAGCAATATAGTCATTCTTAGATTTTTTTTTTTAATGCAGAAGAGAAATAGAAAGAATGCCTGCCTGCCTGCCCTCTCCTTTCTCTGCCTCTAGGCATTTGTAACCTGACAGCTATCTCTTTACACTGCTCTGTATTGAAAATAGCAATGCTGAAATAATTTAAAGCACGTCTATGAGAAGGCAGTATGAATATAGATATCCTTTCAGTTTATCTGCTTTGGGAACAAGTTCTTCTCTCTAGCACAGCAGATAATTTTTGCAGCCTCTTTTTGCATATACAAAACTTGGTTTTCCTCCTTTTTTCTCTTGATTGCATTAATACAAGTAAGTGATCCCTAGGTAGCTCTCCAATGCATCTGTGCCTTTGCCGAACACAGTTTAAGAGTTTTGCAGCTACATTTTGCAGTTACAAACTGGTGTTTTTTATCAAATATCCTGAAAGGAAAATAATGGGATTAGTTACAACCATTTTACGCTGTAAATTATTCAGAAGCCACTTAGAAAAAGTATTTGTTCTGAGCCGCTGTCTAGTGGAGCTAGACACCAATAAATAATGTGGAGTTCTCTGAGAAGTGTAAGCACGATTGACACAGAAAAGATAGATAAGAACAAATGCTATGCCCTCCAAAGGTATTGCAAAAACAATTAACTGAACAATGGGAGGTCCAAACTCTATCTTTAACCTAGTCTTTGTGGATAAGAACATTCACAGTTGACCCTGTGGCATCTCTACTTTTGGGTTATATTGACAATATGTGTTTTTGAATAGTTTGCTATGGAACTCGCCTGTTTTGTGGGAAAGTTAATGTCAGCCACTTTTCCCTCTTCCCAGATGACTTTAACACATCCCAAAATGTACTTTCTGAATCGCTTAGATTAAAGTATTCACTAAATACCAGTAAAACTGCTGAAAGATGGGGATTGAATAAACATAAATGCTCTTTTGAAGCTAGTCCCATCTGGCAAATAAAAGAATAGACATGTCAGCAAGGCAAGTTTAACTTTGTTCAAAAAGGAAAAGTGTGCAGCTACCAAACCAAGTAAGACCACAAACTTGAAACTTGATTTAAATTAGGAATAATGAAATGAAGAATAAAATTGCTCACAGAATGTGGAAGCCTGTTTTTCCTTGCTCCATTAACTTTTCTGTTACAGCTTTGCAGTGCTCTGTAACATAGTCTGGGCGTGCTTTCTAACCTCTTGTACTATAAAGCCACAAGTCAAAGAGGTGTCCTCCTTCAAACTGAAAAGAAAAAAGTAGTGTGAAGTCTGCATATTTGGAATACTCTTTGTAGGTAAGAGAGGAGGAATGTAATTCTCTCTTGATACATACACCTGGGAATACTACTCCTGCTGTTTATGAGAGGCACTTTTCTGGAGGCTTCCTTCTGTATACCTTTTCCCTTTCTCCTGACTACCCTGGCCTTTCTGATGAGGACTTTAAAATCCCTGGTGTTATTCCCAGAGTATAAGAAAAAACTTCTGCTGTTCTTAATCCAGATCTCTGTTTCCTATGTCTCTGTGTTTCTAACTTGTGACTAGTTTTAGGAAGCTGCTAACTTGAGAGTGATTTGTTTTGATTGTTCCCCAAAGGCACTTGAGTGTAATTTCCAGACTTTGTAGTCAAAGACAGAAGGAATCATAACACCATTTGTATGATGGGGTCCACTTGCTGGAGGCAAGGGATATCATCCAGAGGGATACTGATAGGCTAGGGATGCAGAGCTATGTGAACCTCGTAAAGTTTAGTAAGGCCAAGTGCAAGGTCCTGCACATGGGTTGGGGCAAAAAATCGGGTACTATCCTTCTCTTACTGTCAAGATTAGGAAAATTATATTTCTATATGGAGCTTCAAATTGAATAGTTATTCTGCTTACATTTTTTTATTACATTCAAAATCCTAATTCAAATTTAGTTGTAAACCTGAATACTTTATGCTAAACAGCACAGCAAATAAAACCCCTTTTTACAGACACCATTAAACCCAGAAGGAAAGGTCATAGCTCCTTCTGTGTAAAACACTGAAAATACATACTTATACTACTTTCGTAACGATGTTCCATTTTATATGGGTGAATGACTTCTCAGATATTACTTGAAACCAATCATCCATAAGTGTGTATCTCACTTGCCACTTCCCTTCAACAATGGGACATTTATATTGCTCTTCTTCACCTTACAGCTTAAACATGAATAATTGTGAAGAGAGATACTGGTCACTGAGTGTATTGTATATGTACCCATCTCTTTTTCTGTCCTTAAATAAAACTTTTCTTATTGCTGTCTGTGTATCAACCTTGTTGAAATTCAGCTATAGCAGTATGTGTGCTTCCAAATCTAGACTTAACCCACAGGGGACTTCATTAGTAGTTATCTTTTTTAAGTTCAAAGATTGCACTTGAGAGTTTTAAAATTCTCTAGCTTACTAATTAGCTTACCTCCGAGGACTGTGTTTAACAGTGTACAAACCTTTTTTATTGATGTGGGCATTTGCACACATCTCCATTCAACTTAGAGCATCACCATCCTCTGTTGCATTCAAGGACAAATGTTTTTAAACTTTGAGCGTGATAAAAAGGCTTTTCCTGGTCTATCAGCTCTGCTTTTGCAGAATGCCTCTTTTCTACTTACATACGTAAGTAGAAATAATCCATTAAAAAAAAAATTAGTGTAATGTATTGAGTGTGTTAAGAATGAGAGTTACTGTGGCAGCACAAGAGATTTCCAACATGGTTTTATTTTTTCAAAGTCCATGTGTAAGTTAATTCTTATAATTAGAATATTCAAATCAGTCCCTAACAGAATACTAATCACAAGCCTTGACACAAGACCTTATTCACAAGATGTTATTCTGTGAATTGCACTGTTTCCAGGCTGAGTAGCTTTGTTGATCATGCCCGCATAATCAATTCCAGTCTCCAGCAACCCTAATTGTAAGGAAATGGAAAGATTTCTTTCTTTTCGTCAAGACTCATTATGCAGTGGTCCCAGGCTGCCCCTTCATTACAGCGTTTCGGCTGTTCAGTAACTGTTGCACAGGCTCTGGGTGGGTTTATGTTCCTATTCCTATTGCCTCACTCCATTTTCTCATTTAGTGATGGGACCAAATCCATTAGCCAAATAGTGCTGCAGGACAATTTTTGGTGAGATGCTATGACAAGCTGAGTTCCTCAGGAGTCGCAATCTTCCTGTAGATTGGTATTATGCAGTCAGTAATGTTTGAAATTTTGACTTCTTTGCTTTATATTTCAAAGAAAAGTCAGAGTCCTGGAGGAGTATGGCCTTATAGTGAAAATATTGGGTTTTGGTATGTAGAATTATGGACACAATAAACCAGCATATACATACTAACTGGAAGGTAGCTTATTGTGTTTCTGTTTCACAAGGTCTTTTGTTCTAAGTTTCCATTCCTGTGAATGTAGAACCAATCCTTAGCACATGTCTATAGGTCTCTGCTGTCCACTTCCAACTGACCTGACTGATAGGGATTTCATAATTTTTTTCTCAAAGAGTATTTCATAGCCTCTGCTCAAGAAGCACACGTGCATGCCTGAATTCTCAGTTCCTGTACTGCATCCCAATATTTGTCTTTACACTTGCCTAGATAACATTTATTTAGATGACACTGTTAGATTTATCCCAATGCAAGTGCTATCTAAAAAGTTTTCCTCGTGCATTGCTTTTCCTCTATGCAGATGGGGGAGTGAATAGGTCCTTTCTGCTTTTCAGATTGGGTAAGTACTACTGACCTGACCTCAGTAAAATATACTATTGTGTCTCGGTTGCCCATTTGTTTTTCTCAGAGGTTGCATCTGGGAGACCTGGCATCTTTAAATGTTCTGAATATTGGATTTATAGCAGTAGCTAAAATACTGCGATCAGTTTCCATCATTAAGCATAATTTTAATACAAATCTCCCATTCTCTGCTCATCATCCTTGTGTTTATTTCTTTACATGTATGTAAATCTGTAAGCTCACCTTGCTTCACAGGTGCTGTGGCAACCAGGTCTATGTCCCGAGCTGGTGGACCACTGATGCACTGTGAAGTGAAAAGCTCTGTTCAATGGTCAGAGAGTCACTCTGTATAGTGCAGGGATCGTTCTTCGCTGAAGTAAGCTTTTCTCCTTTACACTGCATCTGAGACTGTGAACATACTGCACAAAATTTGAAGAGGTTCATTGTTTGATGTGGTTTGAAATTTGTGTGGATTTTCTGTGCTACGTGTATCAAATCCTTAAGGCTTACACAATATATTAAAAAAAAAATATAATGAACATACATATGATGCTCAGATTATATACAGATGTTCCTCCCTGAAAAAAAATAGAATAAATGAATAATTTAATAAGGTCTGAAACCTAAAATTCAGAAGTGGTATTCCCACTGCTTCTCAGGACTTGTTTCTCTCACCTGTTAGACTAGTATTATGTTTCAGTGATTTAAAGGAATTCAGTGGATGTGTGTGTGAAAAACTAACCCAGAGGAGTGGAAGAACTGAGGTTGTTATAATCAGCGTAATATTCTGAGCAGTTTGATTTGAATTTCCTTTGCTGCTGTTTTGCATTACATGTGAAGTTCCTTAGTTAGAAAGTCTTTTTTTCACTGGAAAAGAAACAGAGCCCATGAGAGAAATATAAACCAAAGAGGTTATATTTGGAAAAAGCAGAGGTGCTTTCTTCTGCTACCCATGGTTTAGGGCATCCAAAGGTGGGATTGCAGATTTGAAAAACCTTGTTTCCATAAATTAGACTGTAAATCTGTACTTCTATGAACACTTTTTTTCCCCTTTCCCCACTTTTTTTTTTTTTTTTTTTTTTTATGACTAGCTCCTTTCTGTTGTCTTCATGTTTTCTGTGTATCGCCCTTGGATCGAACACATGAAACATTTTCTTCATCTTGAACAGCAACTGAAACTCTTCATTTCGCTAAAATCACTCAGACAGATACTCCTTCACTGAAACCAGTCTAGTTTATCTGGTAGAATTTATTACTGGAATATTGCAACCAGTGATCTTTCTCTTCCAGTTTTGCTACTATTTCCTTCAATATAATTTTCAGCTATTCTAAAAGTCAATGCCTGGGCAGATATGCTTAGGTATTGCAACAAAGGACACAATATAAGGACCTAAAGAGAATAGGATGTCGCCTTTGTCATGATTTACAGACTATCTGCAACATTGCAGGGTAAATAGACATTTAATTTAATCATTTTCGTTTCTACTATATCAACGATCAAGAGAAGGAAAGTTAAACATAATGATCCAAAAATATCTAGGATTTTATTCATAACCTCAGTTTTCAATGGTAAGACAAACTCCAAGTAATCTTCTTTGCTACTAGATTTGCTTGTTCACAAGAGGAAAAACTAAGATTGCAATAATTACAATAATTATTTTAAGCAAGCAAGAGGAAGAAAGTATTCCAGAATCTGTCCTTATAACACCTGTGGCATTCATTGTTGAGCATTCAAAAGAGTAATTCACCTAATGGAGTTCTTTAGCATGTGAAAGTATTTTAATCTTTTTTTTTCCTTCTTTTTTTTTTTTTTTCATTAGTGTTTTTAATTTATTCATATTGGGCTTTCAGTAGACAATATGTCATTGTAATTTTGTCTGTTGCTTGGAGAAATTTGGCACTATTGAGGTCACACATTTACGTATGTGTTTTCCTGTATTCTCATTTTAAGTTATAACCTTTGTTGTGGAGTACGTACTGAATCATAGTCAATTGCATGACACTCCATTCAGATTTGGTAACAATAGATTCTAGAAGGTAAGGCCCAGTGGCCTGAGAATCATTACATTTGATGTTGGGTCTATGCATAAAAAGTAAGAGTTTCTTTTGTGGGTCATTTCCTTCTTTTTCCAGAATATAAATGATAAAAGCAAATTCACTTGTCATTGTTCTACAAATGGCTAAGATCCAAGGGCAAATTTGGTAAGCTGTGTCTTTCGTTCATTTTATAGTGCTTTAATTTCTTCTACTCTAGAAGAGAAATACTTTAAGAGCTAGAAAAGAGGTGCAAAGTAAAATGAACACTTTTTCGCTGAAGTATTCTCCTTACGCTTTAATCATAGGATTTTAGAATCATAGAATGGTTTGAGTTGGAAGACACCTTAAAAATCATCTAGTTCCAACCCCCGTGAGAAGGGACACATCTAGTTCCAATCCCATGAGAAGGGACACATTCCACTAGACCAGGTTGCTCAAAGTCCCATCCAACTTGGCCTTGAACATTTCCAGGATGAGGCATCCACAGCTACTCCTATGAAGAGCGGCGGGGTTGTTCAGTCTGGAGAACAGAAGGC
>VWZK01016474.1:53204-68838 GCA_013396935.1 Baryphthengus martii | reverse complement strand
GGGAGCCGCCTTCCGGCGGGATGCGGGCGGGAGGGGAGGAGGGTCTGGCCCTCCTCGGTCCCCTCGGTGGGGGGGGGGAGTCTGGTGGCGCTCCCCCTGCTCCGCGTACCCGTCGGGAGCCGGGTGGGAGATGGGCTTCTCGCGGGGATGGGAGATCCGGCCCCGCGGCCTTCCCGAGGCTGGAGGCCGTTGGCCCGCTCCATGGGCATGGAGGCGCTTCCGGTGGGCTCGCGCTTCGTCCCCGCCGTGGTCGGAGGGCGGGAAAGGGTGGGAGGGAACCGCTCCGGGTCCTGTCCTCTCTCTTCTCCCCGCGGCGGGCTGAGGGGGGTGCGCGGCCGCTTCTCCCTATAGTCGCCTGGGGAAAGGGCCTGAGCTCGCACTCCGCTCTGCTTAGACGTGCGTGATTTGGGTTTTGCAGTTCCGAGATTGTCTCTGTTCCGTGGGCAGCTTGTTGCCTTTTGGGATATTGCCATTGCAAGTTCTGTGCCTGCCCTGTTCCTGAGTGTAACTATAGAAACGGAGAGCGGGGGAAGACGGCGAGGCAAAGGGTTTCTTTCCTCCTTCTGCTTTGCCTTTGTGTCTGGCAGCGTCTGATCGTAACCGATTACCTCCTTGTAATACTCATTCTCATTTCTACTTTCTCCCTCCCTCCCCGAACAACGCTAATCATAAGCACACTGGTTCGCTAAATTTTTTTTTTTTCCACCTTTTACTCTTCGTGAATTTGTATCTTCGCTATCGAGATAGTGCTTGACCCATAAATTTAGGCTAACGGTACTTTTGTATCTACTGTTTGATTTCTTAGCTAATTGTCCAGCTGGTTGTAACCGTTTTTCTTCTTGATGGCTCTTTCTGTTTCTTGAAAAAAAACAAGATCAAGAAAACATTGGTTTCATGGCAGAACTTGACGTTTGGAATAACTGTGTTTCTTGATTCGTTAAAACGAACTTGCTTAGCATTGGGGTAAGTTAATGAGGGAGCGTTTGCATTCTTTCCATCAATTAAACCTCTTGATGAAGAGGCTGCCTGCTAATTTATTACAGAAGTTCACCGACAAACTGCGACAAAGATGCATCTCTGGAGGCAACCAGTTTAATTTTATAGTTTCTTGTGACAGAGCATCGTCTCTGTCGCAGTCAAGGCTTAGCAATGTGCTCTGTCTTACAGGCAGGTTCGGAGTGAAATCCATGGGCTTGTTTAAGTTATCTTGAAATTTTGTCCTGTAGGAGAGCTGGACATCATGCAGGATTTCCAGCAGGAACAAGATGCCACTCTTGCCTTTCTTTTCTGCAGTATTTTATGAAATCGGCTAGTTCTTACATTTTTCTTTCTTTTTTTTTAATTTAATTTTGGCTTTTGGCCTTATTGTTGACCTCAGTGTCTTAGTTGATGCCAGTTGATGTACGGGACATGCTGCCCTGCCCCTTTAGGTAACCCGGAGTATGTCTGTAACTGTACATTTTGAATTTCGGGAGTGACACGTGCTGAGTCTTGGGAGTAAAGAAACTGAAACAGTTGTGTGGCAGCTCAAGAACATGAGAATTTTTAGACGGCTTGTGTCAGTCACAGCGTGCCTCAAGGAGGTGCATGGTCACCGACTGATGATTTATTGGCAAAGCTATATCCACAGGACTGCTGCTGGAGAGGCAGAATTTGTCTTGATAATAGAGATCAAACCAGTTTGTTAAGAATCAGCTATAACATCAAGTGGATATATGAAAAAAATAATGGCTGAACGTTTGTTAGTAATTTTATGTGGGGCTTTGAATAGCAAAATGTCAGCATCTGTTCATTAGAGTTGGTTAATATGATTTTATTTTTTTCTTTAATAGGTTAAAAAACTGTACAGGAAGCTTATTTATTCTGTGACATATCATAGTAATTTCTCTCCAAGAAAATATTCTTAGCTTATAAAAGTTGTATTTGGTTGAGGGCAAAGAAATAAGATGAAGGTAGGCTGAGAGGAAGGACAAAGTGTAAGTATCTTGGGTTACTCAGAGCAGAAGAAGAACAAGTGAAGATGAAGTAGATGGACCTGTAGGGAATGGGGGATTAGAAGGAGAAATGGGAAAATAGTGAACCGGGGGAAAAGAAGTCTTTTTTTTTTTTGTTCCCCTTAGTGTGTCCTAGAATATTGAAGAACTGTACACCTATATGGATTATATGCTCTCTTTATATAAAAACTGCTTTATGGTAGGGCCCTGATAAGAAGCTGAAGTCTCCCTCCTGGGCTATCTTTATTAATGTGGCATTTTCCCATCCTTCTGGGATTGTTTCATTGGGCTGAATAAGCCCTTCAGGCCTCTTTAATTTTTGGGGTTTTTCTTTTTCAAGTGGGTGCCTGTATATGAGATCCGGCTGGGGAAAAACAGACTTTATTTTGCTCTTCTTTTTCCTCTGTTTCCCACTCGTTTGGATGCTCCTCGTAGCCCAGAGGTATACCTTCTTCAGCATGGCTCATCTTAAGGCTGAGGAGCGTGAAGAGTCAGGAACAGACCAGAATGTTGACCAGGGGAGGAGTGAGTAGGAAGTGGTCTCGCAGAAGTTTTCTGTAGGGGAGAGTATAATTTGGAAGAATGACTTTTAACAGAGACAATGTTGGGTGGTGGTGAAGCCTTGCTAGAGGAGTCAGTATTGCAGTGTAGCAGAGGGTCAGGACACCGGAAGAATCTGAGTTAAGAGCTGCGTTTGAGGGCGTTTGGAGGGCCTTTCGGCTCCCACCTCCTCCCTTAAATTTCAATTTAATTGATAAATGTTCTACTGATGCAACCTGTATTTTCTGTAGCATCCACCTGCTTCGCTGTCTCTGACATAACTACTCTGAAGTTATTTCTGTGAAGTAAGGAAGAGCTGTTATTCCCGTTCTTACAGTAGGGGAAGTGAGATGTGGTGTCTAAATACACAAACATAGATACAAGTCACCGCAAGATAAGATAGAGACGTGAACTTGCAGGTTCTCAGCTACTCCGCTGTAACTTCCCACATGCAGTGTTCTTGCTTTGCGGTAAATGGAAGGCAGCTCACTTTGCAGCTCAGCTGCTCCGTGTCTCACGGGCAGTTGTGATGACAGTAGCTCGATGACAGTGAGTTCAGACCCTCACCTGTTTTGCAGCAACTTGTTCCTGTGCCCATTTCTTAAATAAAGTGCATCCTAGAAGTTGGTTGTGGAGTAAGTGTAAATCATCCTCCCTCATCCAAAAAAATAAGCATTACCTTCAGGCAGGTTCTTCTTCCCACACCTTAAGTTGAATCTTTTTATCTTCTGCTGTATGTTGTGTGGGTTGGTTTTTTTGGGGTTTTTGTTTTGAGTGTTTTGGGTTTTTTCTTTTTTTTTTTTTAAGGGATATTCGGATTGTGCTGAGCAGAAGGGGAAGTAGAACAGAGTATTTCAGTCGGAAGGGACTTACGATGTAGTAAGATCATCTAGTCCAGCTGCTGGATCACTTTGGCAGAAAGGGCCAGAGTGCAGGTGTTCTGTTCTGTAGCAGCTGAAGTCACTGAAAGGACACAGTGATAGAGAACCATAGAATCAGACAACGGTTTGGGTTGGAAGTCACCTTAAAGATCATCTAGTTCCAACCCCCCTGCCGGGGCAGGAACACCTTCTACAGATCAGGTTGCTCAAAGCCCCATCCAACCTGGTCCTGAACACACCCAGTGATGGAGCATCCGCAGCTTCCCCTGGCAATATGTTCCACCCTCACAGTGAAGAACTTCTTCCTAATTTGTAATCTGAATTTACCCTCTTCCAGTTTCAAACCATTACCCCTTGTTCTGTCACTACAAGCCCTTGTAAAAAATCTCTCCCTAGGTTTCTTGTAGGCCCCCTTCAGATGCTGGAAGGCCGCAATAAGTTCTCCCCAGAGCAGAGTCTTCTCCAGGCTGAACAAGCCCAACTTCCCAGCCTGTCCTCGTAGGAGAGGTGCTCCAGCCCTCTGATCCTCTTTGTGGCCCTCCTCTGGACCTGCTCCAACAGATCTATGTCCTTCTATTGTTGGAGGCTCCAGAGCTGGAGACAGTACAGTACAGTTGGGGTGGGGTCTCATGAGAGCAGAGCAGAGGGGCAGAATCACCTCCGTGATGTGCTGGCTGCACTTACTTTGATACAGCCCAGACACGGTTGGCTTTTTTGGCTGCCAGCCCACGCTGCTGCCTCATGTTCAGCGCTTCATCAACCAGCACCACCAAGTCCCTCTCTGCAGCACTGCTCTCCTGCCATGCTCTGCCCAGCCTGTATCTGTGCTTGGGATTGCCCTGACCCCCGGGTTAGGACCTCGCGCTTGGCCTTGTTCATGAGGCTTGCACGGGCCCACCTCTCCAGCTTGTCAAGTTGCCTCTGGATGGTGTCCCTTCCCTCCAGTGTGTCAACTGCACCACACAGCTTGGTGGTGTCCTCAAAATTTGCTGATGGTGCGCTCGATCCTGCTGTCCGTGTCACCAACACGGATGTTAAACAGCACCGGTCTCAGTACTGATCCCTGAGGAACACCACTCATTGCCGGTCTCCACTTGGACATCAAGCCATTGACCGCAACCCTGTTGGGTACGACCATCCAGCCGCTTCCTTATCCACTGAGTGTTCCATCCATCACATACCTGTATTTCCAGTTTAGAGGCCAGGATATCGTGTGGGACAGTGTCAAGCGGTTTGCACCAGTCCGGGTGGATGATGCCGGTTGCCCTTTCCTTACCCGATGCTGTAAGAGTTGGGAAGAGCACTAGGAAGAGGCGTGCATTAAACAAGAGGAACGATACCCCAAGCTCCACATCCAAAACAAAACTAAATTGCCAGGGAGCCTTCCAGAATGATGGGGTGTGATTAACCTTAACCCCCTTTCTTCTGCCTAGCACTCCCCCCCACCTGCCATCCTCCAAAACCAACCAAAACAACAAAAATTCCATGTTATAAACTGGTCTATTCTTCTGCTGCCTTGGAAATTTAACTCTGGCTTGTTTGCGTGGTTCTTGTGAGACGCTACCTCGCTTCTCTGTGATCTGGGAATGCTGTTGTCGCTTCAAAGCTGCAGAAATTCCAGATATTGTGGAGAGAGGTGTCTCCTGTACCTCTGTAGGAGAGACACAGAACTGCTCAAGCCAGGCGAGCGTAATCAGCAGGGATGATGTATGGCAGGGCAAACAGCTTTCATGCCACCATCACATAATACACCCAGCAGTTGAAGAGGCTGCGTGAAATGCTGCGTTATCTGCTTGAAAGCCTTTCCTCATCAGACCCTCCTCAGTGGGCCCGTCTGAGATTATTGGGAAGCGTGTTGTGTACCTTTACCTTGTCTTTATAGGGTGATAATTGTAGCTACCCTCGACACCCTGCAAGGCAGTTGGATGCAGATCAGTCCGTCGTTAGGCTTTAATGAAGTTTGGGGCACTTACACGCCTAATAAGCAGCCTTTTAGGGCTTCCCCCCGCCCGGTTCTGTCATATTAATAAAAATAATTTCAGAGCATTCAAGAGGGATGCAGCGAGAGGGGAGAAGTAGAGTGAATAAAATAATCTGACTGGTGAGGAATGAAATAACAGTATATTTAGGTACCTAGGGGAGAGAAGATGAAGGAGGAGTGCCAGCCTTTTGCGGTAAGGAGAAAAAGAGAGATGAAGGAGGTAAGCAGAGAAACGGTAAAGGAGCAGATGGTCCAAAACAAGGTAGTACAAACCAGTAGAACTAAGGTGTACGTACTGACTGCAAAGTGCCTGGAGAAAGGATAAAGGACTCATTCGTGTGTGAACAGTTGGTGGAAAATTCTCTAATCTGGAATTGGTAAGCAAGAGAGGCAGCATTTTCGAGCCCGTAACGACTTTCTTCCTTTTTGCAATGGCAAATCCTAATTTGTTAGCAAGAAACCAGTGCTATATTTAAAATGTTGTCTAAAACTATGTAGGTCACCAAAGCATGGATGTTGAAACTCTTAACAGCCGTTTTTTGAAGCTGCTTCTGCCGCAGTCTGTGTGAAGTAACTTTTGTGTTTCATCTGCTTGGTTATGTCAGCACTTCCCTTCCTGCCTTCAGCTCAGTTTCAATGTCAAGCATTTTTCTGTTCCTAGCTTCTTTCTTGAGGGAAACCTTTTCTATCCTCGTTACTGGTCTTGAGCATTTAGAAAGGAAGCCTGTTTCCATTATCTGTTTGATAATTGCATTTTCTGTCCAGCTAATGATTATTCAAGAAACAGCGATTGAGTTTTCAAAACCCCTTAAGCCATCTCTATTAATGGGTCCGGCAGGGACGTTAGCTGCTGCGTTCTCCTGGCTGTGTTGGGAGTTTTGCACGGGGATTTTGTGCTGTGGTGGGAGCTGGAGTTACTGAAAGACGCCTTTGTAAGCAGAGAAATGCTGCTGGTGGTTAATCTGTCTGTGAGCAGAGGCTTTGAAGTAACCTTTGTCTGTGTGCCAACTGTAGCACGTGTGGTTTTCAAGATACACTGACCCTGATGTTCTTGTCAAAATCCTGTATTTTTCATCTCTGGGAAGAAATTACGGCAGCTGTTCTATGACTTATACACATTCTGACCTTAGCTGTGGAGATTCTTTATGCTTACAGACATGCTTGTTTTTTTTGTTAATTTTTATTTTATTTTTTTTTATGTGGTCTAGTGGTTTTATTTCTGATTCTTTTAAAGGAAGTGAAGGATCATTCTCGATTTGCTTGATATAGCAGCTTGGTAGCCGCACAACTTGTTTGACAATAATCTGTGCGTCTGCCCTTCGTGAAGACTTTTTTTTCCACTTCAACATATGCCTGTGGCACATGCTCATGACTTTTACCAGCATCCTCTGTGCGTGTTAGTTTGCAACTTCCTGGCTCGGGACTGACTTAGGCTTGGTTCTTGTGCTGCTGTTTACAAACTATTTTGGATAAAGCAGAGGTGCTCTGATTTATCTGTATAAATTGGTTTCTGAAATGCTACGTAGAGAACTCCTTAATTTCATGGCAACTGACTGAGATTTCATTGTTTTGTGAGGTTTGTTGGTTTGGGTTTGTTTTTTTATTATTATCATTCTATGCTGCTTGAGCTTCTACCCGAGTTGCTAAATAGCAGCAGTGCTCTGATTTTGGATTCTTGTTAAATCTCCTACTATACCTCACCGTCCTAAAGGATGCTTTCTATGTGGTGTTCTGGGAGAATGAAATAGCCTTGGAAAGCCAAGAGTTGCTTTAACTATGAAAAAAAAGCACAATTTGTATTTGCTGGTGGTTCTGAGAATTGCGGTCGCAGAAGCGCAGGCGCCTGTATGTGTGCACGTATCTCGCATATAATGGATTTGAAGATGCAAGCGTAGAGAAGTCTTAAATTCTGGGAGGGTTTGTCCTGTTAGAAAGATTTATGTCTCCAGTAGGCAAGCTTAAGTGGGCTGCTAATAAAGAAAAATGCAAAGGGATATGTGTGACAAAAGAAACATGAAATGAAACTATAACTGAATATTGAACTGGGAAGGTGGAGGTAGAAAGAAATAACTGTTCTCTTATGTTTTTCTCTTATCTTTTCACTGTCTGAAAAGCTTAAATTGATGGATGAGGGTTCTAATTAAGGTAGCTCTTTGTAGTGAGTCTTTGTTTCAGTGAGAAAAACCATTGCTTAGATTTGCCAGCTGATTAGACAAATGTTTTTAGGTGAGGTTTCTTGAGTGCATTAAAGAAAAGAAACCAAAATGCTTACCCCTAGTGTTAACTGCAATCTTGATCTAGTAACAAGTATGCAGGGCAATGAATAATCGATTTCATAATTCCTGATTGTTCTGTAGAATGTAAAGAAAGGTGCCTGCTATCTTAACACCTTAGAGTAAAAGACTTTGCTGGAAAAAATGGTTGTTATTGTTAGTTTTCTTTTGGAGGTTCCCTTAGGTGCTTCTTTGAGCTTGGGAAAGTGTCTGTGTGGGTAAAGAACGTGTATTCTGAAAATACTAAAATTCTGAAAATTCTGAAAATAATAATAAAAAAAACCTCTGTGTAGTTCTGTTCCTTCTGCAATTGCCTAAGTATTTGCAGTTCGAAGTATTACCCTTTTATGACAACTCTGATCACTGCTACCGCTGTAGAACTCAGCTGGTTAATTCAGTATATGTGGTATCTTATGCAAATATCACTTGAGGTGTTTTCCCCCAATTGTCACAGCTCTTATTCAAAGAAATGGGTTGCCACCTAAAACTCTTGCTTAATTTCCAGTCTATGTAAGCTAGACTTAAAAAAACCGACGCAGCGAGTTGTTCTGGTGTCTGACAAAGTCTGAAGCGTTGCCTTTCGGTTCAAACAGAATGGCCAAATCCTTGATTTGAAGAAAAAAATACCTAATTGTTCTGGCAGAGTTGTGTGTGGAACACAAGACTCAATTTGCAGTTACCTGGATGTGTTTTTTACCTCCAATCTGTAGATAAGGAAGAAACAAATGTCTAGCAGTAGCAGCAATCATTGTGGTTACTTAATTACTGGAGCTAAATGCTCCTTCGTGCTGCAGATGAGGATCTCTCTCTAGTTCCAGAAGATGCTATGCTGCTACTTGCAAAAAAATGAAACATCAACGAGACTTGATCTGGATTTTTTCAAACACACTGCTGTAGTTGCTGAATTTGAATGGGTCAACTCTGCGCTGCTGTTACACGCATGGAACTCGGGTGCTGGCAATTCTAGTGTGCCCTTTATTATCTCTAGTCTTTCTTTGGTTGTCTCTCACTGTGGGCTTTAATTGTTTCATTCTTGGTTGGTTTGGGTTTTTTTTTTTACCCCATATCACAGAATGTTAGGGGCTGGAAGGGACCTCGAAAGATCATCGAGTCCAACCCCCCTGCCAGAGCAGGAACCTAGAGTAGGTCACACAGGAAGGTGTCCAGGTGGGTTTTGAATGTCTCCAGAGAAGGAGACTCCACAACTTCTCTGGGCAGCCTGTTCCAGGCTCTGTCACCCTCACTGTTGAAAAAGCGTTTCCTCGTGTTTAAACAGAACCTCCTCTGCTCCAGTTTGCACCCAGTGCCCCTTGTCCTGTCGTTGGGTGCCACCGAGAAGAGCCTGGCTCCGTCCTCCTGACACTTGCCCTTTCCATATTTATAAATATTCATGAGGTCACCCCTCCAAGCTAAAGAGCCCCAGCTCCCTCAGCCTCTCCTCAGAAGGGAGCTGCTCCACTCCCTTCATAAGCTCAGGGGCTCTGCGCTGGACTCTCTCCAGTAGTTCCCTGTCCTTCTGGAACTGGGGTGCCCAGCACTGGATCCAGTGCTCCAGGTGGGGCCTCACCAGGGCAGAGCAGAGGGGGAGGAGAACCTCCCTCGACCTGCTGGCCACGCTCCTTCTAATGCATCCCAGGAGGCCCTTGGCCTTCCTGGTCGTGAGGGTGCATTGTCAGCTCACAGTCATCCTCTTGTCCATTTGCCTTCAAATACATAAGGAAAAATTTCATCCCTACTTCAGGCTTTGTGCGGAAAGATGACGCTGAGCCCAACTCAGATTCTCCGGTCACACAGAACCGAGACTGAAGTCACAGCAGTAGCTCTGAAAAATGTTCATAGTGGGGAATTTTATGTGCTAATATCTGCTGGCCGAATCTGTTAATGGTAGTCAGCCTTAGGGTGAAAAGAGAGCGTGCCCATACGTACAGAAACGGAGAGGTTTCAAAAAAACTGTACAAAGAGTGTTGAGAATTCGAAGGGAGGTTAGGTTTATTTCAAGGGTAGGACAGAGTTGACATTTTCTCGCGTTGTGGGGCACAGCTCCGCAAACATTAGAAAAATAAATGGTTTTTATTCAGTTTACTGACGGCCTTTGTTTGTTCTTGCTTTTTTATCCCCCTAGCCTTCCCAACCAAGTGTTGGCATAAGCAAACAGGAGGAGTGTCAAAAATATTTTAGCTATTGTGTGTGTCCAAGTATTTATTTTATTTCTTTTTTTTATGCTTTTAACAAGTGGGGTGGAAGACCTCCTTCTATTCAACCAAGTGTTAAATAGGCTCTTCTATATTAGAAAAATCTTGCCTGTGTAAACATATTAATTACACCTACAAAGCATTTTATTTTAGGTAGACTTCAGCAACTGAACTTGGCAATTCGTTTGGAAAGGAAAGTTGAATTATTTAAAATACGCTTGGATTGTACATTTAGATGGCTGCTTCTGGATCCAGTGCAGTAGCTGCCAAATATTTAAGTGTTGTTAATAATAGCAGCCTTCCTTATTCTGTGTTGAATTTTAACATGTCCTTTCTTTGCTAGGATGCTGGGGGAAGTCATCACAAAGTTTCTGTTTCTCCTGTGGTCCACGTCCGAGGGCTGTGCGAATCGGTTGTGGAAGCAGATCTGGTGGAAGCTCTTGAAAAATTTGGAACCATATGGTACGTCAAGCAGTATTCAGTCGTGTCTCTGGACAAGTGTGACTTAAAAGTCTCTTGGACCACTTGAAATACATCGATAGGCATTTGAAATCCAGAGCTTAGTTAATAGTAAGTCATAAAGATTTTCTATAGCCGCGTGAAGATTTTGTGTTTCTCTAAACGGCGAGTCTGGTCAGGTAGAGTTGCGCTGTCTGCATGCCCTGGTGTCTGCTGTCGGACTTCAGCAGCACAGCTCACCTTGTCCTGGCCTTAGTATCAGCTGTAGCTAAATCAAATTGAACAGCACTGGAATGGTTGTGTTTTGACAGAACTGAATACACCAAAAATAAGGATGGGCCCCAGAGCAGATGGTGCTTTTTCCGATGATTACGTATGGGAGGAGTTCTGCTGGTGTGGTGGGATTCTTCCGAGTGCTTCCTTTTGGAAACACGCATTTCTTTTCAAGGAAATGCATCTCTTGAAGTCAAATAGGGTTTTGTAAATAATACAATAGTATTTTTCACTGCCTTAATATTCAAATAATTGAATTACACCTGTACCGGTATCTTAATATAAATAAATAAAATGCAGTAAGCACAAGCTTGTTCAGGAACACAAATAGGTACATTTTAGCCTGAGAGTTCTACTTTTCGAAACCTGAATGAGCTGAAAAAGCTTGTTGAGTTTGTCTGTGTCTAAATTTGGTGAAGTAGAAGACCTCAGTTTATTTTCTCTAAGGTAGTTTTGTGTCGAAAATATGATTTAAAATTTCTTAGCAACGGCAAAGATCTTTATCAGCTTTGAATGTGTTGTATATTTTGCCTTTACTTTGATCCTTCACTTCATAAATGGCTTTAGCAAGTTGGTTTTTTTAACATTAATAGCAGTTCTCATAAGTTAGTAACTGATTAACTGTTAGTTGTATTGGTTGGATGTTTTTATGCATTAAACTTTTTCAAGGAAACAACTGCGTGGTACTTGATACCTTCTTATCTTGTCATCTTAGAGCTGCATTTCTTGGTTTTGTGCAAACGCTTTAGAAACGTGCCCTTCGGGTTCGGGAAGCGTGAGCAGGGAGACCTGCCTTTCTTTTATGTCCTCGTTAAGAACTGCTTAGAAAAAACGTATCGTATATGGTAGTTACAGGACTTTGGAGTCCTTTTGAGTAAGCATATAGGAAAACACTCTAACGTTTCTCTCACCAGCTACGTCATGATGATGCCCTTTAAGCGCCAGGCTCTGGTAGAGTTTGAAAATGTGGAAAGCGCAAAGAAATGCGTAACGTTTGCGGCGGATGAGCCTGTGTACATTGCTGGACAGCAAGCCTTTTTCAACTATTCCACGAGTAAGAGGATTACTCGGCCAGGGAACACTGATGACCCATCTGGTGGAAATAAAGTTCTCCTGTTGTCAATTCAGAATCCTCTCTACCCAATTACAGTGGTATGTTTCTTCTTTCTTTTTCTTTCTTTTTCTATTTTTTTAATTTTCTTCTTTCCAAACCCACAAAAGGCAGAGGGCATCAGTCTCTATTACATTATTTCCATTGTGTACTATTTCTTAAAATTCCACACCGTTCATTTGAGTCAGGAATTAAATTCACCAACCAAACCCTTACACTATCTTTACATGATTAACATGCAGGGAAAAGAGTTTTTTTCGAGATGATTCAGTCTCATTGTACAGATCTTTTGCAACTTCAGCGGTCAGGATTTTGAAATGCTTAAGTTGCTACATGCTTCTGAAGTATTTCCAAATGTGTTGCCGCAACATCAGGAGTGTTATTTAGCTTTTGGGCTCTGAGTGGTGTGTGCTTAAATAGCAAGTCATTTTTCCAGTAGGAGGGGTTGTTTTATTGCATTCTTAAGTATTCCCTTTGTGGAAAGTTGAAACTTGGAAGCTTGATGGAGTCTTCCTCACTTTTATTTGAGCTGATACATTTTACTTGTCAATATTTGAAGTTATACTGTAGACACAGTTGCATCCTAATTTATTGCCATCTCTTTATGGCACACGTACATGATTTTTCAATGATACAGATACTTCTTGGGAGTATTTAAGAGTGCGTGTTTTTTCATGCTCCAAAGGGAGCCCAGTTGAAGATTCTTGTTAAACTTACATTACATGAATACTTCTCATAGAAGTGTTCCTCTTTTTCACATTCGACTGCCTGTACTATATTAATTCATTCAATAAAAGCTATTCAGGAATGTATAAATTGGACAGGGAAAATTGTAAATGAAAAGTTAACAAGCCTTTTCTTTGTTCTTTGGCATTGAAATGCCAACACAGGAAACCGTTCTGTGTTCTGAATGTTCTGAAGTGTTTGAAATTTCACATCTGACTGAAAGATTTTTTTTTTTTCTTCTTCCATAGGATGTCTTGTATACTGTGTGCAACCCTGTTGGAAAAGTTCAACGCATTGTTATATTCAAAAGAAATGGAATACAAGCTATGGTCGAATATCCTTTTTTTTTTCAGTGTGATGATTGTTTTGGTAGCCACTTTTTTTGCTATCGATTCTTAACAGCAGATGGTATTTAACATAAGAGTGTCAGAAAAATACAATTTCATTTTGAGACCAAGTTATTTTTTCATTTCTATGTAAGTGGTGGTAATTTCTAATTTCTGTATGTCTGTAAGACATAGGGCTTAGAGACATTTTATCTTTACAGGAAAATGACATGATCAGCAATGGTCTTGACCAGCCTTAAGGCTGGTAGTTGCAGACCTGAACTTTGTCAAAGATTTGACAATGCATTATACACATTATACAGGCTTCTACCGGTGCTGATACTCAAGAAACAGGTAAGGGGTTGCAGAGGTGCCGTTTGACTTCTTCACACTTGTCTAGAACAGTTCTAATACTGCCTGTCTTAATATTCTGCCTTCAATAAAGCACAAGATGAACTTGGGCCTCCTTAACCTGTTTATCATGTGTTGAAGAAAATTCCCCGCGCTGTTATCCTGCTGTTTGCTGTATTTGTAGCATCAAGTTGTACATGGGATGGATGCTGAGAGTTGTTAATGTGTTACTGTGGTTTGCAAAGTCTGATATGATTGCACTTTAGTTTATAAAACTCTGATAGCCCTCTTCTTAGAGATTGATTACCTCCATTTCTGAGCTGTTATCTGGACGAAATTGTACCAAAATCTCAAAAATTCTTTTGTGGTTTCAGGTGCTACTGATGTGGCAGTCGTAATCAGCGAGTTACTTCTGTAACAGATAACTTGGTGTTTGCAGTGATGATTTGCCATGCTAAAAATGACCCTCACTTCCATAAAAGCAAACTAATTGCTGTTTATCTGTGTAGAAGGCTTTAAACTGTGTGTCCTGGCTTACAATGATAGCGTGTCGAGTCTTGCGGTAAGCGGTGGTGTCTGGATTAGATGATTCGTGCAGTTCCGTATCCTGTTAAGGATCAGGGAAGTTGTGGGGAGGATACTGCACATACTCTGAAACTACTATACTTCTTTTCTTTGATTTAAATTATGCAGCGTGCCTTTTTTTAAAAAAAAAATAGCTAGCAATTGAAAGAAACCACATAAATGTGAACAAAGTAATGCGGCAACGTAGGTAAACAGATGGGGAGGGGGGAGAAGGAGGGGGGGAACTGTCAAGAATTTTCAGCTTGTCTGAAAAATTCAAAAATGTACTCAAATTTCAATACTAATTGCAGTACCCATTACTTTTGAAGTCAAACCATTTCTTAGAAGTCTGGGAAGCTTAATTCTTCTCACTCTTAAGTTCCACAGTGAATCTACATCACCTTGGAAGAAGATGGGCTGCAGAACTGTGGTAAAACACAAGGAATATGCTATTGATAGAAATTACTTCAAAAACTTCACAGAATTATATCAAATATCTGATTGGCTCCAAGGTTCAGGTTGACACCGTATGTTATTGACTATGTATGAGCTCATGGATTGCCATGTGCCAAGGCTCAGGTATAGTTTTTTCTGCTAGTCATGGAACTAATCTCGGGAATATGTAGAGGATGTGAAATAACCTACATCTTTGAGCCCGGTACACGGATCTACCTTGAGCAGCGGATTTGAAACGATCTGCTTGCTGTATTTTTTGATGCACAATGATTTTTTTGTTCAAACTCTCTCTTAGTTCTGTGGTTTTATTTGGCTAGCAAGCTAAAAAGGACGTACTTTTTCTTAGTTCTCTCTGCTGTAGCTACAGAGTTCATGTTCTCCCTACCCACAAGTCTTTTAGCTAATGCTAGCTCTGAGAAGGGATGGATTGTCTTAAAATATGCCGCCTTGCCCCCAAGCTCTGACCCCTTCCCAAATGATGCAGCTTGAACTTTGCCTTCAAATATTCTCTAGGCTTACTAGTAACTTTCTGTGTCAGCTGAAAATTGCTAAATGCGCTAGAATACCCTCTTCCATGTGGCATAAGCTCAGCCAATAAACAAAGCTTGCAGCCCTATAATTGAGAAATGTACTAGTTTGTGAATGGTCTTAGCGTGTGCTACTTCCATCTCCCAAACAGATGCTTAACCTAAGTTGAACTCGTATATACTTGTTGATAACATTATATTAAAATCCGTAGAGAGTTTTCGTAAGGTATACAAAAGCGAAATATCTGCAGGCTACGAAAAGAAAGTCACATCAGAAGAAAGGGCCACGAATGAAGACACTTGGGAGAGAAAAAAAAAAATAAAAAAAATTCCTTAACGCGCTGTGTATGTTTGAATCGGTGTTTTGTGCCCAGAAGGCGAAGGCTGCGCTCAACGGAGCAGATATCTATGCAGGATGCTGCACACTAAAAATTGAATATGCAAGGGTAATGAATGGATCTTCTCTTTTGATTTTGCTAGAAAGATAGATAGATAGATAGATACAGAAATAATCGGGACTTAACCTTTTCCACTTTTACTTTATTTGAACAGCCGACTCGACTTAATGTCATTAGAAATGACAACGATAGTTGGGACTACACTAAACCGTACCTGGGCCGACGAGGTAGGTTTTCCTATGTTATTGCTGTAGCTGTTTGACTGTACTAATGGCGATCCTTTACGCGTGGTCAGGCTGTATTGCGGTAGTCATTGCAAAGCAAGCCCCTGCTGCTGAAGGCTGTGTTCACAAGCCAGGAAATTAACCCTGAGCCCTAGTGCCCCCTACTGCCGTGTGCTTGAGCCACTTAGTTCAACAAGGAGCCCACACCTGCAAGCACCTTCGCAGTTCTCAAGGACTTGCATTTCTCCAAGCAGCTCTCTCTCTTTGGAGGAGAGGAAACCTGGTACAGACTATTCCTTACAAACTACAAACTTGCACACTGCTTCTCCTTCGAAAGGACTCTTGTTTTTTTTTTTTT
>VWZK01016474.1:21640-53171 GCA_013396935.1 Baryphthengus martii | reverse complement strand
ATTTTTTTTTTTTTTTTTTTTTCTCCCCTATGTTGGACAAGGCATTAAGAAGGATAGAGGACTTCAGCAGGCTGACTCTACACTTCATCATGCACCACATCGGCATCAGCAAAAAAAAAAAAAAATAAAAAAAAAATATCAATCAAACCAAAAAGCCCTCTGCAAAAACTCAGACTTGCAATTCACCTTGTCTGCATACTGCATGCACCACCACCACAAGTTTTTAAAGGAGGACACTTTCAGTACTTCAGATTTGTATGGGATGAATAACTTGATAGACTGTACCCATTCTGTTCAAGTTTGTATGTATGTTGGTCTTATTTCCCTTAAAATTACAAATGAAAAATTGAGAACTTCCAAAACTAAGGACCTCTCTTGTTGATATTCTTGACATTGTAATGTTTTTATTATTTGCTGTATGTCAGAGTTGCATTCAGTCTTAACAGTGTAAATATTGTCTGGCAGTAGGGAAATTTAATCTTTATCTGTAGATAGTTGGAACTGAGCAGTACATTACGAGATAGGTCCCCTCAGTTATATTTGAAGTATTAAAATAGGGAGATTGATAATTGGTACAGTCCTACTGTCTCTTAAGTACTCGGCTGTAAAAATTACCGGAGCTTAACTCATGTCAGTGGAAACGATGACTATCTATGTAAAGACAAACTGCTGTGTAGCCTAACTCCTGTAAAGTGTTTCTTTAAAAAAAACAACCCAACAAACTGTAATTATCGAGTGCAGTGTTCAGTAACTTCTGTACAATAATGTGCGCGATGTGAAGTTAGAAAAAGCGAAGACAATGTGTCCAAGATAGAGTATCTGCTTCTCAAAAGCTATATGAGAACCAGGGCTTTGGTCATCTCAAGCGATTAAGCACTTCCAAAGTCATTCTGCAGAGATGCTGGACTTGTAAAACTGTTGTACAACTTAAAACGTAGGGTTTGAATTTTCAAAATGGAGTTCTTGTAAAAAGTTAACAAGGGAGCTACAGTATTGGTCGCAGCTTGTAGATGATGACGATTTGTATCGGGATTCAAACGTTTTTCTCAAATTCCTGAGGTAAAAATGGGATTTTTTTTTTTTTTTTGAAGAAAAAATGTCAAGGTTTGAAATTGAAAAATCTGGAAGATTAATCTAACCCTGATCATCTTTTGATCCCTTGCAGTGTTTGGAGGCTGACTTGCAACGTTGTGCATCTAATTATATGATGTAATTAGTTTGCAGACAGATATGGCTGTATGAGCTAAACGTTCCTCAAGCCAGAGAAAACAGTGGAAAATGAAAAACTTGGGGTAGTCATGGCTTGCTCTTTCCTAAGAACTCTCACCCTACTCTCTTGTTTTTCTTTGGTTACATTGACAGCCTATCTCTATTTTCTACGCATCACTTTACTGCACATAAGAGGAAAAGGATTAGGTTTGGTTTCTATATATTTTGTATATAGCATGGTGATTCTTTTACTATGCCTTGCATCCATTTATCTAGAAAATGGGAATATAAATTGTCGAATGAACAGTGAAATGTACTTGAGAAGGCAGGTATCTAGAGCAATTTTGCTCATAAATTAATGCAGGACTTTTTTACCTTTTTTTTTTTCTTTTTTTTTTATGGAGAGAGAGAGTTTTTGTATGTGTGCTTCACCTTACTCTTGCAGCAGCGTTGTTTGGCTTTTGTACTTAATGTGACTCAAATTGTGGGGATCTTATGTTAAAGGAATTTCATTGTGAGCACAGGCATGCTAATACATCCTTCCCAGGTCTTAGGAAGGAAATGTATTTTACTGTTAATTTTTTATTGTTTATTTTTTTTTAAAGAACTGTTTTTAGTTCTTTATGGTAACAAATTACAGACTTCCCCATAGTATTTCTCCTAACAAGTGCCTGCTGCTGTGAACCCATTTTTCTTTAGATTGAACCAAAAAAAACCCCAGCTGACTTTGTAGTATTCTACTTGCTTTCAGCCAGAACGTTCCAGCTGTAGTTTGGAGCGTTTCTAGTGGTGGTAATACCGGCTGACGCAGCGACTCAAGGATCTGATGTGAAAACAAAACCTGAAAACCAACAAACTCCAGACTTAAACTAGATTATAAAGAATCTTTCCTTTCGGAATTATTTTTTTTAACCCAGATCATTTCTCACGTTTCGATGCCTGCTTGCACTAGTAATTGTGCTGGCACTTCTGAGGGACTTTTGTTCAAGGAAGGACCCAAGTATAGGGCAAGGAGATGATGGTGGACCGCACCGTCACGAGGAGGAAGTATTTGTCAAACTATGTTCTCGCAGAAATCTTCATTTGAAGAATACTGTCCTTTTTCTGTGAGCAGTTTCAAAGGATTTAGCTCTGCAGCCTGGAATGTTAAATTTGATTTTTCTGAAAGATGATTACTGCATACGGTTAAATGCTCAAAATACTTGATACAACTGCCCGTTTGCTTTCTGGAGCCAAACCCCAGGGGTGTTACCCTGTCAAGTTGTGTTTTTCCTTTCCCTTCTCAAAAGTGATCTTTTTCTCTATATTTGAAGGCATTCAGCACCGTCCTCTCTTCAGGCTTTGTTGCCAAAGCAAGTATTTGACTTGGAACCCGTCCTCAAAATCCTGAGCAGAAAGGGCACGTGTGTTTTCATCTCCCACTGTTATGTTGTCTCATGCAAATAGTTCCTGTTGTTCAGGGGCAATACGTCCAGCTGCATTGGGCTGGAGCTGCCAAATTTCCTGGGAACTGTTGTAAAACGTTCAGTGTCTTGCCCCATCTTTTCAGCTTTTTAATTGTGAGGAATCGATCGTCGCTTATCACAAAACAAGCTGGAAAATTTACATTTTTCTTTGCAACGCAGCATGGAAAATAGAAACTACAGCTTTGGCTGTGAAGCACGGCTTTCCTCCAGTAATGTAGACCCCTTGCTTAACTTTATATCCTAGAGAACTGGGTTTTCTTAAAGGATTGACCGTTGTTTAAGTGCATTATTCAGTGATATTTTTCTCCAGTTGAACTGTTCTGTGCTGCTGATAATGCAATAATGTACAATCCTTTCAGCACGCCCATAAATCAGTAGGTGTTCTGTAAATATGTATGTACATATATGTAATGCTCTCTGTTTACTGATTATGAAACCATGTAATACAGGTTGTTGTTGGCTTATGCTGAAACTTCTTGAAAGAAGCCCACTTTGAAAATGTGTTGCTGTTGAAGCTAATATTATGATTCAGGTACTGTTTTTCAAAAGTACTGCATTTCAAATTTGTTTTAAAGAGACACATAGGTAAATCCTGCTGTATGGTGTTATCTATACTAATGTGTGGTGTCTGTTTAGGAAGAATATCGGGTATTTCCGTAAACTTTTAAATGTCTGCATCTCCTCATGGGCCACTGCCTTCGATCAACTTAAGTGCAATCTGTTATACAGATGGCAGTCTTTTAATTTTGGTGTCCCAGGGCTACAGCTTACGGTTTTAGATTTAAAATCAATGAGAAATTGTTTATACGTTAACAAGGACTCGAGTTACTTTTTTTTTTTTTTGCTTCTTAACTAGAAGCTTTGTGTCTTAACTGGAGGAAGCCATAGTTGTGCATACTAAACTGTTTTCTTTCCCTTCCTACATGGTAGACAGAGGGAAGGGCCGCCAGAGGCAAGCTATTTTGGGAGAGCACCCATCATCATTTAGACATGATGGTTATGGTAAGTAACAGAGGGTGACAGATGAATACACTAGTTCTTTACGTGTTGGGTGGAATTTGAAAGATTCAATCGGTGGACGCCTCCAGAGCGAGCGTAGCTGCCTATTGTGCTGTGCCTTTGGTGCTGTCACTCCCCATTCTGAAAATGCTACTGATTCACTGAAATCTACGTGCATTTATTGCCCTCCCTCTTCCTTTCACGGAGAGCATCCGGCTCTGCAACTTTATTTCTTGGAAGAATGTCTCCTTTCAGTTGCCATCACCATAGCAATGGGTGGAAAATGACATCTGTCCCGGGAAAGCAGCTTGCTTCTAGAAAACGGCAACGCAGCTTGATCAAGGGTGTGATGCAGCACAGGGCTCTTTGATGTTCTTGCGCTCAGAGCTGTGAATTGTGGGACTTGTTTTTCTTCTAATTGAGCTGATTCTGAAAGGGTATCGCTGTGTGACTGTGTAGGAATCCGTGAAGGAAGATCTGTCACTTCCACGCGTTGGATCTCGGGATTGAGAAAATAATGTCCCCAGTTAGATGTGACTTTTCTAGTTACTCACTACGAACTGCCAGATGCCATGTGATTTGGCTTGCCTTTCTGTGCAAATGCGCTTTCTGGTATTTTACAACCTAGGTTGACCTTCTACCTACTCTTTCCAAAGGTTCTTCAAATCTCCAGAATTCCCAAGTTCCACCTTGTATTCACTGATGTTCTTTTTTCATTCTTCTGGTATACCCTTCTTTAAGTAACCCATCTTCTCCTTTACGACTGTCTCCCTCTCGTTACTGCTTTTTGCTAGGGGAAAAAAAGGACAAAAAGGTTCCTTTTATACTTGGCTTGTGCAAATTTCACGTTATCCCCTCACAACAGGGATCTTCTCCTTGGGCTGTAATACTGATGTTTTCTCTAAACAGAAGTATTGCACAGTAGTAATGTCTCCTCATTTAAAAAGAGAAAAAGAAAATTATTTATTTCACAGAAACTTGTGACTTTAGCTATTATGGAAAATAGAATGGCTTCGTTTTGTATTAATGCAGGGGTTTAAGTATTCGTGTTGCTTCCAAACGAGCTGTTTGTAGAGATGCAGTCTTCTGATTTAATCTCTTGTCTCTGGAAAAGAGCTGGGTCATCTCCTCTCCTGACCTCTGGCTAAAAGTTCACTCCTTTTGGTCTGTTTTCCCTACTTCGTAATATTCTTTCTTGGTTTTGTGTAGCACTAAAAGTAGGCACAGAAATATGGCTGAAGGTTTATTTTAAATATTTCTTTTGATAGGTTTGTGTTCAAATGTTTCATTTGGTGCGGGGAAGATTAATTACGAAAATAGTATGAAATACCTTTTTTTTCACTTGTTTATGAAAATAATACCATGAAACTGTTCCTTTCTTCTTGTCTGGTAATGTAAGAAGAGACTTGAAATAGTAAAGGGAATAGAAAAGAGTTTGGGGTTTTTTTGGTTTGTTTGTTTTTTGGTGCGCGTTTTATTTTTCCTTTTTTTTGAATTGGAAAATAATTACTGGAAGCTGCTGTAACATTGCTTCCCCCAGCCCTTCTGTAAATATGTATTACATATGTGGGCTTTACTGCATGATTAAGAATGAAACTTGTTTAAAACAACATGAAAGCGTGGCCTTTCATCTCCTTAGGGTCACATGGTCCTTTGCTGCCCTTGCCCAGCCGGTACCGAATGGGATCTCGGGACACTCCGGAGCTTGTTGCTTATCCATTGCCCCAGGCGTCCTCCTCTTACATGCATGGTGGAAATCCTTCTGGGTCCGTTGTCATGGTTAGTGGGTTGCATCAGCTAAAGATGAATTGTTCAAGGGTCTTCAACCTGTTCTGCTTGTATGGAAACATTGAGAAGGTAAGGCACAATTTATTACAAACTTGGAAACTACTACAGTAGTATTAATTGTTTTGGAAAAAACCCTGGCTGAGACGATCTAAAAATATTTTCCTAATCGCTTTTTAAAACACTTGGGTGGACTGTTTGTTGCAATGTTGGTTTTTTTTTTTCATTATCTAACTTAGGTGAAATTTATGAAGACTATTCCAGGCACGGCGCTGGTTGAAATGGGGGATGAGTACGCTGTGGAAAGAGCTGTCACACATCTCAACAATGTCAAGTTATTTGGAAAGAGACTTAACGTCTGGTAAATATGTTTTCTCAGATTAATAGCCTACCAGTGGGCAGAGGGAATGAGGTTGCAAACAGACAGTATCCCCAAAAGACATTGCATTGCTGTTATCACTCTTGGAGTTATCATTTCCAATTTGCAATTAGTGTCTATTTATTTATTGCTACGTATATTTTTATTTGTTATTATTTTGTTTATATTAATAAATATTTATTAATAAAACAAGGAATACGGTCGTTACGTGGATTGGCTGTTAGGAAACTATTCCCTAATGGTCTGATGCACCCTTTCTACATTTCTTTTTTTTAACAGAAGGTGTCAAATCCAACCCATCTTGTTCTCCTGTTGCAAATTTAGTGTGCAAGACTTGATTATTTAAGAACCTTTAACTGTATACATATATATATCTATCTCTCCTTAAATCCCAGTGTTTCCAAGCAGCACTCAGTAGTTCCAAGCCAGATATTTGAACTGGAGGATGGCACAAGTAGTTACAAGGATTTTGCAATGAGCAAGAACAATCGCTTCACCAGCGCTGGCCAAGCATCTAAGAACATCATCCAACCACCCTCTTGTGTGCTGCACTATTATAATGTTCCTCTGTGTGTAACTGAAGAAACATTTGTAAAGGTAGGCAGTGGAAATGACATAGGGCTTTGGGGCTCTATCGTAGCATTACGCTGTGCTACTTCAAAAAAAGAAATAACTGGAATTGTCACAGCATAGTGATTGGAATAGAACTGGTTTTTAAAATGGGTTTGTAGCCTCTTAGTGTAGGAGCTGCCATATTTTCACAATTTTGGAATTATTCTCCCAGGGTTTTTGGATATATGGTTTGGTTTTTTTGTTGTTTGGTTTTGTTTGGTTTTTTTTACATGAGAAACAAGATCTTGGAAATAGTTCGTAGAATCATAGAATGGTTTAGGTTGGGAGGGACCTCCAAAGGTCATCTAGTCCAACCCCCTGCAGGGAGCAGGGGCATCCTCAAGCCTCACCTGGAATATCTCCAAGGATGGGGCCTCAACTCCCTCCCTGGGCAACCTGTTCCAGTGTTTCACTGCCCTCATGGGAAACAACTTGTTCCTGACATCCAACCTAAATCTGCCCTTCTCTAGTTTAAAAGTTGAGGAGTTTAATGTGGGGTTTTGGTTTTTTTTGTGGAGAAAGAGGAAAAGACACATACAAAGACAAATACAGGGAAACTTTGGACTACAATTCACAAAAGATTTACTGACATTCTGAGATGGTTTCTCTAATGACTGCTAAGCTGTTTTGGAGTGGAGAGAATCGTGCACCTGGAATAGTTTGTACAGCAGAGTCCTAAATGAACTCTCGATGCTTAAAACATGCAGTAGGGGGACAGTGGTAAAACTGAGAGCTCAGCGAGTTCTTTCTTAGTTCAATAAAGATACTGGTTTTCCAACTCTGGTTCATGACTGGTGTGCTTGTATACACAGCTTCTGAAGTGGGAATGTCAAAAAGAACTTGCTTTTTAATTGAATATGTTGTTTGAGGTAGTATTGATATCGGTATTCTGACAATTTTTGTGCCTATGAAATCACATTTATCGTGGGGCAGGACAGATACGGGAGCCTTGTTTTGTATACTATAGAATGGTATTCTAAAGAGTTACCAACCTCAACATATTTTTAAAGTAATAATTAGCCGTAAATTCTTGGAAGCTCTCTTAAAAAGAGTTAGTATTTTCTTTTATGTAAGTCTGTTCCAAGAACCTGGAATTTTTACTAGCGTTTTGTGTGCATTTTTACTGTAGTTTCACCTCTTATTTTATTTCTGTGACAGTTATGTGAGGATCACGAAGTTCTCAGCTTTATTAAATACAAAGTGTTTGATCCAAAACGTAAGTAAACTTTGACCTGTTTGGGGAGTTATTTGAATTCCAGTTTTGAGAACTGTCAGGAGATGTTACTGATCCCCCTCCCTCCTTCGTTGTTTTTATTTCTCATTTTGACAGCTTCTGCAAAAACACTGTCTGGTCTGTTAGAATGGGAATGTAAGACAGATGCAGTGGAAGCTCTCACTGTACTTAATCACTACCAGATAAGAGTCCCAAGTAAGTAAATTTTACTGATCTTACTGCTATAAATTTTTGTTGTCTTTCTTTTGTGTCGATACTGCCTTTGTAAAAGGTGAGGCGTCAGCAGCTCAGTCTGCAGCTAAAAACTGCATTATTCTTACTACTTTTATCTATACTGTCTTTTATATATATATATATGTACTATACTATATATTACAATATACAAATACTAGATACATATTACAGTATTTAATCTCTTGGTTAGATTCCATTAGTTTCTATCTAAACGACACGCTTTTTTTCTTAATTTTTGGAGTCAGCCTATAGAATTCAAAATGTGCTCTGCAACTTTGAAATTAGAGAGAGAGAGAGAACAAGAAATTGCTTTGGGGTAAAAAGAAGGCAGACAGAAAAGCATTTAAATCCACTGTCATAAAAATCAAACCTGATGGGTGATGTCTTACTGAACCTTTTGTTGTCTTTCACAACAAATGCAGAGAAATCTGCAGTATCTTCAGGCAGGAGATTGTTGTAAGTTATTCAGCTTACTGCTGGGAATTAACTGCTCCTGTAGGGGGTTCTCTTTCAAATCAGAAATGGAAAGAGCTGAGTTTATCTCCAAACTGTTAAGAATGGAAGGAGAGTTCATCTGGCCTATACAACAGGCTGTATCTGCACAGAACAATTAAGAGAGTTTATGGGATTAAATGGAATTTTTCCAGACACAACTTTGAATCCAGCCCACTGTCTAATATTATTTTAAGCCACGTTCTTCAAACTGTTATGAATTTGTCTCCTGTCAAGTGTTAACAGTTTAAAATCTTTCCTATCCCTCCCTCACCCCTACTTTTGTCCACCTTCTCAATAATGAACTAAGACTACTTTGGGGGCAGAATATTTCTGATAATAGACTGTTCACAATTTCAGATTTATCTCAGTTTCGAGAGGTAATAACAGCAGAACTTACTTTTTCAGTGTGAAAAAGGCAAACCCTGAGGCATAATCAAATGTGGCCATCACAGGAAAAGACAGTATTTTAAAATAAAGACTGCTGGTTAAGACTTGCTGTGATGAGATTGTCTGAGGTTGGTTAAACCAGAAGGACATACCTTCCATTATCTGAGAGGCAAACATGTGGATCTGGGCAGCCTTTCCAAATAGAGGGGGGTGTGGGGTTATGCTTTGCTTTCTGGAGAGGCCTGAAGGATGTGCTGGACATCCTGCTGTTCTTTCCTCAGTCAAACACATGTAAATAATGTCCAGCGCTGCTCTGCCTCTGTTAGAAATGCCACGTTCTGAGCCTTGACTTCCTTAAATATCTGCCTTTTGTCTTTGAAGTTGCCTCTTAAATACCACTTTTCTAAATGGTTCAGGCAGGAAGAGGGGCAGCGATTGTGGCACAGTCTTTCTTGTGTGTAGTACATTTGGAATTTTGACTACAGTCCCTGGTGACCAGCTCCATCACCTTGTTTCTATGCCTAGAAAATGATGCTAGGCCTGCAAGTAGGTGTTACTGATAAGTCATCTGGTGTATTCAGGCCACTGGTGGGGGTAGGCGGGGAGGTGTGAGCCTTAAATCGACAGATTTGGTAAACTTCTCGGCTTACGAAAGGTGATCTTGATCAGCAGGAGAGCTGCGCTCACTAAAATGTCCTGAGTACGTTCTGTGTTGTCTCCTGACAGATGGCTCCAACCCTTACACCTTGAAGCTTTGCTTCTCCACATCATCCCATTTATAGAGAAGAGGACAGCATGTTCAGAGCTACGTTCACCTCGATTTGCAAGTTTCAAACTACACTTTGCTCACCAAGCTCTAAAGTGGTTGTTCTAATGTTGCCTTGTTTCAGCTTAATTCTAATATCTTTTATCTTGTTTTATAATAAATGGATGTTCCTTCATAAATACAAAGCAGATTTTTTTTTTCTTTTTGCCTCTGAGAAGTACGTGTCGTAAGCTTACTACAAAGTTTGCATTTTGTTAGTGTAGTATCTTCAAATATCTAAAAGAAGCACCAGTAGTCTAAACAAGATTGTTTTCTTCCAAAAATGAAATATATTTGCATTTTCGATAACGTTAAAGATTAGCAAGTATTTTTCCATTTGTAGTCCTTAATTGGCAGATAGAACGATCACATGGGAATTTTAAATGTAGAACTTGTTTTCAGTATGTTAAGTAGTGAAGTATGTTGCGATACTAAAGCTTGTATTTATAAAATGCTTTAATCAGGTTAATGTTGCACATACAGAATTTTTAATGGTATAGACTTGTTTTGTAGTTCAGACAAAGCTAACATAGAAAACTATTAAGTGTGTACATGTGTGTGGTGTGAATTCATACTTAAAGTGGTTGGTTTTGGTTTTGTTTTTTTTAAAAAAAACAAACTATTTTCCATTTTCATTAGCATGATGCCATCTATAGCTAGTCCCACCGTAGGGGCCTTTTAAAAATTAAAATTGCAAGCCTGTATCAATGTGTTCATCTTCATTTTCAATAATTTCAACTTAAACCTTTGGTGTTTAACATATCCTCTTGAGGTTTTTTTTGTTTGTTTGTTTTAGTAGCGGTTCTGACATACTAAACGGTGAAAGTTGGATATGTGAGAAGATTGATTGCAACAGAAACCAAGGTGGTAAAAACAGTTAAAACAAAAAGCAAGCCCCACCATACTCTCTCATATCTGGACAGTTAATTTGATGGGGTTTTTCTGTCTGATTTATCTTACCTGTCTGTTATGACCGTGAGAGAATTCATAGAGTGAATAGACGTGGCTAGCCTCTCACTGAAACCAAGGTAATCTAAGTGAGATTCACACCATGTAACTAATTACATGATGCCAAATTAACAAGCCGAGAAATCTTTCACTTTGGGGAAGATGATTTGGTTTGTCCCAGGGCTTTGAAACCTCTCTTCTCTTTTCTAGAACTGGAGTTGTGTTTTACTTGGGCTGAACCCTCAGAAATGGGAATCCCAGCAGAGAACTCTGGGAGCTGTTGTCCTAGGCTCTGGGTTTGTTCCCCTTTCCCAATTTCCAGCAAAGTGTCTTCTTTTAATTCTGCTCTTAGTGAGCAGAGAGAAGCTATTTTTATCAGCTATTTTCTGGTTTATCCTACGAGTTCTTTCTTTGTTCTGTCCTTACAAATGTTGTTCATATCCATCCTTTATGCAAGATTATTTATACAGTGTGCTTGTCCTTGAGAGGTTATGTTGTAATATGTTTACAGACTATGGGCATTGCAAATACCTTTAAATACAGACTGGAATTTCCGCATTTTTTGATTTCAAGGCAAACACACCTTATCATACAAAGGAAGCACGGCAGCTGTCCTTCAGGTTTCTCATCATTGCCCTGTCTGCATCCATGTGGTTTATGCTTCAGCTCGTGAGTGTCTGAGGTATTCAAATTGGGGTTCCACTATGTCTGAACTGGGAACTGAAGAACAGCTACAGAGCAGCTCTTTCTGCGTGGGGTTTGGAATACTAACTAGCCTTCTGTCTGGTAGGTGGCAAACTGACTGGCATTTTAGGGGCACTGCTAAGACTCTTTCAGCCTCAGTGCTCTTCCCCCAGAAATTACATCCAGGGAGCTCCGGCACGGAAGGAGCCGTCGTCTGTTACTTGCCAACAGAAATGCTGGGTGCTAATGAAATGCTCGGTGCTGCCTGTTGTTCTAACTGTAAAAGGTCTCTCCCAGTCATTCATTTCTCTTTCATCCACTTGAATGTTCTGTGGAAACCTGTTTCTTCTGTCATCACTTGCATTGCTGTTTGTATTGACGTAGTTTCCGTAATGGTTTGTATTTGAGCACTAAAAACGGTATGTTATCCGTCGGTCCAGTTTGGGATGTGGGATGAGTGACCCGAAAAGCATTCAGGTTTTACAAAAAAAGCTAAAAAAAAGGAAAAAAAAAAAAAAAAAAGCACTTTAATGTTTCAGAGTCCTGAGTGGATCACAGCATTCAGTGCCTAAGATGTTCAGGTGAAAGGCGTCTTCCCTGGGGCTGCCTGAGAGGACTCGACACCAGCTGGAAGTCCCCAATGCAAAATGAGTAGCTTCTGCCACACGGGGAAGAAGGGAGACTGAAAAATGGTTTAAGCTTCTGTCTCCTTAAAATAATCATCTTACGAACGTAAAACTTGAGAACACGAAAGATTCCTTGTTGGTGTTTTGTGGTAAAAAGAAAAGAATGTCGTCTTTTGGGCCTACAAGGATGGGTGCTTGTCCTCAGGGAGGAATGAGGTTGGTCTCCTCCTTCCACATGTGGGGTGTGTGTTCACCGATACCATTGCTCACCAGAACAGAGACAGAACAAGCGGGGCAGGTGAAAAGTGAGTTTCTCCAAGGGGAGTTAAGTTTATCTGTCATTTGGCAGTGGTGTCACTAGGCTTGTTAGATGAAAACTAAACCATTAAGGTCTCTCGATGCAGTTCTTTCTGTCTCTTTTGCATAAGCCATACAAGCAAAATAGTGGCCATTGATAGGCACATTCCCTGCTGATAAACAAAATAGTGGCCATTGATAGGCACATTCCCTGCTTATAAGCAACTGGCGTACGCCCTCTAATATCCTCACAGCTGTTCCACTGGTTTCTTTGGGTTTGGTTTAGTTCTTTGGGGTTTTTTTAAATGTTATTTTTTTTCTAATTGATCACCTTTCAGTGAAGGTAAATGGTATCTCGAGGTAAAGATCTGTTCATCTTCTCTCATGATACTCTCACCCTTGCTTATATTTATTTTTTCCTTATATGCAAGAAATGGGAAGAGTTGCTTTTTGACTTTCTATACCACCACAGCAGGGTCGACTGTATTTGCTAGGGTGATGTAAGAGAAGATTGAAAAGAAACCATTCAGGAAGCGTTTGGGCGTCCTGCTTTATGAAAGGAACGATACAACTTAAATGTGGTGTCACTAATCCTGTCTTTTAGTAAAGGATAATGTTTGGGGTAAACTGGTTTGTAATTGGCTGAAATCCTCTTTGTTGTAATTAAATGCAACTTGCTCCTTTTCCTGCCGTGTGGGTTTTTTTCCTTGCTCCTTTTCCTGCTGTGCGAACAGCGCTTGAACTCCTTGGAAAATGATGATACATTACGAGACATTCAATCTCTTCTGTTAAATAATTTGTCAAAGCCTGGGAATGTGAACGTGCTTGCTCAAATTATTATTTTTTTTTTGTCTCTTCTGGATGTGTTTAAACATATTTGGGATTTTTTATGCCATCTTTTGAAAATACCTTGTATTCTCACATCCGTAGCTACTAGTGGGTTTTCTGGCCATTCCAGGTTTTTATGTCAATCTGTTGTTTTAGTCCCTTCTGGCAGTTACAGAGGTGGGAATAATCCCCAAAATAATCTTGTTTGCATTGGCATGGCTTTGTGCAAGAACGCACGGGAAAATAAAACGCTCTTTATGGGCTCAGCTTCCAGCAAAGAGTCCTTCAAACCCAAAATACCATTGTTCTGATTTATTTTTTTTTACCTGAAGCTAGATGCAGCTGTGCTGCAGTTGAGAGCCTCCTGCCTTCACATATCTGATGTATAAAAGGTAACTGAAAGAGTCCTGCTGTAAACTTTGCCTTGCAGTGGTTGGATTTGTATGTTTGATGCAATGGCCGAGCGACGCTGTGGCACGTCGGCTTAAAAATGTGTTAGCCTTAAGGAAACAAACTTTGTGGATTTAGGTCCTCTGGTAGCAACAGTCCCAAAGAAAGGGAAAAGTGTAAAGGCAAAAGCAGTCTGGTGTTCCACAGAGTGGAACAGAGTCTTACCAGAGTCTTACAAGTGAGGTGTTTCTCCACTTACTTCTTGTCTTCTGGCTTGTGCTGGTTTTGTTCTTAATTGTTAAGACCGCGTTTTAAATTAATCTACGCTCTTCCCAGCCTACCTTTACTTCTGCCAGAGATGGTCTGGGAGCGCACTGGATTGTGAAAAATGTTGATGGTATTCACCAGGGAGGTCTGAGTTGAGAAATACCTGGCATCATTCTTCATGTATAAAACAGAGTTTTCCTTTTTTTTCTTTTTCTTCACCTGTTAAACCTTATCACAGAATGTTAGGGATTGGAAGGGACCTTGAAGGATCATCAAGTCCAATCGCCCTGCCAGAGCAGGAACCTAAATGACATCACACAGGAAGGTGTCCAGGCGGGTCTTGAATGTCTCCAGAGAAGGAGACTCCACAAGCTCCCTGGGCAGCCTGTTCCAGTGCTCCGTCACCCTTACTGTAAAGACTGTATCTTCTCAGTTGCATCATTAAGATTGACACTTGTGGAGAGGGGTAATTAGGTGTGCTCATGTGATAATGTTTCTAGCACACCCTTCAGGTTCTTTGCAGAAGCTGGTAGTGGCACAGTCTGAGATGAAAACAAGATGAAACAAGCAGCTCTTAAGGGTTTGGGAGGATGAGGTCCCCAAGTTCTACTGCTAAAGCATCCAGTTTGATAAAGGGTGAAGAACTTCCATTTCTAGACAGTTGTACCATCAAGTTGACAGAGCCAAATATTTGCGTTCCGTTAAGGCTCCTAATGCACAATCCTCTCTCCCCGTTAAAAACAGATTTCTTTCTCCAAGGATTGTAATTCCCACAGGATGTGGAGGAACCCAATTCAGCCAGATAACTCGTGCTGTTCTTTGGCCGTGTCCCTCTGAAGTAAATAACCTCAGTCTCTTTTCTTGTGTCCGGAAAGCCTTGGTATCCGTCCTGTGCCAAGCCTTCCTCTTCTGGCCTTTCACAGCCAGCTCCCTGGGCTAGAGCCACACATCAGTTCAGACGAGTTCTCTGCTCTTCCTCTCCACTGCTGCCGGTGCAAGGTCTTCATTTCTGGCATGATTTCTTTTAACTTTTTCACAAAGCGGCCGCGGACTGAGCGGATCTTCATGCAAAGGAATGAGTACTCCTGCGGGAATGTGCCAGGGAGCCAGCAGCTATTAAAAAGGCAAGATAATTAACCCTTTTTTTTTTCCCACAGCATCTGGGATCCAGGAATACAAATTAGTCCTGGCAGGGGCAGGATTCAGAACAAAACGCTTGAAATAGGCTGGTAGCGTGGGAGGTGGCTGAAGGTGGCGGTTGCTGCAGAATACAGGGTGTAATTATTCAGTTTCCTAGAAGCCATGATGAGTTTATTTTCTCTTTCCACCTTTACATACGTGGTCTCATCCTTTTGCAAGCTAGTAAGACAATTAAGTTGCAGATGTTTGTGCTCCACTCAAATTGAAGTGGGTAGTAGTCAAATAAACCCCCAGATGTTGTGAGTTGGAGCGCTTCCTTACTCACACTCTCCTCTCCTAAATTTTTTTTGTCACTAAGGCTATTAATACAACAGACTTGGGATACTTCATTAAGCACAGTTTGTATTAGTTGATGCTTTCTTTCTCTGTCACCTAAGTGCAAAACTCTGGCCCTTTGAAACTTAATGGCACAGATGCAGGGATTTGCATGTAATATAGATTATGCTTCTATTTTCTCTGCTGTTAACCACAGCACTGCAACTGCTAAGGAAGATTAAATCAGTGGGCTTTAGATAAGCATCCTGTCAAAAGGCTTCAGAAGAATGTCTTAAGAAATAGACTGGGCAGACAGTGACCTGGGTAGTCTCTTTTGGTTACTGTATGGCTTCTTGTCTGAAACATGGTTTAAAGTGGGAGTCCTACTCACTTCTCTCCTATCTTCTTGAGGGGGGCTTTAAATCCAAACCAAACTGCTCAGTTCTGAGGATAGAGCTCAAACTGAAATGTTTTAGTTAGACTTAAATACGTTTCTCTCGCCCTGTAATTCCATGTGGGTAGATTTGTTTCATCTTTTTGTTCCTGTATCGACAAACAGCTGTCTGTGCCTTCTTAAAGATCATTTTTGTGCCCTTTTAACAGGAAGCAATGAGAACTAACGACAGGGTTTCAGATTAGGACTGTGCTATTGACTGACTTCAGAGCATCTCAGAGTGCCATGCTCTCTCCAGTCGTGTTTTTTTTCAGCCATAGCTTTCATCTAATAGTAAAAAATAATCTCTACCCTAATAGTGTAAAGGACAAGGAGGGACTGGACTAGATGACCTTTAAAGTTCCCTTCCAACCGAAACCAGTCTGTGACTCTAATTTTCTCTCCACAAAGAGCAATAAGGTGGTGATACTTCCCCATGTCTTTCGGGATATGGACCCCAAGTTCGCAGCGAAGTGTGACCCTGCTCCTCTTGGATTCTCCAGCATGGGCTATAACACACCATTTACATTTCAGTGTTGCTTCAACCTGCTCCTGCCGTTACCTCCAGCATCTGCATCTATTCATGACCCTGTCATTGGGAAAATGGCTCCTGTGCTGAGATTGCCGGCACAACTTCCATTTCTGCTGAAAACAGACTCGGCTTTCCAGAAATTCTGCTTTATAGACTTTTCCAGAGAATGCCCAGCTAAGGATAAAATCTCCTTTCCCACTGAGGACAGAGCAGTTCAGAAGCCCTGATGGCATGAGTTTGTTTATGGTAGGTGTGTGGGGTCAGGCTTTCTGCTCCAAGTTGGTTGTTTCTTGTCGAATGCTGCCATCCCAACAGCCTTGGCAGGAGACTTACCTCCAATAAGCTGCTTATAGCTGACCAGTGTTTGAGAGCTATAGTCTTGAAAGTGCTGTAGAAGCAATTGCTTTTCCATGTGAAGCTGCTCTTAAGCCATTTTGCAAGCTCTTAGGCTGCATCTATCTTGTACTCCCCTTGAGGTTCTGATATTCCCCAGCCCCCTGGTCATTGTGTGACTGCCTGTACTGTGTATTCAAGACCACGAAGACCAGTGTTCCCAACAGTGTCGTCGTCGTCTTCTGGGCCTGCTTTGAGTTGTGTATGAGGTTTGAGCTTAGGCCTGCCAGCTTGGAGGTTAGCTCCTGGACAGAGGAGGGTGGGAATCTGCCGCGGCACGGCCCTAAAAACAACTTTCCCAGAGCTCCTAGTTTCACTGGTAGCTCAGAAGCTTGTCCACGTTTGTCCTTGCAGCTTGGTGAGGAGGCTATTTCTCTTTCGCAAGACCCTGCCGATAACCACGAATCAGCTTAGCTCAGGCCGTGCAAAGCAGAGACCCAAGTTGATAACCACTGCCTTTCACTTTCCGTCCTTTCCGAGTACAGACCGAATTTCACAGCGGGGATCTGAGGAAACGGTACGTGGAGAGGCCGATGCTGTGTCCACCTGGGAGATACTGTTCTTATCTGCTCTTGGTCGTGCCAGCAGGACAGAACAACCACAAACGTCTGTGCTGCTGACCTGTAAAGCAGAGAAGCTTTCAGAGCAAGGCTGGCGGAGTTTTTATAGTCAAGTGTCTGGTAGGTTGAATGCTGTGAAATTCTTTTGTGCTACTTAGGCAGCTTTGGGCTTGGTTACAGGGTAGCCGGGGGCACCTGGCTTGCTGGTGATGAATCCGTGAAGCCCAACTTCTGTGACTTGCCCGTCGTTTTCTTGTCAGTTCTTCCTAGTTTACTAATTTAGTGGTGAAATGGAGCAGCTTGACCCCGCAGCGTGCCCCTGCGCATTGCTTGACCTTGGGGGTTGCGTTGGTCCTCACGGGCAGGGCCAACACACCCGCTCTTGTCCCCACACGAGTCTGCACTTCACCAGGGGAATGTCACCGCACTGGTTGTTGCCTCACGTAGAGCTGAGGTTGTGAATAACCTGCCTGGAGGTAGGTTTTGGCTGCTGGGCTGCCTGGAGCCAGAATAAACTGGTTTCTGCTGGGAAACTGGTGAGAGTGAGGAGGTGAGGACAGTGAAGTAGGGGACAGTTATTGCTGCAAACGTATTTTTCAGCTACTTTTCTACAGGCCTTTTGCAAGAGACTTCTGCCTTTCCTCCCTCTCCTGCTCTTTCAGGGCCTGTGGTTCTGTCTATAAATAAATAATACGTTATTTAATAAAGAGGATGCAAAAATGGCTTCAGATGGTGTGTAGTGCCCAGTCCCCTTTGTGTCAGGCACAGCCCAGCAAATGCAATCCTGGGTTGCCCCAATTATCTGAGATACAAAAGTTTGCCGTGGAGGAACAGGCCGGGTTCTGAATGGCTCTGGTTCAGGACCCAGCACCTGCAGCTCTGCTGTTGTCAGCTTGTTTTGCAGCCTTTTAAATGATTTGCCTCTGGACCTGATCATCTGGAACCACCTGATAGACTGAAATGCTTCCTGGCACTCCTCAATGTATTTGGTCCGTCAGTTGAAGCAGGAAACTTTGGGATTTCAAAGTAGCAGGCTTAAATTGTATTGATTTTTATTATTTTTTTTTGTAAAATATTATTTCTTTTGTGTCTGCAGCTCTTGCCTTCCCTCTCTCCCTGTGTTGGGATGAGTTAGTAGGGAGGAAGCTCCCTTGTGGGCCTGTCCTGACTAACACTTGTTTCCCAGGGCTAAGGGTTACTGACCTGACACGATCTTTTTGCTGGTGTGCTCGTGTTGGCATTGAAGGACAGCTGGAACAAAGAGAGCGTGGGATTGAACTTCAGCAACGACTGGTTTGGGGCTGGAATTGACTGAAACGAAGACAATTTGACCTGGAGATCGTCAGGCAAATTGTGAACAGTGAATTGCGAGGAGCACTCCTTGGGTAAGCATCCACCTGGATGCTATCGGAATTCCTTCCCATCTCCAACATCCAGATGAACTGGCTGCATTTGGCTTTCCTGGCTGCTTTGTAGTGTGATCGTCCCTTGCACCGCTCCTGCCTAAGGCTGGCCTAGCCACAACCTAGAGCTGTGTAAAACAGTGCCTTTTGTGCACGGAGGATTGCGTGAGGTTAATCTGGATTACATAAAAGCGCTGCTATAAAGTGGATTTGTGAAACTGCATTAAGCCCCTTTTGTGGGTACAATTCCGGGCTGAACGAAGCCAAGTCAAATACAGGCCACTCGAGCTCTGAAAAGACGTGTGAGGGAGGGAAAACCCCTCGAAACACCAGATTGAAGTTTAACTTTCTCGAGTGTCCCTGAATATCCTAACGCTCTTGTAACAAGCTAAATTTTCTCCTAGAAAAAGCTGCAAAGCAAGTATGAGTAAGTCCCATCTTAGTGCCCTTGCAAACGCATCAGGAGGACAATTTGAGACTAGTCGTAGTCTCTGTGTTGCTCAGACGGCTCTTGTAGTGACCACGTGGACCCTTTGTGTCATCTACTCCCCATCTCTTCCCAACTGTGCACGTGCTGCATCTCCTCAGCTTCTGTTGCTCAGGGAATTGCAAATAAAAATGCCTCTTTCAGCTCCTGCTGCC
Organism: Baryphthengus martii; assembly: GCA_013396935.1. Classification (NCBI taxonomy): domain Eukaryota; kingdom Metazoa; phylum Chordata; class Aves; order Coraciiformes; family Momotidae; genus Baryphthengus; species Baryphthengus martii. Next base: position 34,108 of record VWZK01016474.1, on the reverse strand, counting down.
TTTGTGGCAATCTCACCTTGGCTGCAGTGCGCTGGGACTTTTACAGCCTTTCCCACTCGCCCTCGGGACTTTTCACTGCACCAGTCGCAGCCTAGATTGTCCCCCTGGGACGTCTGTCCTCTTGGCTTGTACTCAAGCCTCTCTTGGGCTGCAGATGGAAGATGAACAAAACAATCTGCATTAAGAAAAGCGTGGCCGGCAGGTCGAGGGAGGTGATTCTCCCCCTCTACTCCACTCTCATAAGACCCCCACTTGGAACACTGCGTCCAGTTCTGGAGCCCTTCTTAGAAGAAAGATCTAGACGTGCTGGAACATGTCCAGAGAAGGGCCATGAGGGTGATCAGAGGGCTGGAGCACCTCTGCTATGGAGACAGGCTGAGAGAGTTGGGGTTGTTCTGTCTGGAGAAGAGGAGGCTGCGAGGAGACCTTCTGGTGGCCTTCCAGGATCTGAAGGAGGCCCATAGGAAAGCTGGGGAGGGGCCTTTTAGGATGCGGGGCAGTGATAGGACAAGGGGGAATGGATCCAAACTAGAGGAGGGGAGATTTAGATTGCATGTTAAGAAGAAGTTCTTCCCCAGGAGGGTGGGGAGACCCTGGAACAGGTTGCCCAGAGAGGTGGTGGAAGCCCCATCCCTGGAAGTTTTGAAGGCCAGGCTGGATGAGGCTCCGGGCAACCTGCTGTAGTGGGAGGTGTCCCTGCCCATGGCAGGGGGGGTGGAACTCGACGATCTTTGAGGTCTCTTCCATCCCCGACAGTTCTATGAATGTGTGGGTTCCCAGCAGTAGCAAACAGCCCTGGCTTGCAGCAGCTGGGTGGCAGGAGGTAGAAAATCAGGGGCAACTCCATCAACTGTACTTTTGGAGCATGTGACCTGAAGAATTAGGACACCGAAGCCACCGCTTGTGTCTCTGGGTGGCCTTGCCAGGCTTTGAGTCCCACTGGTGCTTCTCACGGAGCAGGGGCTGTGAGGGGAGGGCAATAGCTCCCGCTGTTTCTTCACCCAGGTCCAGGCTGGGGGCTCGCTGGGGCAGTGCTGGGAGCAGGGAGAGCTGAGCGGGGCCTGCCCTGCTGGCAGGGGACAGCAGGTGGCAGCAAGAAATTTAGGTCCCTTTTCTCTGAGTTCAGCACCAGGGACCGTGAGTATTAACTTTTCCCCCAGCACTTCACCTCGGGGCAGGAGTCTGCACCTCCAGGCAGGCTGCTGAACTGGGGACAAGGAAATCTTACATAAAGGGAGGGAGAAGGATTCAAGCTGGCGGAGACTGCCTTGGACCAGAGCAGGAGCCTGGCAGAGGTTTGGTTCTGCCAGGGGTGTGCTGTGAAGCTCTGGCTGTCCTCTGGATTCCCTGGCGTTACCTTCACTCCTGGCAAAGAACAGAGCCAGCTTCCAACGTGTAGCCAGATCACTTAGACCCAAAAGGAGACAACTGTTGTGATACCAAATAAACCATATTGATTATTTTGGGGAAATTTCCACCTTTTTTTTGCTTTCTGTATTTGTCATACGTAAAAAAAAAAAAAGGGGGAGTGGTTTACACAAAGTTTCAGAACAGGAGGGGTGCATCCATCGTATACAGGTCTGTAATGTAGTGAATAATTGAGCCTGTTGGAAAGTTGGTCCTTTGCCCTCCTTCCCTGACTTCAGCTGGGACTTGCTCCTGCTCTGCTTTCCTTCTGGTTTTGCTCTTTTTTTTTTATTTGTCTTTTGTCTGTGCTCCCATCTTTCAGGCCAGGACATGTGTTTTCCAAGGGTCAGCCCAAAGCCAGAGGCCACGGTCTTTTTGGTGCTTAACTTTGGCCATGGATTTTTGTAGCTCTCGGGGGGAAAAGAAGACCCGACCTCAGTTTGGCATTTCTAGCGAGCCTCTGCCTCCGGCCCGTGAGAGCCCCTTGCTCTATGTCTCTTGCACAAGCTATCCAAGCGTTCCAGGGCTGCTCCCTACGCTGCCGCCGCCGTCTCGCTGGGGACAGGAATGAACTGAAAGCACAGGGGCAGCTGCCAGCATCTCCACTCCCCAGGCAGCTGTGCCAGGCAGCGAACACCGTGACGTTTGTTCTGCTGATGTGGGTGAGACACAGGGCCTGGGGTCTCAACCTTCTCGGTGCCAGGACACCTCCAGTACTTAGGACTCTGTTAACACAAGGTGGCAGGTTGTCCTGAAGGGTTCAAGTGGTGGGAGGTTAGTGTGATTAGATTGCAAAAGGAACTGTGAGCTCCTGCCCTTTGAACAGGGTAGGAAGACTCCCTCACCGGTGGCCCGATAAACACAGCCACGTGAAGATGTGATAAGGGAGCGCTTGCACCCGGCCACCCTTCTTGGGCAGACCCTTTACCCAGAGCTGCTAAATACCCTGAGGTATGGTGAGCAAGTTTCAAGCCCTAGCCCCTAGCCTCCTGCACTTGCAGCGTGACCCCAAGCTGCCTTCCTTGGAGGTTTGCTGCCAGCTCTGGTTTGCTAAGGAGGCAAAGTGTAAAGGCATCTCTTGCATCATACTGGAGGGGGGTGGCAGCCAGGCAAAAGCTGTCCCTGCCAGCAGAAAGACTGCAGGCCCCAGGAGCATGCCGAGTGCCGCAGCAGTGGCTCGCTCGCAGCGAAACCGGCCCTAGCCACGGCAGGTTCAGCCACAACGAGTGAGTTCAAACCGTGTCCTCGCTTAGCTTGGCTTTTTGAGAAGCTGATCCCACCTAGAGACCCTGCAGCCCATCTGGAGCAGAGCCCTCACATCCCAGGAAAGCTGAGCGGCCCCCCAGCAGCAGCACAGGCGGCAGAGTACAGCCCGAGCCTGCTTGGTGGCTGCGAAGCATCAGGCGTTCCATGTGAGGCTTTTAAGATCCAAGGAGAAGCTCCAAAGCAATTCCCCGTTGCCTGTAAATGAAGCAAACTAGCTTTGCAAAATCAGAGTGTTCCTAGCAAGCCAAAGCTCCTTCCTCCAGCTGAGATCTGACTTGCCCAAGGGAAGGGGGTTTGCTTTTGAAACGGCCAAAATGTTTCCTGCGTTAACCGTCCAGCTTGCTTCTCATTCATCCTTTTATTATTTCCTTTCCTGCCAAAAAAAATGTATTTCAGGTGAGCTCTGGTAGCTGGTTGCTGCTGCAGAGTGCAGAGGGGTGAGGTGTGGTAGCAGCTGACAGACTTGGCACCTCCGTGTGCTGCTTGCTGGGTGTCATCTCCCAGTGGTGGCACAGGCAGGCCTCAGGCACGCAGCACCCTGCTCCTCAGCGAGCGTCAGAGAATGGTTTGGGTTGGAAGGGACCCCTGAAGGTCATCTAGTCCAACCCCGCTGCAGGGAGCAGGGACATCCTCAACTAGAGCAGGTTGCTCAGGGCCTTGTCGAGCCTCACCTGGAATATCTCCAGGGATGGGGCCACAACTCCCTCCCTGGGCAACCTGTTCCAGTGTTTCACTGCCCTCAGGGGAAACAACTTGTTCCTGACATCCAATCTAAATCTGCCCTTCTCTAGTTTAAAACCACTGCCCCTCGTCCTGTCACTCCAGGCCTTTGGGAACAGTCCTTCTCCAGCCTTCCTGCAGGCCCCCTTCAGGCACTGGAAGGTCACTATCAGGTCTCTCCGGAGCCTTCTCTTCTCCAGGCTGAACAAGCCCAGCTCCCTCAGCCTGTCCTCACAGCAGAGCTGTTCCAACCCCCTGATCATTTCCATGACCCTCCTCTGGACTCCTTCTATCAGGTCCATGTCCTTCTTGTACTGAGGGCTCCAGATCTGGACACAGCACTGCAGGTGAGGTCTGACCAGAGCAGAGCAGAGGGGCAGAATCACCTCTCTCATCTGCTGGCCACACTTCTTTTGATGCAGCCCAGGATGGATGGGCCTTCTGTGCTGCAAGTGCACACTGCCTGCTCATGGCCAGCTGCTTGTCCACCAGCACTCCCAAGTCCTGTATCGTGCCTCTTTAGCCCCCTGGTTAATGGTTAGACTTAATTATGTTGCAGCAGCTGACTCCCCAGCCTAGCTGTGGCAAGAGTCACAGATTTTTCAATACTGGATTTTCTTATCTTGCCCTTTGAACCTGATTTTGCTGTGGCTGTTGGTAAACTGTGCGGTCCTGAGCTGAAGCTGCTGCAAAATCCTGTGAGGGGGGCTTACATGTTTGTAAGCGACACAAGAGCAGTGTTTGATGGAAGCTGGCTAATATGGCTGAAGGCAGCAGGCTGATTTCAGCTCATTTTTGTATAGAATTGCCACCCAATTCATCATGGACTCATAAAAATGCTGGTTGGAGGGGCCTGTGGAGGTCTCTGATCTAGCTAGCCCTCGGAGCAGGGCTGTTGCCAAGGTCAGGTCAGAGCAGCTGGGGCTCTGCAGAGCTAAGGCTGAAAAACTTCCAAGGATGGAGACCCCTCATCTCTGGGTACATGTCTCAGGTCTGCACCACCCTTCTGAGGAAGGAGTGTTTGCTGACACTCTACCTGAACCAGCAAGACCGGCAGTTCAATTTCTGTCTCTTGCTTCCTGTTAGACTGTCTTCCCCTACTGGAAAAACTTTGGCTCCACCCTCCCTGCATCTCCCCTCCAAGTCACTGTAGACTTCTGCTAAATGGCCCCAGTCTCCTCTCCTTCCTAACCAAGCCAGCCATCTCCACCTCGCCCTGTAGGCAATGTCTCCTGACCTCAACCAGCCTGGTGTCTCTGCTGGGTCCCCTCCAGCTTCCCAGCAGATTCTTGCTCATCCTGGTAGGGCTGTTCATAGCCACCGAGACCTGCTGGAAGGGGATGCTTAAGAGTCAGGGCAAGCTGAAGTCAAGCTCAGAAGCAAGCTCCTTGTTGCATCTGCTCAAATAAGGCTTCAGGAGAACCTGGTTTTGATTGAAGTCTGAAGCCTCAACTCGGAGGGTGGGTGGGAAATAGAAATGCTGAGGGACAGCTGGATGGCACTGAGGAAGCTTGAGTTATCCCTCGCTTATGTTTTTCCTCCCAGAACACTGCTCTGGCAGAGCAGGGCATCAGTGTGGCCTTGCAGTGGTGGAGGAAAGTTGCTCTGCATTTCTCAGATGCTCTGCATCTCCCTGCACAGAGGTCAGGGTACCGCAAGCAGCAGGACCGTGCCAAGAACTGGCCTGGCAACCAGAGGTCAGTGCCGGTGTGGGAGAACTGGGGGTCTGTTGCATGAAGTGTAGAGGGGGTACATTTAGTAAGAGATGAATCCCCTTGTGTTCCAGTCGGTCCTCAGAGATTAGAGGGGCTGGGGCAGCTGGACTTACCTCTTTGCAGGTAACCGATTAAGATGTGTCGCTATACGTCTGACATCAGACACACACTAACAGCCTTTTGCTGTGGGTCCAGTTCCCTGCAAAAGGGAGCAGTTGGATTCACTAACAGCTTATTCACTGTGGCTAGAGGTCCAGCACCAGATTCACAAACAGCCTATTTGCTGTAGGTCCACTTGCCTTCCAAGGGAGCGGTCGGATGCAGGACTAGCAGAGTTTTCCCGTGACTATAGGTCCGACCCCAGATGCACGAACAGCCTGTGCTGCTGTAGGTCCGGCTGCATTCACAAGAAGCCGTCGGATTCCCGAATAACAGGGTTTATTTACACTTGCAACAGACACAGATTCCTTAAGATTGCCGGTGATAAATACACTAAGCTGTAGAAATGGCTCTACAGCTCAAAACCACAATTGCAATAATAAAAGTAATTTCCTGGGGTAAAACAGACAGACAAACATCCACTGAGTCAGCGAAGCTGAGGCACAAGTCTTACCAAAAGGTGTCCCTTCTGGGACGGGTGAGGAGGACAAACCCATCGGTCTGTCCTTAGGATCTGGTGTTGAATTCTGGTCCCACACAACAGGTCCGAAGTAGGGCCAACATTTATACTTCAGGTTTCTGTTCCTGTGTAAGGGGTGGGGATGGGACTGCAGGCAGAGCATTAAGTGGGCTCATCAGTTGCACAAACATTCCTTGATGGGCTTTTCAGCCTTGGTATCTTCAGCCAGGAGCAGGCACTTGTCTTTGCCAGATGCTGAACTGCTGTGATAAGCAAGAGAATGGGAAGGCCAGAACCTCACCTGGTCTCACTCCACATTCAGTGTCAGCACAACATGGACCACTGGATTTCCACCCCACCTCAGACACTAGATGCTTATCAGCAGTGATGAGTTTCGATGGTTTGTGCTTTCTGCTTCCAACAGCATTTCTTGCACCTAGCAAGCATTCCTCATCCAGAGTGACAGCCATGTTGCAGTCCTGGCGCTCCTCCCAAAATACTGCTGGGAAAGCCGACGGCAGTCAGGAACCAGGTCCCCTGTGGTCCCTTCTGCTCCAGGTCTGAGGCTGCTCCGGGACAGCAGGGACCCCTGGCTGTGTTTGCACCGGAGAGCCCTGAGTGGGACTTGTGTGGCTGAGGTGGGACGCTGGCTCTGCCAGATAACCTTGCACACATGCACAGCTTTCCTGCCCCCAACAGCAAGCTGCCCTGCTCTTCCCATGGCTCCCAAGCGCTGCAGGGCCATGGCACTGAGTGTGTTTGTCCCTGTCCCTGTCCCCATTTGCCAGCAGGCTCTTCGGTGCCCAGCTTCCTGTGATCCGGGGAGGCATTCTAGTTTAATGCAGCTATTTTGTTGTTTAATCCTGCTTGATTTTCCGTAACACCTTTCCAAATGTTTTAAGCTATCCTTTGTGGTGCTCATCCACCGTTTAATCTGAGATCAAATGATTCTATCTTAATCCCTGGATCTCAAATGATTTTGCCTTTGGTTTGGGAAGCTAAGCCTTCAGTCCTCCGCTACAGCCAGGCTGTGTTTGTCCAGGACAGGCAGAATGAGGAACAGAATAAAATGTCTTCAACCCTCTTCTTCTCTTGCTGTTTCTTAACTTGCAGGTCGGTGTTACTTGGGCTGCACAAAATAAGTGATATCCCCCAATTAATATTTCTAAATAATTTTATGTTTTTCATTGTGATGAGCCACTGGAGGCTTCTTTTGTCCAACGACCTGCACGCAATCCAAGCCAGTGCAGTACTGTGCTTTGTGTGGCTGAGTGGGCGCACAAAGCAAGCTGACGTGGAGTGAGTGTGCAGGACAGCACCTCGATCCATTTTACCACCTTCCTGGAGCATCCAGCCGTGCTCTTGAGGAACAGCGCCCGGCAGCACCCTGTCACTGTGCTTTTCCCAAAGGACATGTGCACTTTGCTTCGCTGGCATTGGAGCGGCCACCTTTATTTTTATGCACTCACCTGGCCCCTGGGAGTGCATTCCTTGGCTCAGCAAGGGGAGACCGAAGTTGCTGAAAAACCTCTGGAGCCAGTGGAGCAGCACAGTTCCTGGGGGCACTGGGACAAACACAGGGACCCCGCTGACACAAGCCTTGGCTGGGGCTGGTACCCACCAGCAACTATGCCTTGCCCACTTTGCTCTGCCTTCCCCACGTTGCTCTGCCTTCCCCACGTTGCTCTGCCTTGCCCACGTTGCTCTGCCTTGCTCATGCTCTCTGTCACACAGAGGTTTTGGGGCAGGAGAACCTCTGACTCGGACCGGCAGAAATCCAAAGCTGACAGGACACTGAAATCAGTCCTATCCTCTGGCTGCCGTGAAAACTTGGCTTCTTGTTTCATTGCAATTGCCCACGGCAATCTGTGGGCCCACTGCTCAGGTGCATGCAAAGAGGCTTGGAGAAAGATTAAACGGCATTTCTCTACAGTATGTTCTCAATTTTGTGGAGAGTAGATTACAACTATTAAATTCACACATTAATCTAGCCAGATTAAATGGCACGTTCTGCTTTGGGTCCTTAGCTTGGCCCAGAGGCCAGACTGAACCTGGGAATGCAGACAGCAGAACTGGTCCGGTCCTTCATGCCTAGACTAAGCCCCTGGCTTTGATTCAATGCCAGAGATTGGATCCAGACAGTTTCATCAGTGTGTTAAGGATCACGCCCTAGATCCAGGCCTGGTTCAGAGCAAAGCGTAGCAGTCATCCGAGCCCGGGAGGGTGGTGCTGCCCCAGGCACTTTCTCCTAAGCCCACAGAGTTGGTGAGAGAAGCTCAGGTCCCCATCTGACCTGGGGTTTCCTGTGGGTGCTGCCATCACTGGGTCTCACGCCAGCTCCTCCTGACAGCTACCACACCTTTGATGTACCTGAGTTCTTGGTGAGGCAGCCTGTGCTAGTCCAAAACTTCTCCCAAGCTGGACAGGATGGGCTGTGACCACATGACTAAACTGCATCCAAACCCATCCTGATGGAGCACCGGGCTGATGCAGCCTCGTCTGAGGTTGTGTGGAGGATCCTGTGCTGGAGGGCTTTGGCTTCCAGGAAAGGGGAGCTGCAGCTCAGCTTCTCTGGTGCTGTGGGAATTCACATCAGAATCCCTCTTTTACGCACAACTCATCTCCATGCAGCTAGTCTGGACATGCATGGGAAGAAACCACGTGCAACCCTGGAAATAAACCACGTGCCACTTTATGAGGACTTGTAAATCCCACCCAGCAGAGCCAGAGTCACGTAGCTGCAAAGAATCCAAATAGATTCCGCTGCGTAATCACCGATCACGCTCAATGCCGGGTCTGCCTGCACAGGGTTCAATGCCAAGGACTCTCCCCAGGTGTAAAGCTGCACCACTTCACTCCAAGTGCTATCACACAGTGGTGCTTTGCCCCGTACAGGAGGAATGGGCTTGCAATATGAAAGGTCTTCTAAAAGCTACAGCCAGTGCTGATAGAAGAGTTGGGGTTATTCAGGCTGGAGAAGAGAAGGCTCTGAGAAGACCTTCTGGTGGCCTTCCAGGATCTGAAGGGGGCCCACAAGAAAGCTGGGGAGGGACTTTTGAGGATGTCAGGTAGTGATAGGACAAGGGGGAATGGATCCAAACTAGAGGAAGGTAGATTTAGATTGGACGTTAGGAAGAAGTTCTTCCCCATGAGGGTGGTGAGACCCTGGAACAGGTTGCCCAGAGAGGTGGTGGAAGCCCCGTTCCTGGAAGGCCAGGTTGGATGGGGCTGTGGGCAACCTGCTCTAGTGGGAGGTGTGCCTGCCCATGGCAGGGGGGTTAAACTCAACGGTCTTTGAGGTCCCTTCCAACCCTGACAGTGCTGTAGCTCTACGACAGGGCTTCATTTCCAGGAGCAGAAGCAAAGCACTTAGCCACTTAATCCTTTGAAGACTTTGGTCACCCTGACGAAGGAAGAGAGGGCAGGATGTGGGGAGAAGGCTCCCTGTTCACACCCGTGGGACTGTCCCACCCGCGGGCAGGCTGCACAGCCACCGCAGCAGAGAGCTCCCCAAACTGGTACAGCCCAGGCAACCGTGGCTCCAGCGTCTGCCCACTGCCCTTCTCCGAGCTGTGCCGCAGCCACCACAGCCCCTTCATTTAAACCCTTCACTCTGGGGTGATTGTGCAACAGCTCCTTCGGGTTGAGAACCGGTTGTATGCGTTTCAAAGATTGTTTGGCACCAGGGCTGCACCGGGATCGCCCAGTAAACCAGCCCAACCCCTCCTGCAAAAGCACCTGCGGGCGATTCCTGCAGCTGGTGCCTAGCAACGTGCTCTGAGCTGCTCTGACAACAACAAAAAATTCATCCTTCCTCCCCAGAGGAGCGGCTCTTGAGTCATCACCAGGGGAGAATGGGAAGTGTCTCCCCCTTGGTTTGCCATCAGTGAGTGGCATGCAAGGGGCTGCTCTCTTGTCTCTCCAGTGTGAGTGCTCCTGGCAGCTAAGAAGACATCTCCTCTCAGCACGTGGGACAGCTGCAGGTTCAGGAGTTTGGGTAAATTGCCTTTTCCCCTCCTTCCCAACATGCTTTATGCTCCCAACAGCCTCTCACTTCCTCGGAGCTCTGTGCACGGAAGCCTGCAGGAGAACCAGGTTTGGATCCACGCTGAGTCTCACCTTGGCTTTGCTTGGCCAAGCCCGGGTCGTGCAAATACCCAATACTACAAGCTCAGGGCTGCACCGAGCGCTCTCCAGTGACGCGTGGCGACTTCTAGATCGCCCGCGTGACAGACGAAAGCACCCCTGAATCTGAGGGAGGTGACCTTGGGGAATGACGAACGTTAGGAAAAACGCACAGGAAACCGAGTTTGCCCGTTTACGGGGCCGAGATCCTCGCAGGTGGTGAGGCAAACACCAGCCGGGCCGGGCAGGACCAAGCAGCGTGTTTCTGCCCGTGGGCAGGGTGCAGGGATTGGTGAGGGAAAGAGGGAGACAGTGGGTGGATCCAGCTGCAGAGGGGCAGGGGCTCAGCGGGCAGCAGAGCCTCCAACACCTGCCAGCACTGTGCGGAGGGGAGGAGGGTTCCAACTAGAAGAGGTGGGAAGCTGTGAGTAGCTGAAGCCCCTCAGCCGTAGGGCCGCGGTGCTCTAGCGCGGGCGGTTCTCAGAGAACGGTGAAATGAGGTGCCTCGCGGGGCTTTTCCAGACTCTGAGAGCGCAAGTATTTGCTTCTGGGAGCAAGCCCGAGATCCAGGTGGGTTTCCAAGTGGGAGACTCATGGGGAATCTCAGGCTTGCCCGAGTGACGCAGCTCCTTTGGTGGTGCCTGGTGAGAGGGCAGCAGACCACCACCTGCCCTAGCCGCTGCCAGTGCTAGCGCCGGTTCACCAGCGCAGGGCTGACACCTCCTAGCCTTCCCAGACTACCTTTATCTCAGGGCTGCCCCCCTTTAGCTCCCATCAGCTTTGTGTAGCCTGGAGGGACAACTGAGACTCACTTTGTCACTAGTTTGGACTCCACAGCCTGAAGCAGATCAGGAGAGTCGTTGGTAAGTACGGTACCGCTAATGGAGACCTCTCCAGCGTACCCCAGAACACTCGAGCCTTCGGGATGGGAGATTCCTCTGCTCCCCCAGCCCAGGAGTGGTTGTCGGCACGCTTCAGGCGGGTGCTTGGCTCACAGATTGGTCATCATGCAGGTCACCTTAAACCCAGCAGCACTGCACGGGTTAGCTGACAGGGATAGAGAAGCATTTTATACAGAACCTGAATCTGATCTGGCCTTTTCTAGTGGGTGCCCCTGCCCAGACGGATCAAGTGAGTTTGGGACAAACTTGGGACAGCAATGGTTTTTAAACCAGCACGGCTAAATCCAGGAGAAGATGCTATCTGCTCCACAAAATGTTGCCTCTGCTGGCTGAGGGAACTACTGGCCCAACCTGCACTGGCAGGTCTTCCTGCTTCAGTGGTCCGTTCCCAGCACAGCATGCCAGTGGTTTGCGCAGTGGCTCCCAAGCTCTTTTCAGGCCAGACCTACAGCTTGCTTAAGCAGTTGCAGGGCCAGCTCCTTGCATAGCCTGGCTCAGAGGAAAGTGGGACGCAGCGGTGAGCGTGGTGGAGATGGGGACCTGTGCAGCCAGGAGATGAGATGTTAACAGCAAAACCCTCAGCTCAGAAAATGTCTCCTCCTTTCCTGCTAACGTAAAAGAACAGAATTAAGGTCGAGATTTCTGACCTCCAAGCTCCCGACTTCTGCTCTCACATTACAGCAGCAGCAAATCCTGTTGCACTGAGCAGAAATCATGCACAATTTCAACCTCTTCTCCACATAAACTGTTCCAGACTTGGCCAGAAACAAGGTTGTTCACTAACAACAGAACTGAGAAAATTCTTTGTGGGTTCGTTCCCCACCCCCCTCATTTTTCTAGGTTTCATATTGACCTGCTGAAGCTTTCAATGTATTTTACTTCAAGGTATTTACCCTTTGCTTGATTTGCTGTGTATCTCTGTCGTACCTCTGTATGTAGTGTGCTCTGCTTTCTTTCTTCCATGAAGAAAGGTTTTCCTCTTAGCTTGGAATGAAATTGGAAGGACAGCCAACGACACACTCATTTTCCCCATGTAAGTAGAGGGCATTAAATGGCAAAAGGCCCACGGCAACGTTTTTTTTTGAGCATTCATGCCAACACTTCTGTACAAAGGGGTTGAATCCTGCCTCCATTTACACTGATGTAAATCTAAAATAATAAAGCTCTTAACAGTTTTACAGCATTGCGTATTTTATTATTACCAGTGGCACAACTAAAACTGGACATATGTTAGTTTGATCACTGTATCCTTCTGCAGTTTTCACTGGCCCCATCTGGCTCCAACCTCCTGTCAGGGAGTTGTGGAGAGCAAGAAGATCTCCCCTCAGCCTCCTTTTCTCCAGGCTGAACCACCCCAGCTCCCTCAGCCCGTCCTCCTAGAAGGGTTCCAACCCGCTGAGCATTTCCGTGGCCCTCCTCTGGACTCCTTCTATCAGATCCATGTACTGAGGGCTCCAAATGCGGACACATCTTCACCCTTTTGCGCCAAAACCCCCTACTGCTCTCCAAGCCCCTCGGTGCCCCTCTTTCCCAGCGCGCCGGAGCGCTGCCCGCACCCCGTTATTTCGACGGTAGGGTGCAGGGCCCTGACGGAGGCACCCGCGACTCCACCCGGGGAGCCGAGTGGGCAACTGGGCCGCGGTGTGTGTGTGTTTGTGGGGGGTGTGTGTGTGTTTGTGGGGTGTCACACGCGTCTCCCCCTCAGCGGAGAAGC
>VWZK01016474.1:0-21413 GCA_013396935.1 Baryphthengus martii | reverse complement strand
CCGCTCGCTCGGAGCTACGTCCGCCTGCGACGCGGGGAAGGAGATGGCTGCTCCGTGTTGGCCCGGCCCCCGTGTTGGACCTGGTGCGCTCCGCCGGCAGGACTGCTCCTGCTCCTTACAGAGCATCTGCTGGTGATGGGACATGTCTCTGGCTTGGTGTTGAGCCTCGTCTGTGGCGGAGTCTGCGCAGTACGGTTTTTCTTTAGTAGGAATATCCTCAGGAATAGCTTAAAAGCTGCGAGCTTCTAACTATACTGCCGTCACTGCCATAACCTTCCTGCTCTTGTAACCATAGAGCTCTGCTCCCTGTGAGGGGAGGACCTAGGATTTGTGAGGACTTGGAGAATAAGTTGAACCTCGTGAGGTTGTTAGCCCTGCGCTAGAGCGCCCAACTATCTTAACGTCTTTGTTGTATAACTCTCACTTAATTTGGAAACGGAACGGTTGGACTGGGCAAGATTAAACAAAATCTCTCCGATGCCGTGTGTCACTGCTGGTTTTTATCTGCTTCATTTGCAAGCCAACCAGAGACTGCATGTGGAAATGTTTGCGAGCGTTGTGATTTTAATAATTGAAGAGGCCAGAGATGGGCATTGAGGATATGATCCCGTTTTACTGCTTGAGTACCGCTTTCTCGCCCCTCCCAGCACCGCTGAGTTTTCTTCGATGGTTCTGTGTTTTCACCACTGTGTAGTTTAAGGATCTCGGAGCACGAGGTTATTGCGTAACTTTCTCAGGGTGCCAGCACACCTGTACCCAATGGCCTTTGTGGTAGCTGTGGCATCATTTCCGGTGGAAATTTGCCCATGTTACTATTAAATTGTTTGTGCACTTTAGACATAGAAAAGCTTAATTCGTAGGGTCTTGGTGATGAATGATTGGTGTCTGCCAGCAGAACAACTTTCTGTACAAGAAATTGAGTGGTGGATTGGAAAAGGTACAAGAAGAGAAATGTAGTAGAGGCCTGTAACTCCTCCTGTACCGTTACTGAGTGTTGCTTAATAGCTGTTATGTTACTGCTTACCCTCAAGTCACTAATGATGCTACAGTTCCTCCTCAAGTAATAGCGGTGGTTCTGCAGCGTTTCAGGGAGAAGTCTTTTGAACACAGGGAGAGGAGTTGAGGAAGGCTGTGCTCTTCCTTTTCATATTCACCCACCTGTAACATTTCTGAAACCATTCTAGCACAAAGCAGCTTTGCTTGAACTATCACAAAAGCATTCCTTTAATACCATAGTCTCCTCTGAGTTTGGGAGGCCAAGCGGCTCTTGTCGCGCTGGACAGACAGGAAAGCTTGAGCCAGGTCTTGCAGGAGCGTCGGTGCTTCTCGGGTACCTTGTGACAGCTGCAGTCTCTGTGTTTTGGTTAAATGTCAGTGTTTGCTTACTGACTGTACTGATAAAGTACCGCTGACTGGAGCAACCTGGTGTGGTAGATGAGACTTTTGAGTTTTGCCTGACTGCAGAACCAGATGTAATAAGAAAACCAGATGTAATAAGCAGAGAGAAATGCAGGTAAATTAAATTCTGTGTTCTTCTTTTCTTTTGGGTAATTAACTGCAGTGTTTTTAGTCTCTGGTGCACAGGCTTCACCTTAGCACTCTGATAAGAGGCACCAAGATAAAGCTGGTTTTGTTAGCAGACTGTTGTCCGTCTTGGCACAGTGGTTAAAAGTTTCTAACTGTTCCAAGGACAGTCATAAGGACGGCTGCCAAGTTTCACTTAAACTTCACCTTACATAGAAAAGTTAGATTTGAAGTTGCTGTTGTTACTGGGCTGCAGTCTTGAACTGGCCCTGTCCTGGGGATGACTTCTGTTGTTCTTCTAGCATGACAGTCTTTACATGGAAAACTTGACACTTCCAAATCAGACTGAATTGTTTCCTTATTTTTAGCGTTGCTGCGTGCGGTGCCCACAAGCTGCCAGTTTGCGTTTTCCCGGCTTTTTGCTGAATCCTCCCGCGTGAACTTCTCCAACTTAAAATACTAATGACTGATATCGTAAGGTTTTTGTCTTTCTTTGCAACTATCGAAGGTGATCAGGGCACCAAAGTGTTTTCTAAGCTTCTGCATAGTCAGGCCTGCTGTGTTTGTCACTTGGAAACAACTGCAAGTTCTTAGAAGTTCTTACGTGCATCAGTTCTTACGACTTGGCTTTTATTGGAGAATGACTAGGTCTCTTTCTCAAAACATTTTTCAATAGCCTGAAACTTCTTGAAATGTTCTGGAGAAAAGATGGAAGTACCTTTCCTTGGTTTGGAAAGGTTTTTCTTGACCTGAAGAACATTACTCATCCTGCAGTTGATTTTGAGGTCGTAGTGCTGCGTAGGGAGTTGATTTACATCTATACGTTTGGGGGGCTGGGATTTGTAACTGAAACACCAGAACAAACAGATGAGCAAGTTTGAAATATATGTGAAAACATTGCTCAGATTGTCTGCTATTTCAGTTAGCTGCAAAGAGATGACTGATATGAAATGAGCGGTGTCTTATTAGGACAGGAATTATAATCAAGTAATTTCTAGCAGCAAAGTTAATATGTAATAGGAACTAAGGCTTTGAGAGCATTGCTAGCTAGCTTGGCTGACCTTTAATTCTCTTTATTTCTGAAATAAATGACTATATTTTGTGTAATGTTCATTTCCAGGAAAACAAGATTTTGTGTGCTTGCTAAGCGTGCTTTTTGAAACTCATTCAATGTAAAAGTTGGAGGAATTCAGAAGGCATTGAAATTTGGAAGTTGATCCTCTGCTCACTTAAGAAACCTGGAAGGAAATCTGAGGAATTTGAAGACCTGTTTTTCTTCCCCCACTGTTAATTCTTATTTGACTGAATTTCTGTCATAAGACTTGAAGGTAACACCCACTGTGTTCTGTAGCTGTACAAACAAGTTACTGGCAGATAATCTAGAGTGCAAATTAATGCTAGGCAAGTAACTACCTGTTGGTGTTTAACTGGAATTCTTACTCTGCAGCAGAGCGAGGAGCTTACTCTCCCTCTTTGCTTTTGAGAGGGAGTGTACACACATAGCTGGTAAATTCACTTCACGAACCACCTTCGCAGCAGGTTGTTTGTGCACTTACATGTCCTAAGGCCTTCTGGCTAATTGGCCTGGAGTCTGTCACTGAGAATTCCAGCTGCTCCTTGGGAACGTTACTCCTTGAGCTAACGAGACTAGTTTGTGTATCATTCTACTGTGAGAATAGTAGATCTATGTGCTCAGTAAGATCTCTGAAGCTAAATTAAGTCTCTTCTGCCTTTCCTGATAACTAAAGTAGTTTTGTAATGGTTAGTATCTGACTTCTTTTTAAGATTGAAAAAACTTAAAGCAGAATGTTTGGCACCGAAGATGGCATGAGCGAGCCACACAGCAGCCAGGTAAACTCGGCGTTGGAATTCCTGTTCGATGCCAGCTTGATGAACTCATGAACAGGTCTAATAGGTTATCGAATATAATGTGGCAGCGACGGCCGTTTGGGCCTCTGCAGAAATGATTTATGAAAGACCGACTTCTTTGACAAAAGAATCACCCTGCTCTTCTGTATCCTGGAGGAATAGGTAGCTGTCAAAGCTGTGAGACTGCACAAAGTGCCTTTTGGAAAAGGACTCATCTTACAGCCTGGTTACAGGGCATCTATTTACAGTTTCTGGACGGTATCAGGGATATTTTGATATGCTTCTCTTAGGGAGGGAGATGTCTCATCTAGTTGTTGGTGGTTTTTTTTCTTGTTCTAGGTATATTTCCAGCTTTATTTTCAGTGCAGACAAGGAGTAAATGGTTGATGGCATTTTCAGCCCTACATACCAGTGACTTCTGCATGGCAAAGTGGGGTTTGTGTGCTGCTGCAAGGCTTGGCAGCTTTCTCTTAAAAGGCTGAAATAGAAGCCAGAACCTCAAAGGTGGCAAAGACTTGAACTAATTAAATGTTGTAGAGATTACAGACATGGAGTGCTTGTTGCTCAAGTGAGATCAGTCTGTAGTTAGTGTCAAATCATAATACGTTTTATTTCACACCATCACCTCAGACAGTCATGTTGCATTTACAAGTTCTTACTGGTCTCAGTAAAATATTTCAAGTAACTTGAGCAACATGTTGTGTAATGATTCAAGGACAGCAAGGCTTTTTTACTTGGATTGAAGATTATAGAAACCTGTTGGACAATGTGTCAGCTGCTTGTACTGACTTGTTAGAACTACTTCTTGTGTGTTGTACGTGCTTGGGAAGGCTGTTCTCACCTCATACCTTCTCAGACAGGGTGGTACTGCAGTTATTTTAACTGTTTCTGTAAGACTAATCCTATGATACTGCTTGCAAACCCGCATGCTATGGCTTATTGTCCTTCCCTCCTCAACACTTTCTGCATTTTCAGCTCCTCAGACAAATATAAGAGTCTTGTGGCTTTTACCAGTGGCTGTGCGTGTACCTTGGCCTGTGTAGTGTGATCTACTTGGAGAACCTAAAATGAATGGGAAATGAAAGGTACCATCTGTTAATCCTCTGCCTAATATGGAAATTGCCACAGTACTGATTTCAGGGGAGAAATAGTCACTGGAAGTACGTGAACTGCTAGACTTGGAGGCAGAGGCTTGGCTTCTTTTAATGTATTGCTTCGATGTAGAGTAGTAGTGAAAATGGCTGCTGTAGAACATTAGGTTAAGGTTCTTGTTTTAAGAAAACTGATTGGTTATATCGAGAAGTCATCTTGTTTGTAAAAAATGATTTCTTAAATATTTTTTAATTCTGAACTAGTATGAAGGAATTGTTGTGACAGCAGCGTGATTCTAAACAGCCTTAAAACTGCCCTCCAGGCAGTTGTTACTTAACTTCCAAGCGGCAAAGTCTTAAGCTTGTCATGAGGATAAGAGGGGGAATGCAGCACAAAATACTTAAAAGGAAATCTTTTCAAATGCTGCTATGTCAGACTTCTATTCCAAACAATTTCTGTACAAAGTAGTAATGCTTTTGAGGGCTGGGACACAGAACGGGTATTTTCTAGAGCTAATAGTACTGATTAAATGAGTAGCTACTAGAAACTTAGCACACAGAATCACAGAATCACAGAATGTTAGGGATTGGAAGGGACCCCAAAGGATCATCAAGTCCAATCCCCCTGCCAGAGCAGGAACCTAAATGACATCACACAGGAAGGTGTCCAGGCGGGTCTTGAATGTCTCCAGACACGTGTTGAGATTTAAAAGGCAAACCAAAAAAATCTTTCAAAATAAGAATGGTGGTAGAAGCATCAAGAAATGCAACTTTTGCAATTAAGCTTGATTATTTTTTTTGATGGAAAAACCAAACTATCCACTAATAACATTTGTCCACTATGAACATTGAAATAGCAGAAGCAATGAACTACTTGTGCTGCGGGTGCTGTTAGGTACCCTGCTTGTTTGAGAAGACCCTTGAAATGCAGTCTGGTGCTTTTAGAGAGGTTGGAAGTTGGCTCATGATAGACTGAATGTTATTCTTAGAGTCTCGGTCTAAGTACTTTGACTTGCTGACACATCACTGTTTCGTTAATCAAATATCAAACCGAGCTGTTCTGTAGTCTAAACTGTTGTTGACATTTCTGTAGTGCGTTGGAATTGACTAAATTAAGCTTTTGGGAGCTTTAAAGAGCAGAACGCTCCTATCTATCTTTGTTTGGGTTCATTTTCTAAAGCTAGACTACTCTCCCTGATGCTTGTTCTCTATATACTGTAAGGAAAGATCTCATGGCTCTGCAGAATGAGGATAATAAGTACGATCTGGAAAGGTGGTGTCTTCAGACAGTTGTTTCCCTCTTCCTTATCCACCCAGGTGAAAAATTACTATTAAACCCTTTGTAGTCCCAACATCTGGTAGGGCTGTCCTGCAGAAAAGCAGTTAGATTGGCTGGATGTGTTTAAACAAGTCCGAGAACTCGACGTAAAGAGAAATAGTAACCAACTCCCCTTCTGTGCTTGTTGCTCCCGGGAGGATTGTGTACCTTGGCTTACCTTTGGGATTGCTCTCTTCTTTTTATCCTCAATGCTACATTCACCACTGGGCTTGACTGGCCAGCGTCCAGTAGCATACACCTAACAACGGCTTTTGTCCGAGGAGAATGCTGTGCAAAACCCAAAAATGCTCCTCTTTTTAAGCCTCTTGTTTTGCTAGCAGTGCCTGAGGTTTCTGTGGTAACAAGTGGTGTCAACGATGTTAAAGCAGCTTAGGTAAGAGAAATCTTGAGCCCCTGTGAAGGTGCTTGTTGTGTAAAGGAAAGCTACTGAAGTATAACTTTTACGGCATCCTTGTGAATTCCTCTCATCTACTCTTCCATAGAGGCAGCTCTTCGCAGGTGCAGGAGATTCAATCGGAACATTCAAGGGAATGCTCCTCTCGTGCAGGATGGACTAGGGTGAGCTCGAGGTCTTCCCACCAGTTACGCTTCCTGACCTATGGTATTGACAAAACTGAAACTAGTCCTAACCTCTGCTTGTGAAGGAAGGAAGCCTTGTCAAATGCAAGTTAACATATGTGTTGGCTAGCCCACCCTAAATCTGAACTCTTAGACCCAGACAGATCTTTGGCAACGTACAGTCCGATCCAGTTACCGCCCAGTTGTCTACCCATCTTTGCGGCGTTATCACATATCACTAAGTCAGTCTTCGCATGAATACGCTTCTTAACTGGACTTGTGACTTCTGGGAGTCTGGAGAAGTTTCCCAGCTTTCCTAAGCCGTAGTCGCAAAGCTGAACTGTCCTTCGGCACCGGTGCCCGGTCAGGCAGGTTGTGCCTGCCCCTCGGTTGCGCTGACGCGGCAGTTCAGAGGCTGGAGAGCGCCTGGCACGTCACCTTGTGTTTGTTCAAGATAAGTTGGTATCGGGACCGAGGACAGTGGTGCCAACACAGAGAGAGGGCAGCAGTCCTGTACTGTTCAAAAGTACAGCTGAACCAACCCTGTGCCCTGCAGGTGAAGCTGTGTAGCTCTGTTTTTTTTCTGTTGGTCTTCAGGGCTAGCGTTCGTTGGATTTTTATCGAGGCGATAGTGTTTGTAGAAAACTGTTCCTATTGGATGGCGTTTTCTGCTGGTTTGCTTTGTTCAGCTGATGACTCTCAGCGGAGTCGAGTATGTGGCAAAATTGCCTGGAAAGGCAGCGGTGCTGGGTGGTGCTGGAAATGGAAAAGAGTGGGAGAGACCTTGTGCGAGGGGGTGGTTAAAACTCAGCTGTGCTACGGAAACGGGCTTGAAGAGGCAACAGCGCAGAGAGGAGGAGGAGGCAGCTACTGGCACTGTCCTGTTGGCAGAATAAATGTGCTTGAGCCGTTGCTTTAGCGAGGGACTCCTGTGCAGCAACAGCAGGGATGTCTGGCAGAGGCTGTAGAGAGTAGATGCAGGGTTCTGAAGATTGGGTGCTCTATCAGTAATGATGGGTTAATTGCAGGAAAGTGGTGTGGCAACCCGGTCCCTTAGCAGCAGGGATTCTGAAAAATGCTTTTGTTATAGCTGTGGGGAAAATCTCTTCCTCCAGTGGACATAAAGTGAACGCGTACAAAATGTGATTTTTTTTTTTTTGTTTCATTTCTCCCTGAATGTAACTTGTGGGACTTTTTGTCCCGTTTCCATTCACATTGTTGATCTGAGCATGAATCGGATGGGTACATGTCATGTTTCCCCTGGTCACACTTCCCTGTCATCTCTTGGGTGTTAGCGACACTAACGGGTTCAAGAACAGTTGAGGAGGAAGAGGGAGGAGGAATTGAAATACTCCATGAAGGTATCTGAAGGTAGTTGCTGTAGCAGGTTTGCTAGCTAGGTGATCTAAAGAGGGCAGTTTCTTGTACTGCTCATTATTTTGGAGTGAAATGTAGAACTTCTCCAGAACTGAATTTCATACTTCTGTTTTACTAGAAGCTGAATTGGAAGGCTCTCAGTTGCAGGAACTTAAAAAGGGAGGAGGGGGAAGCTGAGAGTAAACTAGAGGCTGGACTAAAAGATCATATTTATTAGAAGCTTCAAGGAAAAATTTGGCTTGCTCTGTTTCCTTCAACCTGTCAGCCAGGAACACCAACAGCTTATTTATTCTGGAAGTGTGTGTGAAAGTGGCATAACCTGTACGACAGAGGTGAACAAACACTTGCTTTGCTTGCTCTTGAACTCTTCTGTGACCATGGGACAGATGCAGGTTGACCAAACTTGTCTGCTAATCTAAAGATAAACATGGGGGAACTGCGGTTGGCATCTCATGCCTTGTTCTCTTCTCCCTGTCCTTCTCTCTCAAAACCTTGGTTCAAGTGAGCCGATTGTCAATTATCAGCTGCTGACAGAAGGAATATGTACAAGGTGTATAAATGGATTTATGGCCTAAACCAGTTGGAAAATACTGACTGAATCTTCTTGGGTGAGCAGTTAGAAAATACTGACTGAATCTTCTTGGGTGAGCAACAGCTTTAAATAAAATCACTCAAATACGAGCAGAAGTCCGCCTAGTTCAAATCTGTGCGGCCTGCAGGGATCCAGTTGGCCTGCGTTGTTTGAGGAGCTTTCACTCGTCGTTTCCAGAGTCCATGGGAATTGTTAAATCCAGTGTATTTTCATTCCCATCTTCAAGAACCTGGGGGATGGGTAAGGAAGGGGGGGGAAAAAGGTGAGGAAGAGACGTTTTAGTGCTTTTGTCTGCCTTAGTCTTAGTATCCTAAAGCAGCATTCTTTGAGGGGGCTGGAAAAGTACTGGTAAACCTTACTGTGGGTAGAGATCCTGTTAGGTCCTTCAGTGAGTATGCTAAGAATAGCTGTGTTTTTTAGGCAGAGTGGAAGAAGGATGAGAAGCGTGCTTTGTCACTATCCCTACCCTCCAAGTTTTTCCTTGTAGCTATGGAGAAACATCTTTCTTACTAAGTTCGTGGAGTGCTTTCAGAAAAACAATCCCTTTATATATGTTTTTTTCATTACTTGCTAGTTGTGTCAGGGTTTGTGAAGCTTTTGTCTTCATCTCTGCTTATTAATACGTTTGGAAACAGCTGAATTTGAGGGTCAACTTTTTTGCTGCACTCCCCCTTTATAAGGAAATCTCCCTCGAGCTTTTCCTCCTTAAATGGAGACTTGAAAATACCAATACATCAGCAGTTTAGAATCATAGAATCGTCTAGGTTGGAAATGATCTTCCAGACTGATTCCAACCATTAACCCTACTCTACATGTTCATTGTTAAACCCCATCCCTAAACCCGTGTCCCTTTTCCCTGACTGTGAGAGAGCGATCTACTGCTTGCGTGGATACCATTCGGCAGAGAAGCAATCTAAAGCACTTAAAAGTAGCCTAAAAAAAAATCTATTGTTTGATTAATTACGTTTCGTAGGTATCTAGGTCATCAGAATATCTTCCATTTTCCCTTTCCCTGGCAGGATTGTAGCTTCAGGTACTTCTTGCTGCTGCTCAGTTTATGTAACAGTTCTACAACTGTCCCTTAACATCCCCTTGCCCTGAAGGAACAGGGTGTTAAATGTGTCTTCTCCTCTCCCCTACTCCTGTCAGTCTTACTGGATATACAAACAAGTCTTTGGAACTTAGTTCCTCAGTCCTATTTATAACTGAAATATTCAAAACATTTAATTATTTCTGGCCTTAAAATGAGCTACTTGGCAGTGTTTGCGAGCCAGCAGGAGGAGAGCAGCGATGCAGTGAGGTCTGTGGCAGACCCGTAGCTTTCATGGGGATCTTGCCGTGAGTTTATTGCATGGAGTAGGACTGCTGGAGAAAAGGGAGTACAATTTTTTTGATTTAACTCTAGTGATTATTTTTTTTTAGTAGATGTGCCAGAGTGGTTTATCTTGTCCAAATAAGGTTTGAAGGTTAACCTGTTTGGTTTTTTTCTACACTCTGGAACTCAGTTCGCACATGCCTACACTTTCCTCAGTTCACTACACCGAAACAAGAAACATTTTAAACAGTTTTGTCTCCTTTCTCTCTAAGGAAAATAGCTCTGAGAGAATGCATTACGTTAAATGCGGTGCAGCAGTTTCCTCAGGATAACTTATTTTAAGCATTTGCCTCAAGCTGTGAACTCCCTCAGGCTACGGAGGTAGAACAAGACTTCAAGCCAGATGGCTTGAGGTCAGTGTGGCCCAGTTCAGCTTGCTTCACCCTTCAGGTCTCACATGTTGCTCAGACTTAGATTTCTGTTGTGTGGACACAAACACGTGGGCTCTGTAGAGCACCAGGGAAGAGAGTTCAGGGATGCTGAGAGATTAAGTATCTAGGGGGAGTTTTGATTTAAAGTTGGACTTGTAGCAAAGTGCAGGTTTCTGTCCCAGCAGAATATTAAGACTACCAGCTTGAAAACCTACAGGAGTCTTTAACCTTAACCTTGAAATCATTGTACATCCTTGTGATAGAGCAAATGAAAGGATGATGAAAGCCTCCTACATTAACGAAAGTGACTTCTTTAGACTTGGTTCATAATCCACACTTTAAGCCACTAGAAATCAAATGATACTTATTTTAGTGTTGTGGGTTTTAATATTGTGCAGTTGTTATTCCGTACCTGTTGATCAAAAACCTATCCTGTAGCTAAAACTGAGTTTAGCAATTAGTGTGTGCTTTATTTTGTCACGACAGAACGTGAAGGATGTATTTAATGATCTCAAGCTGTATTTGAGTTGAGAGTTAAAGATAACTCTGTTGGTACTTTATTCCAGTCAAGGCGATTAAAGGGAGAAACTTGCACTTCAAGCAGACTGTCTCTTGTTTTCATAGCATGAAGGTTGAGCTATTCTCACTCCCTTGCTCTTCCAGTGAAGGACAAATGGGTCATCAGGTGCTAGCTGTGCACTTAGGGGAAGCAGGAATTAGCTTTTCATTTGACCTCGTACTTTTAAGAAATGGGTTATTTAGTTGAGTTTGTTCAGTTGAAATACTGTCTGTACATACACAAGAAGTTACTGTTCTCTAAATCTGCATTAGGATTTCAACAAGTGGTGTTTGTTCTGGGTACTTGGCTGGTGAGTGTCAGTCGTAGTCCTGCTGTAGTTGCTGAGTGGAGCGAAGGGTTGCTGGGGAAACTTAGTGGGATAATCTTCTCTTGGCTATAGTTGCTTCCCTTTAAGTCATCAGCTTCTGTGTCTTGCTGTACAGTGTTACTTCTCTTCTACCTCCTGGCCTGCTTGATATTTGGTTAGGAAGCGACTGTGCACAGTCAGAATTGAGCTTTGGCTCATGTGCTCTAATTTAATGATTTATGTTGTAAGAAGCCAAAATGGAACAGGGAGCCATTAGCAAACAGCTGTAGTAACAGACCCGAATGCGTGGCAAGTCCAATTGATGTTTTTTCATCAGCTCCAGCCAGAGTGGTAGATAGGACTGTAGTCTAGAGTGTGTTAGTTCAGTAGTATGGACGTTCAGAAAGTCAGATGAACATCCCTGGGGGGCGGAAAAAAAAAAGAAAAAAGGTAGCTATGGTTTTCTAGGCCTGCAACGCTGCATCACAAGCTCTAGTGCCATATGCTCTGAAAAATGAGAACTTTTCTGTATGTACTAAAAGCCTGAGGTGCAGTCTTCTGTGCACATGGGAATTTCCAACAGCGTTGAGACCAATCCTGTGGGTGAGTTGGATGAATCTAAGCAGGCTGTCTTTAGTCCTCTGGCAGGAGGCAGCGTTGCGTGGCTGTTGTGCTTGCCGTACGAGCAGTGATCAGCCAGGCCTCTGAAACTACCACTCTTGAGCGTGAATGGATTGGGGGTGGTGGTGGTGTTGGGTCTGTAACCACCTTACTGGGATGGAACTGGATTTCTCAAAGTGCTGAGACCCTATAAAAAACAGACAACAACAAAAAAAGCCAAACGGACCAAAAAAAGGTCTGTTGCTTTGGCTACCTCTGTAGCAGTGCTGAATATGTTGTCATGGAGATCTCTGCAGAGTGGCTGCTGTGACGTTTGCAAGTCCAATTCACTGTCCAGTTGTCTAGAAACACTTCAGTGCAGGGGTAGTCATTCTGTGAACGCCACCTCTTCTAAAGCTGGTCCTCATCGGTTCCTCTACTTGATTTGCTGCGACTGGACTGTTTCAAGAACTTGAGTAGTTTGTGGGCTTTAGGAGAAATCCACTTAAATTCTGAGTTTCAAGCAGCACACTATGCCCATGCTGGGGTGGTTGGGGGTGGGGTGTGATCAGGAGTAGGGCTTCATGCTCTGAGTTTCCTTAACTATTGGCTTGACTTAACTTGACGGTGCTACCAGCGCACTTAGGTTATGAATTATTTACAGAACTGTCTACAATGCTTCTGCAGCTTTTGCAGAAAACTAGGCTGTGAAGTGGGACTTTCTCTCGAAACAATGGTCAGGATAAACTGCTCTGAAAGTAGCTTGTGAAAGTGAAATGTGATCCTTCTGCCCAAGATGTTGAAACCTTCTAGAAAGGCTTCTGAAATATTCCAATGCTGTGTGAAACGGTGACTGGCCAGAGTGACAGCGTAAGCAGCCAGGAGGTAGTGTGAATGAGCAGAAAGCTTATGACGTCCGCCTAGGAGTGTGTGATGGGTTACCATGTGCTGATCATACTGCTGGAACGAGCAGTGGCACTTTACAATTGAGATGCTTAACATATGCCATGTCTGTCCTGATAATTGCAAACTAGTTCAAAATCTCTTGAAGAGAAAGGTGTGCTCTGCAACTGAAGCATGAAGTTATTAAACCATTTCTTCTAGATGGATCAAATTTCCTTCAAAACTGTCAACGCCTTAGTTCTCCACCCTCTAAAGTGCTTGATTCATGACAATGAAAGGCTTTTCTGTAGCTAGGTTGGGAGCTTTCAGATATATTCAGCTAGCTAGTCAAAGGAAACCAAACCACAAAACCAACAAAAAAAAAACCCACCCACAACAAACCAACTTGACTCAAACCAAACACAAACCCCAACTTGATCCTCTGGACTTGACTTTCCAATTTCTGCTGGTAAGTGAAGCCTAATAGGAGTTGGATAGGGCCTAAGATGGATCTTCTGTCATGTGAGCTCTGGGGGTGCAGAATACGATTGAGAAGTTGTGAGCTTTTAATGGGCTTATTGTCTGTGAGCTCTTGATAGTACTGTCTACTTGTGATAGGAACCATCTACTTGTTTAGAAATAACTAATGATAAAAGATCACCCTGGAAAGCTGCTTGGCTTGAAGAGGCTTGGGTGGCTATGCTCTGTTCTGGTGAAGGATCCTGCTACAGCTCATGCTTTGAGATATGCTAAGGTTCTGATGACTTTCAGGTAGGAAAAGTTGGTTAATGGGAGGCTCTAAGTGAATGAAGAGAAGTTGCAGATGTTGCTTCAGACTATTTTATGGTCTACCTTAGTTTACAAAGCACACCTTACTGCAGCTGAAGTGAAGTACGAGTTTAAAGTAATATAAAGCTGGTTGAAATAATAAAACTTACTGCCTGGGGAATATGTAGAAGCAGAGGCTTCACATGGTGTGAATACCTGTTTTCTCAAACTCAGGCATCTTGGAGCCATCTGATCTTAATGCTTTTATCAATAGAATTGTCCCCTTTGTTTCTAGGCTGTGACACCGAAGGCTTTCTTTCTGACTATCAAAATCTTCGTACCTCACGTGGGCTATTCTCCCAAGTTTTCTGGTCTGCAAAGGATGCTACCAGTTTTTTAAACTCTCTCAAAAAAGAGGGCTTGTTTAGTTTCTAGAAATACAAAAGCTTTAGGCCAAAGGTGAGAGGTTTTTCTTCTGAAGTGGTGACCAACCTTGTGTCAATGTAGTTTGTATAGTTTGGTGTCCCGTTGATAGCTGTTCTTTTTAAGGTTACTCCTTCCAGTTGTCAGGCCTTCTGGTGCATCTGAAGTTTTTGGCCTGCTT
Organism: Baryphthengus martii; assembly: GCA_013396935.1. Lineage (NCBI taxonomy): Eukaryota > Metazoa > Chordata > Aves > Coraciiformes > Momotidae > Baryphthengus > Baryphthengus martii. Next base: position 7,597 of record VWZK01016474.1, on the reverse strand, counting down.
CCTCAAACACTTTGAGTTAGGGTGATGCTCCAGGCTGTTTTGCACACCCGCTTGGATAATGTTAGAGTTTAGTTCTGGCTCCTTAGGATTTAAACATTCAAATTTACTACCTGTTCAAAACAGGTATTTCTTTAGCTTAATGTATTCAAACCAATTATTTCTGACTGCCAATGAAGTGAAATGTCCGAACCACCTAAAGAGACAGCCATTGGAAAAACTCCAGGGTCACCATGTTACCAATTTTGTAAGTTTATAGTAACTCAAATATCTCGTTACATCCACAAAATGGAGTGTGTTGGAGCACTGTTAGTAAATCTTTTGCCGAGGATGGCATCTAGGATGCGAAGTCTGGCAGGAATGACTTGACACAGATCCTGTGGGTATTGGAGGGGTCTCTGCCAGGAGTGAATTCAACTGCAGTGGTGCATTCCATGGTGCCTCGTGACACATCCCGGATGAGAACACCACTTCTTCGCTACTTCCGCAGGAAGCGCGAGGCCCACGTAATGGACCTTTAAGCAATGCTTCCAGTAAGTGGAGATCAGAATCACTGGAGTTGGAGGGGACCTCTAGAGATCATCTAGTCCTCCCGTCCTCCCCCCTCCCCAAGCAGGTTCGCCTGGAGCACATCACACAAGGTCGCATCCGGGTGGGTTTTGAATCTCTCCAGAGAAGGAGACTCCACAACCTCCCTGGGCGGCCTGTGCCAGCACTTGGTCACCTTCACAGTAAAGGAGTTTTTTCTCCTTTAGATGTTTTAGCTTGTGCCTGTTGGCCCACAGAAAAGATGAGATGCTGCTGCTTTGTCTTCGTTAAAGCGACGCTTGGAAACATGAGCGTGACTAACAGTCCAATGTGCTGAAAGGTGTACAGGGATGTTTAGAGATGAATGTTAGGAAGGTGCTGCAGTCAGCTTTGTGCACGTGAGGTTTTGAAAGAATATGGCGAAATGTCAATCTGGAGTCGGAAGCAGTTCCATAAGCACAGAACAGCTTCCCAATGCTTGATGGGAAAAATGGAATCGGGCCAGTGGCAGAGTTTGGTTCTGCTGTGGGACAAACTTCAAAGTTGTGGTGGTTGAACAAGAGAGGCTTCATCTTGGACAGGTCAGTTCGTTTTCTTTTAGGCTTCTAACCTCATAACTTCTGAATTTTGGAAGTCTGGAAAATCGGCTATCGATACTATGCTGTATATCTGAAGGGCTGTTTCCTTCATTTATCGCTTGTTAGTTACTTAAATCTCATCTGAGTTACAGTTCTTTCAGCTACTGGTTGATCCTACAAGGATATTGATTCTTAAATTGCGTATAGAATATGTTCTTAACTCTTTTTAAAGGAATTGATAACTTTTATCACATCTTGCTTAATGTGTCATAGGAAGAGCGTGAAGCCAGAAATGACGTCAGTCTTTGGTTTTTCTTATCTCTGTTAGGCCTTGTATAGGCTCTGGAGTTTATCACCTTGCAAGCAGTGAGTAGTCACTCTGAAGTCGGTGCTGGATTGAGAATTTAAACAGGTGTAATGTGTTGGGATTAGAGGAATTCAGTAATCCGCTGCTGTGTGTAATTCTGGCATTGCATACTAGATCAGTAGTCCTGTTTGTATATGTTGGCAAGCAAAACTGACAGAAAACTTCTTCATTTCTGTGTTTTCTCCTTACAATAACATAAAGAGGTGGTAATCTAAAACTACTCTTTTTTGGTCCGCTTTGGAGCTTATTTTAAGCTAATTTTTTTTTGAGATACAGGCACTTGATTTTTCATGGCAATTATAAGAAGGCTTTAAATGGGATTTTGATGCTTAAAACTAGCTTTAGTTTGCAATTTCTTAAAACACAGAGAATGCTGGAGATCTGAAACGTAGACTATACGCAAAGCTGATAAAAACAGAAGGAACTGCTGTTGATCTTGTCATCTGCATACACGCATTTCCAAGACCATCGCTCTTGCTGCTGGGGATGAAAGCCCATCTCAAGGCTTCGCTTCAGAGAAATGTCTGGTGCTCTAAGCTTTGACTTACTAATGTATTGTAATCTGTCAATTTGCAGGTAAACATTATGAGGAAGAGGAGGAAGATGCCCTGCCTGACTCAGATGATGAGGTGGATTTGGATAAGCCATGCCCCATACAGATCGTTCTTGCTCATGAAGATGATCATAACTTTGAATTAGATGAAGCAGCATTGGAAAAGATCTTGCTTCAGGAACACATCAAAGATCTTAACATAGTAGTTGTGTCTGTAGCGGGAGCTTTCCGCAAAGGAAAATCTTTTCTGCTGGACTTCATGCTTAGATACATGTATAACAGGGTGAGTAATTGGGATTTTCTCTGCAGAAGAAAAGTAGTTTGGGATTTTAGGCATTTACCTTTGTATTTCTTGACCTGAGCACAAATATATAGCGGGTCAATTTTTTTTTTTACTTACTGGGTATGGGGAAGTCAGCTGCTCCCTTTCTACTCTGAAGGAGTGTAGTTATGTAACAGACTTTCAATATAAATTTTCCTGCCGTTTTCAAGGGAACTTACTTGTATCCCACTGCAAGTGGACATGAGAAGAACTTGAGTGAGGGAGTGTGGTTACCTTTTAGTTGAGCTTTTGGGAAAGGGCTCATCCGAGTCGTGACTTGGAAGAATCTTGCTTTGACTTGATCTCCTGAAATCATATTGTAGCTCTGGCTTACCCATTGTTGCAAAGAGGTTTTATCAGGTAGTTATTGGAGCACTAAAACTCTACAAATCTGGCAAAAGAAAATCTCCTGTTTGCTGCTTGGAATGTGTCTCTGACCATAAATTTTTTTTTTGGTAAAAGTTCCTGGATTAAATAATTGGTTAACAAATGCCTCACCCGGAATTTATTCTTTTAGTTTGTAGCTTTTGGCTGGTATTTGTCTTGTCTGTTATACTTTGAATGCTTGACTGGTATGGAGAAGGTGGAGTAGGGCCTCCTGTGAGCGTACACATCTACCTGTCACAGCTTGTGGTGTGTTATTTAATCTGCAGAGGGAATATTGACAAGTCAGTGTGGTGGTGCTTTTTGGAGCCCTTAGAAAAACAACTCGTTCCTTTTTTTTGGTCACTGTTCTGTAGAGTTGGAATGAAACTAACCACTGTTGCATCTTATTTACCTTTGTGCTGGCTGGCTTGAGGAGAAATCAAGACGAACCAGTGTTCACAGTTGCAGGAAATAAGGGAATGCTACAGAGAAGTTTCTGGTAATTGGCAGATGAAAACTTCCTTTCTCTCACTTCCAGTAGCGCCTGCTATTGAAATCCTCTTAGTGATTTGCCAAGAGCTCCAAGACAGACACTGAGAATATGGTAGGAGGGATACAGAGTAGAAAGCTGGTGCTCCCAACTTCTTAAGACTCTTTTAACCTAGGGAGGAATAAACTTTTAATGTATATAGCTGTTCACTGGGTGGCCTTTGTGTCTGTAAACCCTCTCTAGTGTTCTTTTTATATTAAAAGCAAAACAATTAAAACCCCAAACAAAAAAACCTGAACTCCTGAGAAATATAGCAATCTGAGCTAGATGGTGGCTGGATAGAAGTAGTGCTAATTCCTCCCAAAAACAGAAAGACTGGGCTTTAAGCAAATATTTAAACTTTCAGATTGTGAAATAAAACCAGAGTTTGTAAAGCAAAATGGATCGAAACACTTTTTTCAGCCTTGTGTAATGTCATACCTCTGTCCCTTTATTATGCAGTCACTTTTTTCACTTTCCTATAGATGTCCTTCAAAATACCATTTGTTTCAGTTAAACTAAAGTTGAAGGGAAACTTGACCATCTACTGTAACTACCATCTCTTACCAAAAGCAGAGAGGTCTCACTCCCCATGTGCTGCCTCTGGCCAGACATTTGCATTCTGAAGCTGTAATGCTTGCAGGCCCTTGGTTGAGCTTATCCAGCTCAACTACTCATCGGAAGACACAGCGCTGTGCCCAGTTGTTTTCCTGCCAGCTCAGTGATGTAAACTGGCTTAGAGAGAGAGTTTGTCAGGCATCAGAGCTACTGCAAACTGGTTGACAGCAGTTGGGGATGAGAGAAGATAAGTGCAATGCTTTCCTCTTTTGAGTACTGCTGTATGATAAAGTCAAGTGGTATCCTCTATGCTTATGCAAATTTCAGTACAAGATGGGAGGCCTTGGAATAGTTTCATAGCACTCTTAATCTTCCATCAGGCCTGATTATAAATCTGTGTTTTCTGTCAACTAACTATTCCATCTATAAATATGCCAGAAAATACTAAAGCACCTGCGTTCAGTTCATACACTAATCAGGCAGTTTGGGGATATCATCCTCTGTAGGTATTGACAAGCATGATGAAAAACTTGCCAAGATACTTTAGAATCTATTTTATTGTCTTAAACCAGGAGCTGGAGGTCACATGAAAAGTTACAATTCTAATATCTCATTTCTGCCCCTTGAAGTCCCAGGTAGGATTTTGGCGTGGCTGAGATTGGTCACTGACTTCAGGCAGGTGGCCATCTCGTTTCAAGTGCTGATACTTAGTCTTACAATTCTTTATTTGAAAAGGATTGAAATAATCTGTGACCAAACAGCAGCAGTTATGTACTTGGCAAGCTGCTGCTAGGATCCTGTGATCTTTTTTGCAGTTGGGTGCAGTAACACTAGTAAATTTAGGTTTAAAAGCTTTTTTTTTTTTTTTTACAGGGGTATGACCTTTCTTTGTATTAGTCTGCAAGGTGCACTGTGTGCTAATGGCACTACATAAATAAAGCTGCATTGGTCCTTCCTTTAGTGTGGAACATATTTAGAGAAGTTATCTTTTCATGTGCCTGATACAAAATCGTAGCTTGATTTCTCGTAGGAACCAAGTCTTTTTTTAACTCCTGCCACCCTTTGAATATCTTTCAAGCCAACTTGATGGATGGAGGCTGTTAAAATAGAGTTTTAGCTAAGGAAAGACGAGTAACAAGCTGGGAGTGCTTCAAGCTGGCGCAAAGGTCAGTCAAACAGACTAAAAGTCCATCATCCACAAGATGTGCAGCAGCTTTCACTGAAGTTGTGCCTATTAAGACACCAAAGTCTCCTGTGACGTGAATCACACATAAAATCAAATATCTAGTGCTCATCGAGGGGCTTGTCAAAAGATTTGTGTCGTTTTCATCTGGATTGCTACGAAGAAAGCTAATTTCTGGACCAAAGAGGGAGAAAGTATTCTTTATACATATCTTGTATATGTTTGTAGGTGTTGTATAGGTATCATGTGTTTATACACATGACAAATGGAAGGTATTGCTGAATAATGTGACTGTCTTTTGAAATCAAAAGTGAAAAACTACAGTTGATTGACACATACCTGTGAAATAGGATTCGGCATTGCAAAACTGGACCCTGAGGTGTGCTGAAGTCTAACACAGGCCTGGAGCTTTGCTTTCTAGAGTGGTCAGTGGATACGTAAGCATGTTTCTGGTGCAGAGCTGTTTGGTTGCCTTTCCCTCTTGGTGTGGTTTGCTCTGCGTGCTGCTAAGTGTGAGGAACGTGTACTGGTTTCCAACCCCGTTTTTAGACATCAGCAGTTTCACTTAGTTGTAGTAAGTTCTTAATTCTGTACAGCCCCTGGGTGCTCATACTGTCTTCTGAGATGTGAGCAGATGTATCTTGAGCTCTTTTCAGAAAACTGCCAGTTGCGGAGTCAACACATGGCCTAGTGAATTGAAGTTCTCCCCTTTGACCTTCTCAAAGAGCACACATTTCTGACTGGTAATAATCTCTGGGCAGTCAGAGGCAAATTCATTAAATGTCTTTTTCCGTTGTGCCGACATGCTGTGTTCTGGCCTGTGAAATGAAGGCTTTTCTATAAGCTCCCTCATCAGTTTAAACTCTTGTCTGCCTACCACTTGTCTCTTGTAGGATTTCACTGTGTATAAATCTATCACCGTGAAACTTCCTCTAATTGCCTCCTCTGCTTCTTGTTGGACTAGATGATCTTTCGAGGTCCTTTCCAACTCCTAACATTCTGTGATTCTGGGTGATATCTGGGATAGGTGTGCTCATATAATGTCTGGGTTCTTCTGTGTGAACCACCGCTCCGTGTGTCGCCTGTCCTTAAGGACTGAAGACCTGGTTACAGTACCGTCGCCCAGGAATGCTACCTGCAGACTGTACTTGACTCCCTGATAGCCTTTCCCAAAGCGGGCAACGTGCCAATAATTTTAATATGGATTGGTTGATTGATATGTATCAAACTTTCATCGTGACCTGTTCTCTTGAATTCCAATGACTAAGGAAAAAGTATTTTGTAACTGACAAGTATAGATTGTAGGTGATCTGGTCCTTGGCTATTCTGTTTGGCGTCTTCATGCTGGCGTTGGGAGTCTTGTGCTGGCCTCTGTTAGTCCAGGGCTGAAATGCTTAGCTAGCTTCTGCAGATGACCTGTTTGTGAGGGGGAAAGGAGAGGATTAAGTCAAGCTCAGGTTTGTTTTGGTGGGTTTTTTTTTGTTTCTTGCAGAGGTTTAGCTGTTTCTGTACTTCAAATACGTGCTACATACAGCTGTCTTTGAGTTGAGTTCTCTCCGCTGAGAGAAGAGCGTGAGTGCCAAGTGGAATCAATGGACAAAGCTGAGCTGCTCCCTTTAGCTGCGAGTGCTTGAGACTTGGAAGCTGTGCCCGTACTCTTCAGTGTCTCAAGCAACGTTTCTTTGTGGATGACCCTTGAAACACAGCAGAGTAGCTGTGTGTTTTCATAGTTTGTGTAGCGTTATCAGTTGCTCTGAGAAAAGAGAGCGCAGTGTGAAGTCTGCCAAAACGTAGCACGTTAAACAAAAACCCACCAGCCTCCTTCTTGGTTCTAAAGAAGTTTCTCCTTGTTTTGTAGACTTCTTCTTGCTGGATAGGTGGAAACACTGAGCCATTGACTGGGTTTACGTGGAGAGGTGGATGTGAACGGGAAACCACTGGTATTCAGATCTGGAGTGAAGTGTTTGTAATTGATAAACCCAACGGAACCAAGGTAAGTATTTGACTTAAACAGGTGCATGTCAGGATTTTCTTCTCTGTATGCCTTTAATGCTGTGGATTTCATGGAGGCTGTTCAGACATCAGTCGATTTCCTTTGTGTTCAGTAGCTACCTAAGGTATTTGGAAACCTTATCAGTGCAAGTATGACTTTTCCTGCTAGGTTGTAAGATTCATTCTCTAACAATAGTCCCATTCTAGAAGTACTTTGTTTGAGCAAAGTTTACTCTGTCCAGGTGTCTGGGTGGGTTATCCTGTGGCTGTTCTCTACATATGGTATTTTTAGCCACTATGTTTTTACAAATCCTGTGATAAGAACAGCTCTGTAACAAACACTTTTTTGAGAGGTGAGAATATGTTCTAGTTTGTAGCTTTCTTCTAATGAAATGTAATACGTGGCTGTAAGTACTGGAAATGGCTTCAGTGCCTGGAAGCTTGTCCTTCTGTGTGGTTTACTAAAGTCTTTACTAAAGGACTGTGTCTAACAGTAGGATAAAAGGCACTAAGTGTTCTAATCAAAGCTGGCGCATCATTATAAACTCTTGAGTCAGTTTAACTGCAAAGTTTGGTTGTAGGTGGTTATCTTCATGCTAAACCAAAATATTAATGTTGTTAATA
>VWZK01016473.1:0-67376 GCA_013396935.1 Baryphthengus martii | reverse complement strand
GTCTGCTCCCAGTCTTGCCGGGGGTGGGGGTCGGAGCGGGTCGTGCGGCGAGAAGGGTCCAAGGGGAAAGGGGAGGAGAGGAAAGAGCTCCTGTGGCTCTGGAGGGGTAGCATCGGACCCAGACCCTGGCGTCTCCCCGCGGCCTTCAGCGGAGAGGCGGCAAGGAGGAGCTGCCGGATGGGAAGGGGGGTGGCGTCCGCCCGGAGCTCCCTCGGGGAGGCTTCACTTTTGGCCGAGACGAAGTCTTGGCGGGAGAAGGGGCCCAGGGACCTCTGCCCGTCCCCTCACCTGCACAGTGCGGCTCGGAGTCTCCACGGTGTATTCCGCCTAGACACGGCCATAGGTGTTAATGGAAACATTCCTCCTTCTGTACTCATCTGTGGTCTTTACGGGGACTGTTGGCACACAATTTCGGTTGCTGTAGTAGTGGCAGGGACACATCGATGTGAAACTTAATTTAGAGGGCTCCGGTTCACATGTGTGCCAGTAGCCTTTACAGTAATAATAAAAAAAAATGAAATGTTTTAAGAGAGACCAGGTAGTTGAGCTTTTCCATTCAGAGTCTCCATAGCAATGTCCTCAAATTAATATTTTAAGTTCTGCAGAAGATAGTCATGTTCCGAGTACAGTCAGGATTAGCAGACTCGAAGAGGAGCTTGGTCACAAAATGTCCCAGACATCTCCTCCTGTGTTTTGCTTGCATAATGAAAACAGCACGAAAAAGTAGATCCATATTCTTTCAGTAGCCTCAGGTTTGTCTGATGGTTTGCCACTTAAATATCTGAACTTAAAATTGTTTATGAATGATGCATTATTTCCAAGACAGGATTGGCAGGACATTTTTAATACAGCTGCACTTGACTAGATTCTTGGAATTATATTCAGTTTTGCACTGTGAGGACATTGTCATTGTAATCTCTTTGATTTCAGGTCTGGCTTTCTACCAGAGTAGTTTGCATCCTGAATGAGTAGGGCAGAAGGCTGATGTGTTCAAGCATGCTTCACAGACATGCAGCTTTAACTACCATTTGGGTACATGCACAACATCCCCTTCCAAGATGTGACTTTCCTTTCATGTATTTTCAGTGTGAATTTCTTTTCCATTATATTTAAAACCTAGACTAGACACAACTAAAGCATGAAGGCAGCATGCTAAGCTTTATTCTTCTCCCCTGTATAATTAAAAAAAACATTTTATTATTACTTTGTATTTAGAGACTAAATCCTTGTAACACCTTCCATTCCTGACTTAGGCACTAGATTTTCTTTTTAAGTCAATATAAATTCCATAGCTTCTTTGGTATCGTAAGGTATTAGTTCAATTTGATGTTGTAAAGTACTACTGAATAATGATTTTTTTTAATTTTTTTTTTTAAATAAGACTTTCAAATTTCCTATTCTCAGAGCAAATGTAAATAAGTATTAACAAAAATGCCTCAGCATGATGTGCAATTCCAGGACTAACATGTAAATTAATCATTTTTTTGTATGTATGAAAAGAAATTTGATTTCAATTACAGCTGTGGGTATTGAATGTAGAGTTGAATAACATATTTCAGCTATTATTAAAAAGAAAAAAGGCACAAGTATCTTGACAAGAGATATATACTAGGTTGTATAGATTAAGAGACTTCAAAGCTACAAGTGGTAGCTGCAATAGTATATAGGCTGCTATACCTTTCAGTATACTACATAGAATTTTATATAATAAATCTTATTTACTCATTAAGTTGTGGTTATATAAGAGGATTTCCCTTGGAAATACATCCAGTTTTCACTCTGAGGAGTGCAAGTCATTACTGTTCATCTAGATAAAGCCTGAAGCTTGATGCAGAAACTAAAGTATTGCTTTGCTAGTTCTGAAAACTGACATTGTTCACTGGAGACCAGGTTAATTCTTGTGTGAGAGAACTACTCAGTTACTCAGAAAGGAAGGTATCACTCACCGAGAACAAGGACCACTCAGCTGGGGCCTCTGTGTTTCTGTCTGCATCTACCTGTAATAGTTTTACATAAGACATTTTACATGAAGAAAGATTTTCAAACATTGCATTCTGATTTGATTGTGAAAGACAAGGTAAAACTTAAAACTACTCTTTAGAAATGCAAAGCAGCTCTGTGGAAATAGACCTGGGAGTCCTGGTGGGCAACAGGATGACCAGGAGCCAGTAACATACCCTTGTGGCCAAGAAGGCCAATGGCATCCTGGGGTGCCTCAAGAAGAGTGTAACCAGCAGTTTGAGGGAGGTTCTCCTCTCCCTATTCTCTGCCCTGATGAGGCCACATCTGGAGTGCTGTGTCCAGTTCTAGGCTCCCCAGTTCAAAAAGGAGTGGAACTGCTGGAAAGAGTCCAACAGAGGACTACAAAGATGATTAAGAGACTGGAGCATCTCTCTTAATGAGGAAAGGCTGAGGGAGTTGAGTCTTTTTAGTCTGGAGAAGACTGAGGGGGGATCTTATCAATGCTTATAAATACTTCAAGGGTGGATGTCATGAGAGTGGGACCAGTCTCTTTTCAGTGGTGCCCAGTGACAGGACAAGGGACAATGGGCACAAACTTGAATATAGGAAGTTCTAGCTAAACATGAGGAGGAAATTCTTGGCTTTGAGGGTGATGGAGCACTGGAACAGACTACCCAGAGAGGTGTTCGAATTTCCATCTCTAGATATATGTTCCTGCGTGACCTTCTCTATGGGAACCTACCTTGGGGCGGGGAGGGGGAAGGGGTGGACTACATAATCTCCAGAGGTCCCTTCCAGCCCCTATCATTCTGTGATTCTGTAATTTTAGGTCACTGCTGATTTGTTCTGTAGGTGTTATGTTAATTCCCAGTAATGGTCTGGCTGTTCTGCACTGTCTTGTATTGAAAAGTACCTCACCCTAGAGTGACACTACTCACAGAGTAAAATCCTACTCAGTGAAATAGTAGCAGAATGTGATCTTAAGTTGATTTGCTTGCCCCTTTCTTGACATGTCCCCTTACGCTTTATATTTTAAGGAAAATGTGTAAAGCCTCCGCCTTTAATGTCTCCCTCATCTCTCAAGAAATTTCCAGTATTCAGACCTTTGTGTGTGCAGAGATGACAAAACAATGATTAAACTCATGGACAGTTGTCTGAAAGCAGAAAAGAAAATAGAAACCCAAGTCAAAGGCTGTATATCAAAGTGAAATAAACTTGTCAGAAATCAAATTTATTCCCATACAATCAGAGACAGAGATCTCTTTTTCTGCCATTGCTGTTGGAAGAGTTAATATCTACAAGGAAATTAAAATAATATTTAAGCTATTCATTAAGATAGGTTGCATCATTGCTCCAACTGAAATGACAAGGAAAATGTTTCTTATGACTAGAAACAGGCATCATTCGAAGCCTGTTGCATGTTGTATCTATGTGTCAGACAGTTTGTCCGTGATGTGTGTACGCACCTCTGTTTTCCGCTAGGATGTCAGACCTATAAAGCTTCTGCATTGATGTTGACCTCTATTAAAGGCACAGCCTACAGAGGATAAAGCCTAACATTCATGTAACATCAAGCATGTACATGGTAGAAGGAAGGTAACATTCTTCAGATCTTTACATCCTTTTTCAGTTTGCTTAGAAAAGAGAAAGTTTAAGTAAAGAGTAGGTAAATTCTGTGGCACTACACTGATTCAGTGTCCTTCAGAAAGAATTACCAACCATTAACATTCAATCCAACAACTGAGTTTTTACTTTAGAGAATGTAAAATGCTTTGGTTGATTCTGAGTGTTGATTTTAAGGAAAGAACAAAATAATATCTGAAAGGACATTATTGTTTATGTCTGTTAATTTTGAGATAAATATGAATAAAATAGATGTAAAAGAATAGTGTCAGTTAAAACTTCTTTTTACAAGGCTAAAACTGTGAATTGCATACAAGAGCAATGGAACATCATCAGCTTGTTTCATCTCAACAGATTTTTCAGAGGAAGAGCAGTACAGCTTAATACTAAGAAAGTATTCAACTTCGACTTTATTTAACCATTTACATTTTTAACAAAGTAGTTAAAAAGAGATGTCTTTATAACAATTCATAGCTCCTCTTTAACAACTACAGCAAGTATTAGAAAAAAATGCAGAGGAATTGCAATTTTCTTCCATCTTCCTTGAGAAGAAGTGATCTGTGGAGACAAGTCAGTGATATAGATTAATAGTTAAAGAAAAACAACATTTTTAGTTACTGTCTTTGTATTTACTAATCTTGGGCCATGTTTCAACATTTTTTTCAAACAATCAGTGATTTTCTTAATACCTTGTTTAGTGCCCATAATATTGACCATCTCTTTAATAGGGAAGATTTTGCTATTGGCTTGCATTAAGCAGAAAATTATTGTGTTTATGACAAAGAAAAGGGAAGGAAGTAAGAGAGACGGAGCATGTAGACGCATACTGATTTCATTGTCAAATTATAATTTAGAGAGTGAGTTCAGTCCTTCAATAACAAAAATCATATTTGAGTCTAAATGGCAGAGACCTGCATATATCTGAAACTATGGGATCATGAACTTAGTTCTCACCTCGGATTTCAGTAAAAGTATTTATTTACAGGTTATTTTAAAAATTAATAGATAAAGATTTTTATACATATTCATGCAACAGGCTTTTTTCAATGTCAGTAACAGCAGGGTCCTTAAGAACTGTCCACAATCCTCTTAATGCATACTAAAACTATATTTAGAGGGAAGCTATTGACAATTCAGTGACCAAATCTAAGTTGTGTTTCCTTATTGCACTATATTGTCTGTGTGCCAGGTGCTCTCACTGATGAGAGCTTTTCTCGATTATTAAAAACCTATGGCTATATGATACTCGTACACTGTGCCTTTTCACTGATCTTTTTCCCGTCACAGATTCAAGCTACCAGTTAGTAGTGTTTTGGGTTTTTTTTCTAGCCATTATTAATTTAGCTAGGGTTTTATCCAACTTTAATTGCCTGCTAATGACATTATAGATCTAGTTTGATATAGGTATAGTTTGAGAAGCTGTATGTGTTTTTGATTTAACATGAAAGCTTTCATAAGCTACGAGAAATCCTCATCTCATAAAAAAAATACATAAAGTTGTTCACTGACAGCTATGATAACCTGTCCAATTATTTGCAAAGCAAACATAAAAAAAGCAAGAGAGTGGCAGTGGAAATATGCTGCCAATACAAAAAAATTTATACCTGTCTATATAACTGATGTGTTGTCACAACATCCAAATTATCATTCTGACCAAATATTGTTTATAGACTTCACACTAAAATGCAGAAAAAGCACTAAGGAGAAACACTTAAAGATGCATTTTAATTCCACTTTGTGTCAAAGGCAAGTCTGCAGTTTTTATGAAAAACTTACACCAATATAATAGTCTATCAAAATGTTTCTGCATTTTGTTTCAAGAAATCCTACCTGTGTTTGTGAACAAGAGATTAAAGGAACTTGTGTAAAATTACTGCATTCTCACTTAGATCCTTAAAACATTGAGATCTTTTAAAAAACCTTCACTGTTGATATGCAAGAAGCTCAAATATCAGAACTAAGCTTGGGTTATAATAAACTACAACATTTTATGGCTTGTACTAATAAAATGTTTATTTTTATGTTGTGTATAAGATTGTTTCTTTGCACTGAAATGCCTACAACTGATGTGGTAGATAAGTACGTTTCTGTCACTTAGCAACCCTCACTGGCTTGGAAAAAAAAACTTTGGGGTATCTGGAATGCTATTATTGAAAGTGTCTGGTGTTTAGCAAATTACCAAAGCATTCAGAAGTGAGTCATTACCTGAACTACAGTGATGCAATATACTGCATTTGACAGTTAGAACAGAAATAACTAACTTGCATACATGGATAATTTAGAAAGGTGAGTTATTTTAAAAAATTAGGAAATAAATCAGAACATGAAACAGCAAACAAGCCTGAAATGAATCCAAATATGGAAAATTACTTTCATTGCAGTAAATAGATAAAGAGTAAGAGGGATGTGAAATCATAACTATGAGCAAATTTCTGTCTTGGGGATTGCATAAATTATTAATCAGACCTGTTATGGGTTAAGTCTAGTTTCAGTTTGTGTGTTCACATGAAAAGGACACCTGTTCCAAAGTGTCCAGAAAAATACTACTTTTGATATATAACCCATAACATCAATTCTTGTATGACATATTTAAAGTAAGGAAAGAATAAATGACTTGTTTGGAAATTTATTCCATTTTATCTTTTTTTTTTTTCTCTCTGATTTCCTTTTATTAGTTTTCCTTCAATGATATACCACAATTTGATAATTTACACATCATACAGGTGTTAAGAAAGGTGCAGTCACAAAGACCTCATTTTTTTTGTCACTTCTGATTAGTTTCCCTGCACTGAGTTCTCTAGGAGAGAGAAGTCAAGGTATCCCATATATGTCTGTATATATACTCAGCAACTACTGATTTGAGAGAAGAAACATCATTACACGTCTGACAACTGCGTGATCTTATCTTTTGGGCTCTGAAACCACCTATGGATTTCCTGTGTCAATCACTTTTTCCTTTGGTTTTAACACACACCAGAGAGATGAGAGCATATATGGCAAACTATGTGTCTTGGTATTTTCTGGAAATCTCACCAGTTCTTTACAAACCTTGCTGTAGAATAAAAAAGGTGATATTGTCTAGAGGTAGAGTACAGGGTTACGCTCTGAGAGCAGACTTCTGTTGCTGACAAAACCAATACATTTCCTGAGCAGCTCTGACAATTGTTTCAATGTCTCATGTTGCTTTAGTTTCTGCTGGAACCACGAGCGTTAATGGTTTTCCTGTGAAGATCTAGTGCTTTCTGAGGACATGTTCTGTTTGAAGGTGAGGCAAGGCACAAACATTTTATGCATGTGTTGTTAAGAGCCCATATCAATGATAGGGCAATGAGCACAGTTGTGCTCTGCCTAAGATGGTACTTGAATTGTTAAATGCACCATGCTGCGATATGGTTGATGAATGAATAGTAGAAGGTTTCCCCAGGAAAACAAAATCTTGACAAACTAAGCAAAGCTGCAGATTTAAAAGCTAAAATTTTCATTTAGAGCTGAAAACCCTTAATTACAATGTGGTTTGTTTGCAATCTCCCATTTGTCAACTCTACTATTGGCTCTTTTATAGTCAAATGAAATGGTGTTTCTGGTATCATTGTGGTGTCTCTCAGAAGGCAGATAACTTTATGTAACCAGGAAATCCCTCAAACAAATCATTGCCTTCCTGAGCGGCAATTAGACAGTACTGGTTTACTGTAAATCCCAGTGTATGAACTGCAGCCTATGAACCTGGTGCACTGGTTTTGAGAAGCAAACAAGCTGTCTCTTGAATAATATGCTGAGGAGCAGACAACGGTTGAAATTTCCAGTGGTGCTCCTGGTCAGCTGAAATGCCGAGTTCATCATCAAACACACCCTGTTCCTATCTTCTAAAACAGGATTTGGATGTAGGGTAGGAGAAGAAAGGGTACTAGAAGGTAGAATGGACAACAGTAAATTACAAAGAGGAGAAATTATATTTTGTTTGGAAGATTTCAAAAGTGGATGCATGATTTACTAGAGATCTTGCTGGTAAAATAATTTTTCCTTGGGGATTTTTGACTTGGGGGGTCTTGGGAGTTGGACAGTGGGACGTAGGACAAGAGAAGGCAGGGTGGCAGAAAATTCTGAATTATGGAAGGGATATATTTTTCATTAGCCAGTGGACCTATTTGATACTAAAGTTGCCACCTCCATATGCATCCTGCAAAATTATGTCCATGCTGAAGGACAGCTTTGGATAGTTTGACTCTCACAGAACGCTAAGCTCATGAAGTTCAAAACTGGGAAGTGCAAGGTCACAGAATCACAGAATTGTTGAGGCTGGAATAGACCTCCGAGATCATCAAGTCCAGCCTATGACCCAACACCACACCACCTAGCTAGACCATGGCACTAAGTGCCACATCCAATCTTTCCTTAAACACCTCCAGGGATGGCAACTCCACCACCTCCCTCTGCAGTCCATTCCAGCGCCTAATGACTCTTTCCATGAGGAAGTGCTTCCTAATATCCAAGCTAAACCTCACCTAAATATCCCCTAAACCTCTGCAACTGCAGAGGAATAACTTGATGCATCAGTATCGACTGGGGACCAACTGTCTGGAAAGCATCTTTCAGAAAAAGACTTGAGAGTCCTGGTAGACGTCAAGGTGACTATGAGCCAGCAATGTCCTCCTGAGCTACATTAGGCAGAGTGTTGCCATCAGGTCCAGGGAGGTGATCCTTCCCCTCTACTCAGCACTGGTGAGACACATCTGGAGTGCTATGTCACATGCTGAACTGCCATAGGAGGTAGTGCAAGAGAGTACAAGAGAGATATGTCCATATCTCTCTCCAGTACAATAGAGAGACAGACCTGCTGGACACAGTGCAACAAAGGGCCAAGAGAGTGATTAAGGAATGAGAGCATCTGTTGTATAAAGGCAGGCTGAGAGAGCTGGGATTGTTTATCCTTAAAAAGAAAATGGGAAGAGTTGTCTTATCAATGGGTCCTGATGAAGGGAGGCAGACTCTTCTCAGTACCAGACAATGAAAGGAAAATATGCAATAGGCACAAATTGAAATAAAGGAAATTTGACATAAACATAAGGAAAATAATGTTTTACTTTGAGAGTGATCATACACTGGAACGGGTTGTGCAGTGGCATTACACAGTCTCCATCCTTGGGGATACTCAAAACTTGTCTGGACAAAGTTCTGAGCAGCCTGGTGTAATTGAGTCGGCTTTGAGCAGAGGGGCTGGACTAGACAATTTCCAGAGGCCTTTACCAACTTCTACTGTTCTCTAAAAAGTAGTTGAATAATGCTAGATAATAATAAAAAAAAAAAAGATAAATTAAGCAATAAAATTTCAATGCTGTCTTGCCTCTTTATAAGGTAATTGACTAAGACTTTGAGGAATGTTTGAGCTTTCAGAGAGCGTGATAAGGTCTTAGTATCTCAGCACAGAATCTGAACACAAAGTCAGTACTTGAGTGCAGCTTAGCTAGTAGATAGCCACTTGAAAATCCTGAGGATGAGGGTAATTCCTGTTCTCTCATTAGGACTCAAGTAATTTTCCACTCACCTGGGTCTTTATCCCAGACCTTACCCCTGAAGGTTGTCACTTGTAATCCTTCCTTCAAACCAAGGATTGTGTTTAGAGAATAAAGTGGTGGCGACAGGACAGATGCCACACCATGTCCTCAAGGCATCCTAGTCATTACAACATTTGTTAAGGATGTATGGGAGTTCAGTTCAGATCTCTTCTCTGCCCTAGGCAAATCTGCATCAATCAATAGTTCTATTAATGGGGCACTTACAATCCCCTTGTTGAAACAGTGTTACTGTACATATAATAAATCAAGACTTACAGAGCAGAAGGAGAAAGTATAAAAGTGAAACTGATACTATAGATAACTATTTATGTGGGTACTCACCTTGAGAGGATACCAGTCTTTCCTTGCCTGATCCCAGGATGGTTTTTGTAATTTTAACAATGGTGATATAATGTGCTTCATTATGAAAAAGACAGGCCATTGAAGAAGATTGATATCAGAAAACTTTGATTTACTTGGCCTTAGCTTCCGTGCTTTTTCTATAGATTGGATAATACCTCGTGTAAGTATGAAACTTTCATGGCAAATTTGGTATCACGTTGCATATAATGAGATAATCCATGGCATTGACTTTCTGACATTGAATCAGTTTCCAACAAACACATAGCTGTTTCTTTTCTGAATAATTAGATCTAGGACAGATTTCATTAAATGAACCAAAACGAAAATTGTTACATTAGTATTCACAACAATTTTTTTCTGACAAGATCAACGAAATTTTACAATTAATACATTGTTATTCACTCCTCTACACTCTCTCTTTCTTCAGACTCACATTCTTCTTCATTCTACACAGACCACATTTGTTTCTCTTTTATGAATATAGACACTTAATTGGGAAAGTGAAGTTACCGGAAATAACTTTCTTATAAAAAATAATTTTCAACTGTCCAAAACTCATTTGCCTTCTCCCCTACATCTTCATTTTTTAGCCTTCAAAATCTACAAGTTTCAAAATTAGAAGTCAGATGCTTCTTCACTGCATTTGTCATTATTACAATCCAAATTAAGCAGTACTATGTAGTGTTTACGCCTAGCACTCCTGCACATAAACTGCACTTGCATATAACCTACACTTGCACCTATACCTAGCACTGAAGCCTGTGTGGGGAGTGGGGATGTGGGCATGCTGTGCTTTGCCGCACCTTGGGCCATCCACCACTGGTGCCAGTCCTGATGGCACCCCCTCACCTCTGCCTCACCTTGGTGGGGTCCTGGGTTTTCAGAGCAGGACTTTGTGGGGATGAGGAGTGGGGACCTGGCATAGAGGCAGAAAATGGCAGAGTCGACTGCCTGTGGATCCTGTGGTTGTTGTGGTGGCAGCTGGCTGGCTGATTGGAGGAAGCTGCAGAAGAATTTCCTTTGTTAATCTTCCCAGAAGTGTTGTAGAGTTCTCGATCTGTGGAGGTATCCAAAATTCATTTGGATATGGTCCCAGGCAACCTGTTGTAGCTTACCTTGCTTGAGCAGAGGGGTCGACTAGATGCACTGGAGAGGTCCCTTCCAGCCTAGACCTGTGATTATGTGAATAAACAGTGTTACTCTTCTTGGCTATAGAAATTGTATGTTGTACCATATTTAAATCTATTGAACATAAGCAGTGTAAGTAGAAAGAAAGAACGACTCAGATATTCATAGTAACTTGTCAAGGCTTTAATAACTGATGATTCCCCAAGTGTTCAGCTCATTAGAACTGGTTCATCAGTACCCTAGAAAGACCTCTCAGCCTAAGGCAGCTTGGTTCTGTCTCCTGTTGGGCACGCTAGCAGAAGTCTGGGAATATGGATTTTGCAGGTTTCTTTGAGACGTTGCTATGTTGCTCCCCTATGAAGCTTCATTGCCTCCATCATGCCAATATCCTGCAATATTGTCTCCAGTTGAACAGAACTGCTTTGTGTTTGGAATAGGGTGAGCCACACGCTCTGTTAATCCAATTTTGACTACTGGACTAAAAAAATGGTGTGCAAAATTTTAAAAATAATTGAGCCTAAAATGAATAAATATTGTACTTGTTTACAAGACCTAATGAATATCTTAATTCATTTCTATTCTTGTGCTGAAGTTAGCAGGACAATAAAAATGGAACCCAAACACATTTCTGTGTCATCATGAATTAAGGCAATCAGTAGAATTCCTTGACAAGTTGCCAGCTCTCATCATTAGGGACTTCTCTGATGCTCATTTTATGATGGATTTTTAAATCTCATCAGCTGTGTGAGCCATCTTTTGTCAGGCAGGAAGGACCTTAACAGTGTCTTTATTTATTATCTGGACATGGCATGAAAGTGGCATGACACTTGTAGTCTTTTGTAAATGTCTATATGTCCATAGACTCTTTTTCAAACATGGTAAGTGTTGACATCTGCTATGACACAAACTTTCAGTTATCTATGTTGCTTAAATTTGTACGGAATGGTTCCCTCCTCCCTACCCCCCTGAAAAAAAAACCCACAAAAACCAAAAAGGGCTATCACTAGAATGCCCTCTCACACACAAAAATCTCTGTACTATAGATCGGATCTACACTATTTTAAGCAAGTCATAAGAAGAATTGGCTTTGAGAACAGATTAAAATCTTACGCATTTTAAAATGCTATTCTCAGAAGTTTTGAGGTATGAGAACTGTACAGGTATTGACTGTTCTGAATGTTCTTCGAACTCAGAAGTGATAAAAATTAGAGATAAAGGATTTTTTTTGGACAAGACATTTCAATGATGTCTTTGCAGGTGATTTCTCCTGCCTTATGATTAACTGTGGTGCTGGATGAAGCTTTTCTACCCAGTATTCTTTCCTTTCTGTCTTGTCAGTTTTAGTTCCAATATAATTTTAAGAGCTAGCTTTTGAATCATTACATTTTCCACCTAATTGCAAAGCCATTACAGGCTTAATATGGCTAGAACTGAGCCTGTCAATGCATACATTTCTTTTAGTTTAATTGCAGTCCATCCACCTTAGCTTCTTTCTAAGCTACTTTTAAACTAAGATAACATTCTTTATGAGATTTCCCATAAACTATAATGTCGTTCTCGGAAACCGTGATACTTTCCAAATGCCACAGAGTCATACACATTTTTCTAAGGTGATTTTGATGCCAAATGGGAAGCAAAAGAGTTGGTATCTTTTAAATAATATCATAACAAGCTGTCATCTTCTCACTTTCAGGAAGATCTGGTGAGAAAAATTTTGACAAAACATTTTTCATCAGAAAATGTTGACTTGATGAAACCAAAGCTTTTCACAGAAATGCATATGTTTTCAATAAAAGTTTCATAATGAAGATTTGTTTATTTTTTCAGGTCCAGGATAGAATTTTTAATCAAATCTGGACAAATCAAGACAGACATACCTCTGTGGTCAGGGTCAGTTAGGAGACCTGGATTTAAATCTCTTACTTTGAGTTGTAGTGGATAGCTGAGCCTGGGCTTAGCACTTTAAAAGTGACTGTCCTCAGTGCTTAAATGCTGTTTCGGGAGGTAATCTCGCTCAATTTCCCTTAGTATATCTTGAGAACTCTCTAAATATCTTATCTTTTTTTCCCCTACATGGAGGTAAAGCAAATTAAAAAATGACGACTATGTTTACTAAATATAATTCTTTTATTTTCAAGTTAGTCTACTTGTTAGTACAAAACAAGGCACTATTTGGAAGTATCTAGGTAGGAAGACTCATAGCCTATCTTTGAAGATCTACTTAGAGCTTCAGGTCACAGCTCTGTGTTGATTCCTAACACAGAATTCTCCTTACTTTAAATGGTGTTATCTCTATGGGTACAGGTAGAAAGCTTGGGTATTTCTGTTCACAAACTTTCACAAAGAAAACAACCTTTAGGCTTAATACTAAAAAATTATTCGCATGTGTTGTTTGAGTAGACAATTTTATGCACATTTTATATAACAATAAAAACTCTCTGTTTACAATACTTTGCTAGTTTGTTCTTGGGTAGATTTCAGTTTCTAACATTCCATGTTAATAATATTCCATTCACAATAATACAAAAAGGTTAGGTCAATCAAAGAATTAACCAAATAGTTGAGGACCTCAGGTGGGTCTATATAACAAAGAGTGTTAACATTGCTGATAGGTACTGTTACAACAGTGGACAAAGAACACAAGCTACAAATATAATCTGTTCTAAATAATCTAGGCTCTCAAAATTGTGTCATATGGCTAGAGCTGTCAAGTGGGCAATTGTACATATAAAAATATCAGGAGATACCTGACTTGAACATAACATTTTTGAAACAGTTTGGCCATTGGGAATTATTAAAAATCAGCTATTTAGAATTAAATTTAAGAACATACTATGTGAAAGTGAAATTATTTATATTTTCACAGTTAAAATAATCTAATAATAACAGACAATGCTACTAAACATACTTCTTATATTTAAATAAAAGTATTTATTTAGAAAACAATTTTTTTTAAAAAAAATGTAAAGCATGATTTGCTTTTTAAACTGGATTAGGCATTTTGTAGACCATGAGCAAAATACTCTGAAAGAAAATGATACTTGCTTTTAAAAAGTTTGCTTTGATTTTCTGTAGTGTCACATAAATCCATCTCTGCAGGGATTTCACTTTTCAGTAGTTTTTACTGTTCTAATATGATGCTTACTTCACGCTTCTGACTCAAATGTTAGAAAACGAGTGTTTGACTTTGACTTTTTCTATGATACCAAGGGTGGCAGGAAATGGCCCACTGCTATTATACAATCAATTGAATGGGTAGCTGCAGGGTGTTGGCATACCACAGCTTGTGGCAATGCTGACAAAGAAACAACACACAGAGTGGCTATCTTGGAAAATGTACAAATGAGAGAGAAGGAAATGACCCAGAAGGGCATATAACATTTAATTTGTAAATAGGATCTTACAGCACAGTCTGTATTGTAAGATACTTGTTTTCTAGTACAACATAATCTGAAGCACCCTGAAAACCTGCCCTGATATTCTTGTTCTGAACCGTTCTATTCTAGGTGTCAACTGCTTTTAGGCGAAATGTCCAAAAAGTATGTTCTGTGTGTTATTCACATGTGTCTGCACTTGCTAATGAACACACAGGCATAACAAGTGGCTGGCTTTCTGCCAGAGCCCAAACAAAAGTATAATGCATTACTGTCAAACTGCACATCATACGAGATATGCAAAGTGATGATCTACCACTAGCTTCTGGTTTCTCCCATACCAAACACCTTTTACAGGTGTCCAGATACTTCCTTGCGGAAATGGAGCTTGGACGACTGTGCTTGCTGACACATATGAGAAATAAGATGTGAACAGTGACTATTTATGGTACAGTTTTATATACAACTTTTTTTTTTTTTTGAATTGTATTTGCTTAAACCCAGTACTGAAGTTGCTAGGAAAAGGCTCAAAAACCTTCATCTTCTGGCTGATAGCCATATTGCGAAGTAATAGGTAAGAAAGAAGGAAAATAGAAAGAGAAATATCATATAATTGAACATACTAGGTTAATCTGGGAAGATTGAAAGATATCATAAAGAGAAGGAAGAAATGGTATGCAAGAGTATAGCCCTTAGGATAATTAATATAATTTGTTCAAACTCCATTATGTTTTGTTTCCCTGAAAGAAGAACCCTGGGTCAAATGTCCCTTCCATCAACAGCAAGAACTCTTTGACAAAAAGATCAGATTACATTTTAAATCCTATTAATTTAACATAGTTATATAATGACAATCGTTGAGTGAGTTGTAGCTCAATAGCAAAGAAAGTCACTAGGATGCATATATACTCTCAAAGCAGGTAGACTGAGCAGTTTCTAGATAATAATTATCATTTCTTTATTTTGATATGTCTTTATCAATCTACTGAATATTGGTTCTTATTCTCAGACCTAACTACAAGTAACTTTTTGAGAATGAAACCAACAAATCCAGAGAAATAACTGAGAACATGTTTGTTTGCCTCCTTCTCCCAAATGTTCTTCAGAAAAACATAATGAACAGTATCGATTCTAAAGACTAACAAAGGTGAAGTTATTTTGTAAGAACCCCTCTGACAGAAGGCAGTTTCCTTCCTTGACATTGAGGTCTGCTATTCCATTGAGATTCATGCCCGAGAAACTATCATATTGTTACTCTTTTTTTTTCTGATCACTCTATGGCTTCTTCAGCTACTTTGGCACAAATCAGAGCAGCTACATCAGGAGCAGAAGTTCATTATACAGTCAACAGAGAGCACTAGACACCTCTCAGGGCCAGTTTGGAATGCTTAAAATTAATTAAACTGGTATTCAACTAGTCACTATAATCAATGGGGACTAGCGCACAAGTTTTATCATGCTTTCTTTAACACTGGTGAGATCAACTGGGAACTAAATATTCTTCCTATTAATTGCAAAGGTATCCCACCTGTGACTAGATCAAACATTATAGACATTTAAACTTAGATGAGATGGACTTCTAAACCTCTCTCTTTCCTCAGCTCAGACAAGCCATGGTCAATACATTAGCTCCTGAATTTGCAGCCAGGGGAGCCCACATTAATATACCCAGGCCTGACTATATGGATCAGTGTAGGTGACAGCTTGGATCTGTCTGTAGCTGTCCCCTGCTAAAGAGTTTTAATTTCTTCTTTAGCAAAGGCTTTGATTGCTATCAGGTCCCACAACACACATCCATTCTGGTAGTCATTTAGAGCATAGCAGCACAGTGAGAGTTAGAAAATCCAGGTCCAGGAAGAGCAGAAATAATAACTGTGCTGGGGAAGTGGTATTTGTGGGGGCACAATAACCCTGTTCTGCAGATCTGTTTGAGAATTTCAAACTGTCTCATCTCTAAATTCTCAGAGACTTACTTTTTTTTCCTGGTGCAGTTTGCAGAATTCAGGTTTGGTCCACAACTATAGTTGAACAAAGACTTGGACGTTGGACTTAATTCAAACATCTGAGTGAATTTAAATAGGTTCTTGGGAGAGAAAATTGGAGCTAATTTTCATATAGCAATAGAATTTATTAAAAAAACTATTGCCCTCAAAGCCTTATCTATTGTTTCTTCTGGGGAGCACATAACATCCAAAACCCATATGTAGTTCCTAGTGAAGTACCAATAGTAGCTACTGGTCCTACTTGAAACTGTGAATCATAGAAAGAAAATTAAAAAGCTTCTATCATGTTGTCCTGTTTTCCTGACATGATTTAAAGAAACAGTTCCATGAACATTTTGAACACATTGTTCCCATTGGAAAACTCTTCTAGAATCTTATCTCAATTGAATTTTCAGTCTCAATATATTAATTGCAACTGTATATTTAACTGATTAAACCCAAGTAATTTAAAAGAGGTTGTTTTTCTTCATTGATTCCCTCCACCTCATATTTACAAAGGGTAAGATTATCTCATCTCAGCCTTAAATGAGCCATGTTTATATATAATGCCATTTTAACTGTCTCTCCAATTAGGAGCCTTTGCCAGTTGAGATCACAGTTGTGTGAAATGTTGTAAAAGATTTTACTTCCATTAATGCTTATCCTATTTATAGGCCTGTGGTATCATGATGAGAGGGCACATGAATCATTTGCCAATGGAAAGTCACTGTTGAGTACTTGAAATCCTGAACTTCATTATTAGCAGGAAATAAAAATGTTGGAAGTGATGTTCAGTACACCAGTTTGGAATATAAGAATCATAGAATGGTTTGTGTTGGAAAGGACCTGAAAGATCATCTAGTTCCAACCTCCCTGCCACGGCCAGGGACACTTTCCACCAGATCAGGTTGCTCAAAGCCCTATCTAACCTGTAGTTGAACATTTCCAGGGATGAGGCATCCACAGCTTCTCTGGGAAAACGATTCCAGTGCCTCACCACCCTCACAGTAAAGAATTTCTTCCTGATATCTAACCTAAGTCTACCCTTTTTTAGAATAAAGCTGTTAGCTCTTGTCCTATCCCTACACTAATAAAGAGTCCCTCTCCATCATTCCTACAGACCCCCTTAAGGCCACTATAAGGTCTCCCTGGAGCCTTCTCTTCTCCAGGCTGAGCAACCCCAACTCCCTCAACCTGTCCTCATAGGGTAGGTGCTTGAGTCCCCTGATAATCTTTGTGCCCATCCTCTGGACCTGCTTGATTATGTCCTTCTTATTCTGGAGCCACCAAAGCTGAACACAGCTCTACAAAGTGGGATCTCATGACAGCAGAGTAGAGGGGGAGAATGACCTCCCTTGACCTACTGGCCACACTTGTCTTGATGCAGCCCAGGATGTGATTGGCTGTCTGGGTTGCAAGTACGGGTTGCTGGTGCATACTCCATTTTACATCCACCAATAGCCCCAAGTCCTTTTCCACAGGGTTGCTCTTGATCTATTCATCCTCACTTGGGATGGCCTCAATCCATGCTCAGTACCTTACACCTGGCCTTGTTGAACTTCATGAGGCTTGCGTGGGCCCATCTCTCAATCCTGCCAAGGGCCATCTGGATCACGTCTTGTCCCTCCAGTGTGTTGACTCCACCACACAGCTTGATGTCATCAGCAAACTTGCCAAGGGTGCACTTGATCCCACTGTCCATGTCACCAATAAAGACAATAAACAGTGACAGTCCCAATATCGACCCTTGAGGAACATCACACATCACTGATCTCCACTTGGACATCAAGTTATGGACCACAACATTTTGAGTGCAGCCATCCAGCCAATTCCTTACCCTCTGAGTGGTCCAGATATCAAATCCTTGTCTCTCCAATTTAGGGACAAAGATCTCATGTGGGGTAGCGTCAAATGCTTTGCACTAGTCCAGGTAGATGCCTTCATTTGCTCCACCCTTGCCTATCAATGCTGTAACCCCATTGTAGAAGGTCACCAAATTTGTCAGGCATGATTTGCTCTTAGTGAAGCCACATTGGCTGTCTTCAATTACCTCATTATTTTCCATGTGCCCTAGCATAGTTTCCAGGAGGATCCACTCCATGATCTTGCTGGTCACAGAAGTAAGACTGACTGGCAAGTCCTCAGGTCTTCTTTTTTCCCCCCTTTTCAAAAATGGGGGTTATGTTTCCCCTTTTCCAGTCAGCAGGAACTTCACTGGATTGCCACAACTTCTCAAATATGATGGAAAGCAGTTTAGCAACTTCATCCACCAGTTTCTTCAAGACCAGTGAATGCATCTCATCAGGGTCCATGGATTTGTGCACCTGCAGGTTCCTTTAATGGTCTCAAACCTGATCTTCTCCTACAACGGGCAGTTCTTTATTCTCCTAATCCCTGCCTTTGCCTTCTGCAACTGGGTGGTGTGACTAGAGCCCTTGCCGGTAAACACTGAGGCAAAACAAGCTATTGAGTACTTCAGCCTTCTCCTGTTTCGGTTAACCAGGTCTCCCATTCCCTTCCAGAGAAGATTCACATTTTCCCTAGTCTTGCTTTTATCGCTGACATACCTGTAGAAGGTTTTGTTGTTGCCCTTGGCCAGATTTAATTCTATCAGAGATTTGGTTTTCCTAACCTGATCCCCAGCTGCTCAATTTCTATACAGAAATTATTTATCTATAGAGAAATTATCAATTGGAAAAGGCACATATGAACCAGAATAAATGTGAAAAGGGAATAACTGACTTGCTAGAAGTCCAATCAATTCATTACAGGCATCTTCCTGTTCTAGTGTGAGCTTCACAAGGCTGTTATTCAGTTTCCCTACAAAGTCAATGTTGATTTAAGTGCCACTTAAGAAGGTTTACCTCTTTACATACACACTTAACATGCTTCTGTTTGCTCTGCTGATAGACACACGAGTATGAGTTGATGTAATGTACAGGCCAACAAGATATGAGGTTTGAGTTAAGTACAGCAGAGCCTAGATAACACACCCACACTCCAGTCTGTAAAAATTGGGATTCTGGATCTGACCTGCCTTGCAAAGCAACTTGAAACGTAAGTGATGTTAGCTCTTACGTGGTACTGAGATCTGAAGATTAGACAATGGCATAGCTTTACTGTGGTTTCTTTAGAGGTAGCAAACAAATATACACATGTCCTTCTTGTGCACTGACTTTGTGTTCTTTATTGTATGAAATGAAAATAATTGGGGTTGAGAACACTGTTATAGATGAGTTGTTTGAAA
The DNA here is from genome assembly GCA_013396935.1 of Baryphthengus martii. Classification (NCBI taxonomy): domain Eukaryota; kingdom Metazoa; phylum Chordata; class Aves; order Coraciiformes; family Momotidae; genus Baryphthengus; species Baryphthengus martii. The sequence goes on along the minus strand of VWZK01016473.1, from coordinate 48,145 downwards.
TCTTTACTTTGAGACCTTTATCTCTGTGGAGGAAGGAGGAACACAAACCCTCAAGAGATTAGTGATTGCATGTGTGCACTGTGTCAGGCTGCTTCAAGGACTCTGGCACCTGCCTGAAGACACATACCAGGAGACATAGGGGATCCCTGTGAGCAGCGTGAGCAGCCAGGGGCCATTCAACAGCCCCCAACCAGGTAGCAGGGTAGGCCAGGAAGGTGTCTGGGGGCAGCCTCCGACACCATCAGGCACCTCTGTGGAAACAGGCATGTCAGCCTATGGGTTGAACCTGGCTCAGCAGGGCCAGGGCCTTGCTGTGGTGGAGCCTGAGAGCTGTGCTCTTATAGCAACACTGGGACAGAGACTGGCAGCTTCAGGGTGAGCTGAAATGGGGTCCTGGGCCATGGGGCAGAGGTGGGGGGAGCCCCCAGGAGAGGCTAGATAGGGCCATTGAGGGCCATTATTGCCCTCAGTGCCCTGACATTTACTGACCCATATGTAAAACACAAAAGGTCAGTTTGTCTTTATGGGAAAGAATGGCTACATGCTTCTTGATCTTCTAGGCTGATGACCTTTCTTTTCACATTGTTCCCACAAAGATAAAAGAAACTGGCAAGGAAAAATAACAAAACATTAATCTGAAAAGCCATTTTTTGATATTTTCTACCTACACTAGGAAAAAAATAAAAGAATGAAAAAACACTCTGTCATCAATTTTTAAAAATAAACAAGTTAATTTCATAACAAAGACTATAGATCCTGGTAACTCTGAAAGTCAGAACTTTGCATTCCTTACTTATCTCTTGATGTTCAGGAACCAAATAACCCCTTGTTTTATTTAATATGAAGATCTGTTGCTCATGAGTTATATTGCAGATTGCTTAAACCAATGAAGTGTGTCGCCCAGTACATTATCTGTTTCTTACCTTTTCTTTCAGAAGTTCACTGCTCTACAAATCCCCTTTTTTCTTATCAGCAATATCATGTCAAAGTGTCAAGGGTGATATATATACTTGGCATGGCTGTTATTAGAGCATATCTTTAAAAATCTCAGTAATGAAAACCAGCTCAACTTCTTCATGGCATTAGTTGTTCACAAATACAATAAATCAGTATTTTTTGTTTACTTATCTACAAGGCTTTTCCATTTATGATTTAATTTCACAGCTGCATAAACATAACATCAAAAATCAACACATTTAAAACACTCAGGTAAAATAAGGGACAGCTTACTACCATGAAATGGCAAGTCTATGAGAACAGATAAATTTGAATTGTGAGCTGAGAAGTACAAGAGTCTCTCTTAATAAGGAATTACATATCTTTGGAGTTTAATTACAATATGGCCTGTCGCTATAAGATTAATGATGAGCAGTTTTTCACTTCAAACAGTTGCAATTGAATTAAGATAGTACCATTATTCTTAGAGAGATAAGGTCAAGCAAATGAGGCTAAGTGGGGGAAAAATGAGAAAAAAATTGAGAGGATATTCTATAGTAAATCAGGACCTTAAAATGCATTGCAAGGCTTATATTTACAAATTTTGTAAAATGCTATGTAAAATATTGAAATAAAATACTAAGAAATTTTATGGGTTTTTTTAGTTAACTATACAGCACTGTGGGATCTAGTACCATTTTCAGAACTGTGAATCAGAAATAACTTGTACATTTGCATCTCTTCCTCCTTTCTGGAAATGGGAAAAAGATTTTTAGAACACATGTATTTCTTTCTCAGTTAGATATTATGTACCAGCACTCATGTGCAAGGAGGACATTTGATTATGGTAGGGATAAACTCTCAATTGTTGACTGTGAGGTTATTTTTTAATGCACAGGGTAGTGGGACCATGGGAATCACAGTAGTTCGTCCTTACGATTCGAAGAAATTTCACTCAATAGTCAATGAGGCTATTAAGTCGGTATTCTTTACTACAGCGCCGGGTGCATAGGGGATCATTCCTCCAAATATGCACACCAGGGACTCAAACTTGTTCGCTTTTATAGTTATATAACATGCATATTCATTATACTTCCATGAACTCATCAGAATATCCAACAGATAGTTTACATTTCATCCCGCTTCCCCGCACATGCGCTGTATGACGCTTCGGTGGTCGCTGGGTCCCCTCTGGGGGTCGTTGGATGAAGGCTGGTAGTCTTCCTTGCGAAGGCCCGAAGTCTTCCTCACCAGTAAACTTCTGACCTCTTGGGGGAGGTGTGTGTGTGTGTGTGTGTGTGTAGTACCCACACCAGCTGCAGCTGTGGTGCCTCCTTGTCTACAGGACAAAAGCTAAGATAAGATCTCCCTGAGACTCCCAGATTTTCACCATTTTCCTATACAAAGCTTCTAACTATCTGTCAACTACGCAAATGCCTTTCGGCTTACTCTAGCCACTATCACTTATATGGTGGTACACAAAGGCAGCAGCCCTTTGCCCTGGGGAAGAGATACTTAAAGAAAGAAAATCCCAAAGTGTGGTTATTACCTCTACTCTCATCTCAGAAACCGAGAAGTAGGTCCTTTAATCTTTATTTGCAACCTCTTTTTCTGGAGTCTTTGCATTTGATCCAGCATATTGTCAGTATTATCATAACCTTTATTTAAATCAGCACCCACAGTTTGTACGTGCTGTACCATAAACTCTGGGCCACAAAAGTAAACTACATGATGTTTACATAGGGTAAGTGAAAGTGAAATGCTCTACCCACTCACCCCAGTAATGGAAAATCTTCCATTAGGCATAGACTGGTTTACTGTATTTTTTTCTAAATTCTTTAATAAATGCTAAAATACAATTTAACAAGGCCCTAATAAAAGTATTTAAGGGACCCCGATTTGTAATCATATTTCTTTTTAATATGACTTATATTTCTGTTTTCTGTGTTTGATATCATCACAGTTCATCCTCTTCTACTTGTCTTACTAATACTGATCTTCCCTTAGTTATTAATTTTTTTTTCTTCCCTTGGTATTATAAAAATGCATATTTCTAATTGCTTTGTTTGGACTTTATGCCAACTTTTGGCCTTATTGCATTGGCCTCTTTTAATACCTTTGAAGGTCTCTGTTATCTTTATGAAACTAAATATATATTCAGAACCTTGTAAAATATGTGGCAAAATATATCACAATTCTTCTTTTATAAATCACTTCAAAGGTGAGATAGTTTGTAAAGAAATCAGATTTTTCAGCTCCTGCAGATAACTTGAAGAGTAAGAGTTCAAAGATTGTGATAATATGTAGAAATATGTTTTCTGTCTTTATTTATATGTCTCTCTAAGAGAAAATATTTGGAGAGAGAGCAGTCTGGCTTATACTTAGCTCTAACGGTGTCCAGAAGCAAGTGGAGGCAATATATTAGCAATTTGCCTTGTTACATCTCTTAATTCAGCACATAATGTCATATTGCTTTCAGCCTACAAGAAGCTACTCAATCTTCCTGACTGCTGACAGAATAAATCAATTAATAAGTATGATTTTAGATTTTAATTAAATTAATATGATTTGGTGTAATCTGCAAGAGAACAATAGGGCTGGTTTTTCAGACCACTTTGTTAATAAATTAGTTTGTCTAAGAGCTGCTGCTTATTCTGAGCACTTCTGAACATGAATCACTTACATGGACATTTAAAGCAGAATCATCTTTCAAATTCTCATTACATGGGAACAGCTCTTCCACACTCTCACTGAAAATAATGCATTCACCTTTTTACATGTGACTGCATATCAGGAAAACACAAACCCTTCTTGTTTTTTAGTGTAATCTCCAAGAATAAACTGTGTCTCAACAGGCATTATGTAAAACAGAATATGTTTCTTTTACATAAGGAAAAGAAAGAACATCTAAACCTTGAGTGATTAACGAGCTGAACGATGAATCCCAGAGAATACTTAGAACTGGAGATGTTGTAGTCAATGAACAGTGCCAGGACAGCACAGAGAACATATCTCAAAGATCTAGCTAATAGACTAATAACTATATAAAACCCCAATGTTTATTTATATATCCATAAGCATTTCCACCAGGATCCAGAAACGTAAGAATCCAGACAGGAATTTTGTAATGTAAATTGGTGCAGAGTTTAATTTGACATTCTTACTTTTGAAACTGATCTATTATATGGCAACATAAGTGGGATTCCTCTGTGAATTGCTGTAGTTTGAGTTTGTTGAAAATATTTTCAGTTTTTATCCTCTCTTGTGATCATGTTGTGGTACAATAGTTTCTGAAAGGCAATTTCAAAAACCACCTTATTAATAGTAACTATTAAATAATAACTAATATTACTAGCAAAACAATTTTCAGTAAAAATAATCTGTCCGATAGTGTCAAATGTAATGTGAAATACAGCAAAGATAACTTCTGTAGAAAGCTAGTAATATGACAAGAACCGTAATGTTCTCAACATGCACACGCTTTTGCTATATTGTGTGCTATACGATGCAACATGTTGCAAATGTATTAAGAGTTTAAAAAGAAAAAAATGAAAGAGATGTCCCAGAAAGTCTGTTAGTCTTTGGTTATCTCAGGACATATTAAATAAGGAAAATACCTTCCACAGGAGTTCTGTCCAGAATGATTGTGGTCCAATTGTGTGGAGAGGGAAATGAAGAACTGGGGTTGTCAGCTGTAAAGCAGTTTCAAATGTAGACATAACAGAAGCTTAGGAAAGAGTTTCGTCATTAAAATCTTTCAAATCAAATACACTACTTCACAGAAAGAATGCGTATAGGACCTAAGGAACCTGGGGGGCAATAACAGAAAGCAAAAGATGTGGCAGCAGTTTCTGTGAGCTTTGTGTACTTGATGCTTCTGTTTATTGATACCTCTTCTCATCAACACTCCAGGCAATTTAGTGTTTTCTTTTTTTTAATCACTTGGCCAGCTTTTCCTGCCTCCTCTGGCTGTTTGTTTTAGACATTAATCTGTGATCTGGAACGTTGTCAGGAATTTCCAAAAATCTAATTTGTACCCACTGCTCTTCAGAGGGCTGATCTTCTCCCTTACCATTTGTTACCTGCATAGAATTACTGTAGGTAGTAGTATGATGCCCTACCTTCTTCTTTTTTTAATTTATCTTTTGACACCTGCAGGCATATTGGTTACTTCCCATCCCTCCTCCTTATTTTCCCCAAATACACATGAAAAATCTTTCACTGATATATTTAATTATTGTTTATTTATCACTCACCAAGGACACCAGCTCCAGTGCAGGTCAGTCCGCACTGGGGAAGGGAATTACGGCGGAAAGGGCCGGCAAGGAGCACTTCTGGAGGCTTTTCGAAGCCNGCAGGGGCCCCGGCGCCGCCCCCACGGCTATCGAACGCTGCCCTGGGCTCGGGCAGAGCGGTGGGGCCTCGCCTGGGAACTGAAACCGCTGCTCCTGCCGAGAGAGCCCCGGTGATGTCTGTTGTGTCCACCCAGGCAGAGCTAGCAACAAAGGAGACCTCAATACAGGTGTTACTGAAACTCGGGTAAATGAAGACTTCTCTAACACTAAATTTAGAAAGCGGGAGTTTCTTTATTGTGGGTGCTGGATGCACGGGGGATAATTCCACTTACCATGCATGCTGTATCTGGCACCTGTTCAAGCTTATATCCCCCCTTTACATACATAGGCATTAGTTTTCCTGGAAAGATTATACATATTCATTCTATTTCCAGAAACTAATTATCCTATATGCATAGTTATTATGCATGCAACCTGAATCTGCAAGGGCTTCACTGGGGGCCTTTGGTGGTCTCTGTTGATCTCTAGTGGTTGATGGAGAGATGTCTTCTAGTGACCTTTCCATGAACTTTGAGGCTTCCTTCTATATAAGGCTGTATATTGCCCATCTCTCTGTAGAATACTTCTTAACTGGTGTCGGCGAATCTATGCACTTCTCCAGGGTACCAGCCATCGTTGATGTCTTTGATTGTTCTTATCTGAGGCCACATACATTTGCCTTCTCCAGCATGTGCCGGTATCCTTGCTTGCATTCCTGCCAGAGGCCCCTTACAACATTTCTGTCCTTGATAGAAAACACAGTTAGTAGCTGTAGTGACTACCCATAAACTGATCTGAATCAAGGAGGACTATAAAGCCCTAGGGGTACAGGTAATAGAATTTGGTGCACAGGTTATCTTCTCCTCAGTCTTACCAGCTGGAGGAAAGGAAGTAGACAGAAATAGGTGTAACATGCACATCAACTTCTGACTAGTCATGGTTGGTGCCGTTGAGAGGGCTTTGGTTTTTATGACAATAGGACACTCTCCAACGAGTATAACCTATCTATAAATATCTAAAGGGTGGGCGCGAGGAGGACGGAGTCAAACTTTTCAGTGGTGCACAGTGACAGGACATGGGGCAAAGGGCACAAACTGGAACACAGGAGGTTTCATCTAAATATGAAGAAGAGCTGCTTTACTGTGAGGGTGACGGAGCCCTGGAACACGCTGCCCAGGGAGGCTGTTGTGTCTCCTCTGGAGATATTCAAAACCCACCTGTTTGCAATCCTGTGTAATGTGCTCTACACAATCCTGCCCTGGTGGGGCGGTTGGACTAGATGAGACCCTGGAACAGGTTGCCCGGAGAGGTGGTGGAAGCCCCATCCCTGGAAGTTTTTAAGGTTGGATGGGGCTCTGAGCAACCTGATCTAGTGGGAGGTCCCTGCTCATGACAGGGGGGTGGAACTAGATGATCTTTAAGGTCCCTTCCAACCCTTACAATTCTATGATTCAGATTCTATGATCTCCAGAGGTCCCTTACAACGCCAGCGATTCTGCGATTTACTTTTAATTTATTTGGTGTCTGGGTTGGATTTGGTTTTGGGCATGTAAAGTTTACCTAAATTATTTTTCTGTAGAATCCTTCATGTTTCTTTTCTTTCATTTGTGCTGAACACACACACACACACACACACACACCCCCACACACACACAAAGTTTTCAAACATTATTAGAGTTGTAACATCAGTTTGAACATTTTTGTAGGGAATATTTAAGATTTACATTGCTGATAGCTACATTTTTTACTGTTTTTATTGTCATTTTTTACTGACATATTTGTTTTCTGGGCTAAGATAGGTAATGAACTTGTACTTAATAAAGTATGTAAGTATATATGTACATTTTGATGTTAGCAATGCCACATCGCTTTGTTTCTGTAATAGGCTAAGCTGAATTGCTCATTCAGGGCTTCCTTCTATGTTAGGTAGGGAATCTTCAGTAGCTGAGAGCAATTATTTCAGGATCAGGTTCCCAGCTTTTTATTTGCTTTGGGGTCCTAGTAGCATCACATCACCAATAGCACAAAATTGAATCAGACGACTGATAAATAAAAACTAGGAGTGATACGGCTGCTATGGCCCTGCATGTTCTTCCAGAGCATGTACCTGGGTTACTCCCATCATGCCTAGGGAGTTAAGAGACCAGCATCACCATGGGGCTGGCATAGTCTCTCCCACACTAGGACACAGAGGGCAGATCAGCAGCACTGGTAGCAAATAGAGTAGTGAAACCACTGACTTCCAGTGCAGAGGAGCAGCTAAGGTAATGCGAAGAGCTGAGTGCTGCTCTTTGTACAGAAGTAGCAGAAATTAAATCCACTCAAGGACAATGTGAACCAATTACTCTGCTTTTCTCTCATAGAGCAAAGCTCATGTAGTATACCTACTTTAGTGCAAATGTGTTGTTTTACTATTATATTTAGAAATATGCATCCTTCTCTGCCTCTTGCATGTTATCTTGAAACCAAATCTTTTATACTGTAAAATGAATAGTAAATAGTAAACTAATTAAAGGCCACAAGAATAGGTTATGTCCTCACAGAAGTCACTTGAAACACATGAACCCGCAAATCCTCTTCAGGAACAGATTTGAGAAGAGAATTGGCCTGGAAGTGAATGGGTAAATTACAATGTTTGCAATGAAATAAAGACTGTAAAAGTAAATTTTCTTTAAAAATATATAGTGCTGTTCTGTGAGTAACGTTAAATCCAGACTGTTACTTCTCAAAATGGCAATGTAAAGATCTCTGGATGCAGAGTAGAATAAAGAAATTTGGATTCTCATCCCAGTATCTTAACTTTGTACCCTGCAAAACAAATAGTCGTCAGTTCAAAAGCCTAGTAGAGATCCTTGGCAGGAGACATCCTCCCACTCTTTTAGCAGATGAAGCCACATTTTATCTTTCTGTGGATGTAGCACAGAAGCTTTAGCAAAGGAGAAGAGCTTGTGAGAAAGCTAGCAGGGCCAAGCTCATATGTACCGTAGGTACCTACAGTGTAGATGCAACTGGTGTGCATCAGGGAAGCCCTGAAGCTTATGTAGAGGAATCAGCTAGTCTGTGAACTTTGACTGCAAAGTCTAGACAGCACCTAGACATTGCTGCTTAGGATACCACAGGTGTAACCCACGTGGTCACAGATCATCTGCGTTGAACAGGTGGTATTCCTATGAGGTCTGTCACAGCTCTATCTTCTTCAATAAGGCTAAGGTATGTTTATGTTTAGATGTTATTTGAACTAGAATTTTTGTTTGTGCATATTGCTGCCTTTCTAAAAGTGGCCTTACATCCTCATTTTGCTTATATTGTTGCAAAGGTGAAAAAAAACAACAACAAAAGCCTGGTATCCCTGTCCTTTCTACACAATTAGCAGTAACAACTAATACTAGTGCCTGACAGGTGACTGATACCTGTCATGAAGATAGCGTTAATCACAGTATCTTGGAGAGAGAATGGAAAAGAAAAAGGTGCCACAGCCTATTGTCTACAAATCAGAAAGCTTCATTTACTAATTTATATTGAAATATTTTTACCTCATACATTACATTGCTAACGCATAGAAACCATATATTTTCTTTGCCTGAGGTCATATAAAGCTCTGATGACAATAAATCTGGATATACTGGTATACAGGTATACTCTCTTTAGCCCATAAATTTAGTAAACAGCAGAGTTTCCAAAAATACGTGTTGCAGATATAGAACTCCCTCTAGACAGAAAAGCAATATAATAAAAGTGAAGTTCTCTTTTTGCACGGTCCTTTTATGCGAAGTTCTATAGCTCCTCTCAGTCAATGTATTCAAAACGATGTCTTTCACCCTAAATCATCTGACATGATACGACCAGTACAAGTTATATCATTTTGAAATGATATTAAATGAAATGCAACCCATAAGATAATCACCACTTCAATCAAATAAAAGTAAGTCAGAAATTTAATGCCGAGTTTGAGCATCTATATTGCATAAATTATAATTTGTAAGTTTATGAAAAATGAAGTAAAAAGTACAGATTTAAACAAGGTTATTTTAAAATATCCGGAAAGAAGAATATACCCCATAGGGAGCAAATTTTTAGTGTTTTTTTTACTTTGTAATATAATGGATACAAAATATCCTCTTAATTCAAGCTGCTCAATTACCATACTCTTCCAGTCTTGCCCCAAGTCAAAACCATTAAACAATTCAAACACAAAATACACTTTTTTTTTCCCTATATAAAAATATGATCTATATTAGATAGACTGTACCATCAACCTTTTTTATTTTAATTTTCCCCTCCACTTGCTCCTCCTTTTTCCTTTTTCCTTTATGGAAATATGCTGCAGAGTAGGCTAGTAATATACCAAACCATCTTTCACAATTGTGTACGTACAGTGGTTCATTACAGCTCACTGGAGATCAGCATATGGTCTGGCTTCCACATCTGTCATGCCCCTGTCACTCCCAGCAGTGTTAACAGGTTGCCCAGAAAGATTGTGCAGTCTCTCTCCATACTTGGAGATTTTCAAGACCTAAGTGGATAAAGCCCTGAGTAACTTGGTCTGATCTGATAGCTGACCCTGCTTTGAGCAGGAGATTGACCTACAGACCTCCTGAGGTCCCTTCTAGCCTGGATTATCCTATTCTACTAAGATTCTGAGGGAAGTTTGGAAGTTCTTCTAGGGCAAATTCACATATATCCATACTGTACTGCAGTAGGAACACTAGAGAGGCATATCTTTGGAGCACTGTATTGTGCCAAGTACACAGGCCATAATGTGTCACTTCTGAGGATATTTGAGCTGACTTTTTTTTAAGCCAATAAGAAATGACTTCATAATTTCTGAATGAAGCCTATGATTTTAGTTGCCTTCCTCAGAGATTTGGGACGCACAAAACTTGACACTGCTCAGGAAAAATAGCTTTTATTTCTTATATAAGTAACGCAGTAACCACTGCTATAGTTGAAGGAGCTGCTCTAAACCCCTGAGGTGAAACCTGGATGGATAAAATCAAATTTTATTTAAAGATTCTAGTATTTCATTTTTTGCTTACAGCCTTGGTTTAGATTACTTTAGTACTGTATTGCTTAAGTTGCAATGCAAGTAATTTTGCATTTCACAGAAGTTCTCATGAAATAAATAACAATTTGCCTATACTCTTGCTTTGATGTCTATGGACCACAAGCTACTGTATCTGTTAATAGCATTTGCCCATTCCTCCATTTTCCAGCTTCTCGTCCTTCTTTTCATGTCCACTGAAGTAGTGCCTTTGGCCACATTCCATCTCCATTCTTCATGCATAACTAAATAGGCTTTCTTTTTCTTACTACTGTTATATTTTCTTTTGTTCCATTGTTTTCATTTAGCTCCTGACCACATTGTTAAAAGAATTGCAATAAATTCCTCTGATTTCTAATTCAAAACATAATTTGTATTTATTTTAGTTTACAGATGCAATTCAACAGTGCTGAAAAGACCTTGAGTAGCCTCCTTTTGTTGCCAAAATAATATTCTGAACTACTGAACAGTATTCATGGAAGTTTTCAGTGACCACAGCAAAGTGAAAAATCTACTATCACGTTATAAGGCTAGAGAAACATCTGTTACAAGAGTTTTGCCTCTATATAGTAACTATATATATCTGAAAGTCATAGCAGTCTAGTGATAGTGATATGATCTATCTTCACATGCTGTTTAGAGATTGCTTATGCTAAAATGAAAATATCTTTTTACTAGCTTCTTTTGTCTCATCTTGATCTTTAATCTTGTCAGAGTTTGCAAATAGAACAGGATTAAATATAGTAGTCTTCCCATGAAAGCCTGGGCTGCTGTACTGTATGGCATTGGTATTTCCAGGAATGCCACTTCTGGTTTTAACTCATTACTGAAGCAGTACAACAATGTGATGATAAACTATTTTTTGTAGTGGTGTTATTTTCTTACAAAAAAAAAGGATAAATCCAGGCTTCTGATTACTCAAAAGCACTCAGAGGCGCTCAAAAAATATAGCCTCCATGAACCAAATGTTTTATCTGAAAGGACTTTTTAAAGTTTAGTGCAAAGAATTGTACATAATACTAAAATTTATACTGACAACATTCACTTGAATATGTAAATTTAGAGTTGATATAAGCTATATTTCTCATGCAGCATGTTAGAAAAACAGTAATTTCCATAGAAGCCAGACTATGGATATAGAAAATCACCAAAGCCTTCAAAGAGCTGCATATTTCTAGAGCAAGCTTCTCAAGTCAGTGGAAATAACTGCCACTGTGGAGCTCTTGTTCACTTTATTGCTTATATGTCCCAATAAAGAGCTGATTGCCTTAATATAATTCAAATTAGCTAAAGGCAGCATGCAATCTCTTAAAAAAACACCCTGCATTTAACCAACTGGCACTAGTCTAAATAAACACAAGCCTTACCTTTCATTACGTGACCCTATCCATTTTATTTCTAATCAAAAAGTATTAGCTTTGCTACTTTACTTCCCCTATAGCACTGTGATTTCTAAATGGAAACTAACAATAGTACTTCAGGTTTTTGTTTTTTTCTCCTATCACCTTTCCTTTAATTAAATGTTATGAGTCTAATTTCAGCTGAATATTTGACACTGTTTACAAAATGAGTTTACACACATAGCATTATCAACCCGAGCGTCCCACCATTGCATTTGTAGATAGATGTTTCCTTTCTATATAGGTGTAACAGACCTTAACTGCATTGTTAATTCCAGTTTTCAAAGAACATGCTCCTTGAAACCTCACACAAACGGAATGATGAGGTGCAGGATTTGGTTTTTTTTTTCCATCTCAGGGAGTGCTACCATTCTGTACTGACATTCAGTAACAATCCACTGTTCTCCGAGCAAGAACTATCCCGTGATAACTTGCTACCATGAGTTCTGCTGTGGTCCTGTGTAAACATCATGCTTCAAGCCCACCCCAAAATCTTTGCAAACCTTGATTGATTATATTTCTTGGTTTTGTGTTTTTTTTCTCTTTCAGCTTTTTATTGTTTGTATTATTAACTTCTTATTACTGAAAGTTTTTGTCCTTGTTAGAGCTTCTTTGAAAATGGTTATTCTTAGAAAATGCTTCCTGATAAACAATTTCTGACTCATAATTCTTTGGAGGCCTAAGAATAAGACCTTGAAGTCTGTAGAAGAACCAAATGAACAAGTATTGACTTCTTCAATAGAAGTCTAAAACTGAAAGATGGATGTCCAAGTGTTTCACCTGTACTTACGAGCACGGAGTCCTTCTCTTATTGTATATTTCACTATTAACTAAGAAGTGGAAAAGCCACGGATGCTAAGGGCAGTTTCATGTGTTATCAATCCCCACTTTGAAACTGGATACATTTTCTAAATGATAAAACACATAAATCATAAAATATGTTTCAATATGAATTCTTAAGTAATCATGAGCTTAAATCTTTGAGGGAAGGGTCAGAATGATTGAAGACTAGACTAGGTAAAAAATCCCTCTTCATTCAATTTCCAAAACTGATTCTAGAAGAATAAAGTAAAAAGGAAATAAGATTTATTCATCACTGATAGAGAATATAGATAACAGAATTGCCTGTACATTAGTTTTAAATTACTTAATATGCTGACAATATAACCTAAAAGCAGAAGAACTGTAAAAGTAACAGATCTCTGAAATAGTGTGAAGCCCATTCTTGCAGAATCTCAAGAGCTAGAGTCCACACTGCAGCCATAGATGCTACATAAAGACCTTGGGGACATCAGTAGAGGACATTTTATCTTTTGGCTTCCAATCAGTCTTAAGTTCAGGCTGTGTTATACTGTCAAGACATTGACAGTTAGATTTTTATTGATTTCTGAGTGACTATTTCTTGGTTTACTTTTCCCTACCAAGTTCTGCCCCTCCCATCAGTATAAATCCTTCATTTCTTCAGCCACAAAGATAATCTGTAAGAATTGTCACTCAGGTTTCCTGACTTCTGACAGTATGGCAATTAGCAAAATGGAGTAAAATTGCATATTACCAGTCAAACTTCAGCCAAGAGCTGTAATAACTGTCCAGGTATTAAAATCTGAATTTGACTCACTTCCTTCTTATATAATTACATTGCTACACACTGCTCAATTTGCTAATTGACTACATAATTTGTCTGATATGCATATTCACATTAATCAATAGTCTTGCTGTGCTTTTGTAATGGGCGTAACTGCAATGTTTGGTAACAACCTAACTCCAAAGGATATTTTGGACTGCAATTATATGTATGTAGACATATGTGGTTCTCATCAAGTAGAGATAATTCCTTTGAACTATGGGCCTTTTGTTTGTACTAACCTGTTAGTGTCATCATGACCCAAGATTATTTGGCATTCCTCAACAAAGTCCCAGGAACTTCCCTGCTTGTTGCTTTATATCATTTTCAAGATCAGTTTGGCACATACCTACAGCAGAAGATACGGCCCACAGAAACAGAAAATTCAAACTGTAAAGACCATTTGCATTTTAGCTTTCTCTAGGTGCAGACTGCAGCTTTCAGAATTTGAACTAGGCACCTAAATGCCACTTAAATCTCACTTTTGTACAGCCTTTACTGGCTCAGGCCTATAGTAAATTTGGCCTTGAGACTTGGTCAGCAAGTTAGAATAACAATAAATATACCTGAAAGGGTTGTTGAGGGCAAGAAAAGAAACAGAGAAAGAAAAAGCAGACGATAACAGGAAATGCAATTAAAGGCAAGGAATTTTGTAAAGCTGAGATTGCATGACAACTACTCTATAGGGAATGGGTAAGCATGGAGACAATGGGTGAAGGAAGGCAAGACCAGAAAGGAGACATACAACGAAGGAGGAAAATGGCAACAGGAGAGGGGAGACTGCTGCTTACAGAGAGTCATGCTCCATTTATTGCAAAGCTGAAACAGATGAAGGTGAATGTTGAATTTACAGGAGCTGAGTGTTTGGAAACTAGATTCTGTCTGTGCTTCTGCCATTGAAGTTCACTGTATTTGATAAATCACTTCAAAGATACTTTCTAAAGGTGCATGTTCATTACAGTCTGAATATGTTGCACCTCAGTTATAGCAATATTGACTGTTCATAGGTGTAATTAAAGTTGATTTGCTGTGCTGTGAATACATGAAGAGCCATTAATGCTAATATTATGAAAAATGAGGTCATAGGTATTCCAACCAGAGATTTTTTAATCTCAGTCCCTCAGTGTCTCAGTTCTCTCTCTCTAAAATGGTCCCAGTACCTATATGTGAAATAGAATTTATTAATCTTTATGAAGCAATAACACACTTTAGTGATAACTGCTATAGAACACTTATGGGGAAATTAAGTATTTCTTCTCCAGACCAGGTTTTCAGTCTTATGGAAAAAGTAAAGGAGAGAGCCAGTTTGAGGAGACCAGGCAGTGGACAATGAGGAGAATGCAGAATATTGAACAAATGTGTGAAATGCACAGCGGTCTTCTGCAGACAGGGATCCTAAGGAGAATAGAGGCAATTAGATAATATGAGAAGGCATACATACAATCGTGGGTTACGCTCAGTCCTTCCCAGTTCCTTTGGGGAGGTAACAGATGGAGCAGAAAGTTGGGATCACTGTCTCTCTGCTCCTGCTTCTTGTTCTTTGTTCCACCATATGTTTCCTGTGACTGCAGACCCTTAGGCCTGTTGCTGCCCCAGAGTGGTTCACCCAGAACCTCAGTCCCTCAGGGGTGTCTGTACCCTAGGATGGGTCACCCATGGATCATGGTCCCTCAGAGTTGTCCCTATTGTGGCATGAAGTGTCTCTTTCCAAGAGAACATCTCTAGGCATGTCTTCAGTGATATCTACTTCTGCCTATCTCCTCCATGTTACTTTTATGTTTTCTCCGTTTTGTTTATCTTACCAGCAACTGCCACTCAAATATTTTTGAGCAGCAGCACTAGGTTCTCCTTGGACTGGCAGCAGATTTGGCAGGTGATGAGTTATATAGGTCCATTTCAGATCAGCTACTCTTTCCTTTCACATGGGTCACCCTCCACCAAGGTAGCAGCACAAGACTGACACTCATATAAATGTGCTATTTTTGAACAATACTTCTACAGAACTAAAAGCTAAAGGAGATTATGAGAGTAGTTTTCCTCATCTCGCTGGCTCACTTTGTGATGCCTTTTCTGAGGAACTGGATTATTTCCATTTGACTGCGAACTGACAGGTTGGACAGCTTGTCCACACCTTCATAAAGTACGATTATTAAATGTCTGAATGAATTGTCTCCTTCTTCCAGATTTCATCCCACTTCTTGCTAACATTGCTGTGTTTTTCTCACTTGTGATTATTGGAAATAAAATTGAAAATATAAGATTAAAAAGGGAAATAGTAAACTGTACATATGATAAACTTTGGGGAAGTGAGCAGGGACAATAAATTAAATAGAAGCAGATGATAAACTTTGGGGAAGTGAGCAGGGACAATAAATTAAATAGAAGCAGATGATATAAGTAATCTGATAGATTAATATGTATGGCTGCTTCTCTATAGAATATATTCTGGAATGGAAAATCAATCATCTATAAAAATGGTATAGCATGAACAGTCTATGGTTATGACAAGGGTACTAGACTTCCCCCCCCCCCTCTCAGAGTTGGTGCAGAATTAAAAAAGTATCCTTTGTATAAATTCCAAACGGATATGTATTATTGACCAGGATATTAAAACCAGTTCTTTAGGGAATAAGAAGGATGTGGTGTATTCACAATCAAGAAGTAATTCTGTGTTTCCACAAATGGAGCCATTTTGCCCATGGCAGGTAAAAACTTGCTTTGATTGATTTCACAAGAGAGAACCACGAAGCACTTAACTGATGTGCCACAAGGAATACCTTGTTAGAACTCTGTAGCAATGTTTTGGTCTTCTATTATCAAATGTGTTCCCTATAGAAATCTTTTCCAAAGCTTCAGCCTCTAGTGAACTGGAGTTTTCAGACGGCCCTGCAGTGCCCTGCTAGATTTGGCGCTCAAACCAGACCACTTCTATCATTAAGATTGATCTTTCTGCCTCACTTACACCTATTTCATCTGACATAAACCCCTACGACCAAACTGCTTTTTGAAGTTGATATTCAAGTGCCAATCACAAGTGATTGTGAGCCTAATGTTGGAGCCTGAGTTAGGTTCCTGAAATTTACACAGATTTAATTCGAGTCTTTCCCTCTTTCACAGTCAGGTGAAATCCTGACAACCAGGTTCATTGATGGCATATTGGCATAAGCAAGCTGCAACCAACCTCACTGAGTTTTTTTCAGCTCCAAATAGATTTCTCTCTATTTCAGAGAAAATCTTCTTACTTGTGCTACTATTTTTCTAGTAGAAAAGAAGTTCAAGCTGATATATACAGGCTACTGTCTGACAATATGCATTCTTAAGCTAATAATTAGATATTAAAATCTATAATCTGATGATTTTTATCATATTAACAATTTAAAATTTTTTTTAATAACAGTGCTACAAAATACAATGTCAGATTAGAATGTATATGAGATCATTACCAGAAGATTCAGTTTGAGTGATGAATTATTATTTGGACATATAATTAAGAAATAAATGAAGTTCTTTAATGTAATTTTTTAAGGCTTCCATATCGAAAAGGAAAATTGTAATATAAATTACAAGGTTTTTATACCTGGAATATGCTTGCAACAAAAATATTTGTAAGAAGACATAAGTGATGAAAATGTGACTTTTTCCTGTGTTTTTATGCATTGAAATTAATAAAACTAGATACAGATGCAAAACCATGATGAGGAAAATATGTGTATTAAGCCACATAACCAGAAATTATATGTTTTAAAAAAATATAGTAAAATTAATATTCATAGGGTGACAGCAGAAGATTGCTAGCCAGGTTCAGCAATTTCCCTTATATTGAGCTTTCAAAAATTATCGCAGTCGTTCTGAATACTTTCAGTTTACAAAGTTATTTTTCCAGAAATGTGATTGGTGATTAATTCTGATGTTTTTAATAAATCTTGAATCATTCATAAATAATAAAAAAAAAGAGATCAACCTCTACCTCATACAGTTACTTGATTCCTCCATTTTAGTGCCATTTTGATCTACTTCCAGCCGAGTGTCTAAGGGAATTTTGCGTTATGGTTGGCTGTTTCTGCAAAGGCTAACAGTCTCAGTCACATCTGTGATGTGCCATGATATCAAAAGGTGCAAATCAAGGCAAAATAAAGTTAACCATCTTGATTTTTAGTTTCAATGTTTTAAGTCATCAAATTGACCATCATTTTGAGAACGAGATGAAAACCAGTTCTTCTGACAAGACAGTTTGAGCAGCAGCTGTGTTCAGATAAACTGACACGACATGAAGGAGAGAGTAATAACGGAAAGAAACTAAAAGCACATGTCACAACAGTGCTTAAACATTATTGGATTTTATTTTATTTATTTTTTTTTTGAAAGAACAACAAGGACTGGGAGCAGAGATCAGATCCCGTGTCTCCTCTTTCCACAGCAAGGGCTGTAACTAGTGGGCTATAGAGTAAAACACTCTTATTCAAGTCCAATAGATCTTAAATTGTTTTCTGCAAAGAAACTGTCTTCAGCAGATTAGCTTGATAATGACACAATAACAGAGCACCTCAAGACAACATTTTTAGGAGTTGGGAGATGTGAATGTTCATCCTTAAAAAGAAGAAAATGGGACCTGAGAATCTGTACTGTACTAGACTGTTATTTTTTCAGGGAAAGATTCACCTTCTCCAGAATGCTTTATCCTTTTATCTTGGATATTTATGCTGTTGTTATTGCTTCTAAAGGTCAAAGTGGCTCTTTAAGGGAAAACTGATTTCCCGGCAGCTTGCTATTCTGTCTTGCAGCTACAGTCATGCCAGTTCATGGATTCAGTTTTGTTTCTGCGGTGGTATATAATATCTGAAGTATATCATACCAAGGAATGCAAATATATAGAATCTGTAGATTTGATAATTCCTTCTGTGGAGTTATTTGGGTAACTTCATATAGAGTAAAAGTGAAAATGTCTTGTCTAAAATATCTGCAAATCCATACAGCATGAAGTTTTAAAAATAATACATATTAATACCCTGCCCTTCGGAACAGAACTCTTAGGTACTGGGTTGAACTGTGTATTTGAATTTTTTCCACTGCAATCACTAGAATAAAGATGCAAATGCAACTGGGAAAGTACTGTGAAAGTGTCAAGCAATTAACAAATTGACAAATGAACAAGTTAAGAAACAAAACCTGTCAAATAAACCAATTGGTAAACTGGATGAATGACAAATAGCTTGGTAAGAAGGGAGACATGCTTGAAATATATTAGAAAGGACAGCTTAGTTACTATTGGATAGGAAAATTGATTAAAGATCCTTTCAAGCACTGGGTAGTAGTCTTTTGCTGAGATGTTTAAATGAGAAAAGGAGTAAAGCGTAAGGCTAGGAATAAGGGCCTGGACCTTCTATAATCAAGTCATGTGAGAATTAATTAGCCAAGAACCTGGTAATCCTTGGACAAAAAGATTTATCTTTACTGCACATAGCACTTTGATGAAGATAAATAACTATCCCACGCTTCAATATGTGATAGCTAAATGGTAGACTGGATATCATGAATAGCTCCTATGTGAACTATGCAATAGTATTTAGTGAAAGACTGATTTACAGAAAAAGCTTGCCCTCTGCCAGCAATCCTTGGTCACTATCCTGAGCCCACACAGTAGAGTTTGGAGGTAATGTGATTCACATCACCTTTTATTTTAGATGCAAGTTTTAAGTTGTTTGTTTATTTGTCCATGTGGTGAGTTGACCTTGGCTGACTGCCAGACACCCACCCAGCCAGCCACTCTCTCCCTCCCCCTCTTCAACAGGACAGGAAGAGAAAATCAGATGGACAACTTCATGGATTAAAATAAAGACAGGGAGTTCGCTTACCAGTTATGGACACTGGCAAAACAGATTCAATTTGGGGAAAATTTATTTAATTTGTTTTAAAAAAATATAGAGCAAGATTGTGAGAATTAAAGACAAAACTAAAAATATCTTCCCCCCACTCAGTCCTTTTCCCAGGCTTGACTTCACCTCTTAGTTCCTGACTCCTCTACTCTTCCCCCGCCAATACCAACAGTGCAGGGGGGATGGGTAACAGGGGTTGCAAAAAGGTCATAGCAGTTTGTTTCTGCTGCTCCTTTTTCCTTACACTTTTCCTCTACTTCAGTTTGGGATCCTTCCCACACGATACAGTCCTTCTCAAATCTCTAATATGGGCCCTTTCCATGGGCTGCAGTCCTTCAAGAACTGCTCTAGCATGGGTCCTTCCCATAGTATACTGTTGTTCAGGAACAAACTCCTCCAGTGTGAGTCTCTCACAGACCACAGTTCCTGCCAGAAAATCTGTTCCTGCTTGGGCTGCTCTCTGTTGGCCACAGCTCCTGCCAGGAACATGGTCCTGTGTGGGCTTTCTATGGGCTTCAGCTTCCTCCAGGGCATCTTCACCTGCTGTGGTGTCCTTGACTGGGTCTAAGTACTAGCATATTGCTATTTTTCAATTTTACTTTTTATGAAACTTGAAAACCTTGTTGGGGGTAAAAGAAAAAAGTCTGGGAAGTGAAGAGAAGCCAAGAATTAGGTGTGACAACTGGTTTATTTTTATCAGATGTGACACAAGTATTGGGATGAGTATGATGATATCTGAGAATTGAATCCTTTGATTTCCAAGATTTATGATTTTGACTTGCCTATTACTTAGAACCAGGTATTTAGAAGTGGGATTTTGAACTGTTCTCTGTTGAGCCACGCTGCCATATAGGTTATATGCTCTGAGGCTACCATGCTGTGTCTAAGATGTGGGTGCTTCACTGCTCTTAGGACTGTGTGCTTGACATGCCTGTGACAAGTATGTATTGTATTATGACCTTTGCGTGCATCATCCCTCTTCTACTCTGGTTTACATGGGAAAAAAAATGAGTGCAGAAGTCAAAAGGACATATGATGAATTTCAACTGTTTTCCATTTTTGATACCTGTCTTTCAATAGAAGCATAGTAAGACAGTGCCACATTCCTGGCTTCTCTGGGTCAATAAAATCATACCAGACATTAAATAATCAGAAAGTTCTATGCAGTAAAAAGATAGAGATTGATTATTTAATAGTATATATTTGTCTTCAACACTGGTATAAGTTGTAGCACTGTTGCTATAACATATAAAACTGATGTGAGTTAAAGAAGAATTGCACCTATAAAACCATCTGGGATTAGACTGTTTCAGATTTGCTTTAATGAGTTCTGTCTGTATCAATTATGAGCTCTGATTTGGCATTGCTATCCAATATCTCTCTTCAAAAATACATTTAGACTAGAGTAGAATACACTGTGTTCTTGTCAAGCACTTTATCTCCCAATAAGATAATAACCCAATCTTGGAGTAAAAATGTTCAGCTACTCAGGAAGTATGACAGTTGAGACAGGGAAGGAAACAATATGATTATTGTTTCATTAGTGCACAATAGACTGCTGAAAACTGGGATTTGGTTTCTGTATAGGAGCTTGACTGTAATATTTAAATATTTTAGAATCATGCATGTTGGAAACTTATCATCCTAAAGAAATGTCTGTACTGAGACTCAGAACCTTATTTCAATTGCTCCAGTAGGTATTTGGATTAATTATAATGAAGTAAATGAAAGCGTTTTAGTTATTCCTTGTCTAATTGAAGCAACAGTCTTCCCCAAGAAACAAGCCATAAATATGATCTATTACGTGAAAAAGACCAAAAAAAGAATCAAAGTTTCCCACTTCAGTCTACAGTTGCCACTCTATGATACTTCATACTCTCAGGTAAGCCTTAAAAAAAAAAAGACATTTTATTATTAAACACATCTAGAGAAAAAGCTTGTAGTTTTTGTGCACAAATGCTTATCATAGCACTATCATAGCGGCAACTGCAGAGAAGAACTCTTCTCAGCTTGAGGTGGAGAAGAACAACAACTGTATTGAAAAATTAACCACTAGCTTATACGCTTACCTGAACAGAGATATTCTCCTTTCCTTTTTTTGAAAATCATGCCACTCCATAGGGAAAAAGCCATCAAATTTAGTGAGCTGGCAGAAGTACAAGTAAGAACACGTTGACAAAATAGTAACTTGCATTTTGCCTTCGTACAGTCTTCATACTTCTCTAACAGATCTTTAATGCAAACTCTGTAAAAACTCTTACAATAAAAATTCTGGAATCTAGTATTGTTTTCAGCTGTACAATAACCATTCTGCTTCTCAGGAACTCATAATCTTTGTTGAACTGTGACAGAGCTTCAACAAAAATACTCTTGCTGTATATTTTGAGAGAAAAGTGAGTACTGTTCACCTCTGAAACAACACATTCCTTGCACTTATATTGAAAAGAGTACCAGAGGGACAGAAATGCATGATTTTTCAGCCTGGTAGGATAATAACCCGGCCTGGAGAAAAGGATGGCACTTCAGAAACAATCTGACCTTCATGTTTTCTACTGGTAAATTGTTAACAGTACACTGACATTAACTGCATTAATTGTTGGTGCTATGTGATTCAGACCTCATTCCACATTGGTTCTGTCTGAAGTGTAGGACAGGGAGCACGGGAGCCTCACAGAGCATTCTGAGTTCTTTTCCAGGATCCTCCTGTCTAAAAATTGGACTTTTAGGTGAACTGTTAAGTGACACGTTCCTTTTTGGATCTGACTCCAGTACATAAAGAATCTTTCTGTCTTTAAAAGAAAAAGACATACCCTATTCTTCATACTTACTTCACTCTTCATCAGCTTTATCAGCTCTGCAATAAATGAAGTAACTGGAACTTTTGCCATCAACTTCAGAAGGAGAATAAAAATGGTTTTGGTTGCAGTGATATCCAGAATTAAGTAGAATAATTTGCCTTTCAGACAAATTGTTTCTCTAGGAAGTGTCCTAATTAAGCAAACACTCTGGTGAAGTATGTCCCATTTAAATGGAGATGGCAGTACTTCATCCTTCATACAGGGTAAGAATAGCAAATGCAATACAGAAATAATGGCCAAGAAAGTGTTTAGTGTTCTAAATGAATACAATAGTTTTATTCTCTTATTCAATTATCTTTTATTAGATTAATTGGTTCAGGACTGTATATGCATTCCTGATAGAAGCTTGCATATTTCCCAGTGTTTCCTTGACTGGAAGATCATGTTATTTGTCCTCTCTGCTAACTCTTTTGTGTTAACTGCCAAGCAGTTATTGATGGCTTTTTTGAAGCTGCCATTGCAAGAACTGTAATGAATTGTTCTTTTGCAAGGTCGTATATCAGCTCAAAGATCTCCGGTTATAAAGTCTGTTTAAATCTATCATTAACATACTAGATTGCTGAAGAATCATGGCCTCTGTGCATTCTTACCCTCTGTCCTTTAGCTTATGAGCTTTCATTATTATCAAAAACATAAGAAAACGTGTTTTGAAAAATCAGCCTTGATAACTCCTGGTGATAAAAAACGACAAACAGGTCACAGAAGAAAAGTATGTGGAAACCTCAATTTGCATTATCGACTGCCGCTGTCTCAGAAGACTCACTTTATAGAGACCAACAGCTTTTTTTCCTGGTAGCAGTATGTAAATGAGGGGAATATTGAGGTTATGCACTAGTTTCGCCTCACACAAAGTCAAATATTGTACTGTCAGGAGGAGCAGACAGGTACGAGTTGTCCTTTTCACCTACATACTGTCCTTGCGGATTTATAATTAAAGTGAGTTTAGAGCTTGTCAATGGCTACTAGCGTATCTAAAAGATTCTCTTTGTGATAGGCTTCATCAACAGGAAAAGTACTAGATTTTGTTATTACTTTCTTCTAAGGGTTCTCTGATTTACTAAATAAAATCAAACAGAAAAAAAGACCTCCCAAAACTTTATCTATCAGGAATGGCATACGAAAGGACTTTGAGAAATTGCCAGTTTTCTTGCTTCAGCAGTGACTCAAGGAACAAACTATAGAATAATGAAGGTAGTATAAAGCCTTTCTATTTTCTCACATTACTACCGACTACTCTGGAAGAAAAAAGGGATGTCAAGATGAAAGAGGCTGTGATAGGGAAGCAAACAGAATAAGCAGAATCTTTTTAAATATGAGAGGAAGGAAGACTGGACTGTTAGATTTCTGTTTGAAAGAGTAGCAAACTGTCATTTGTATTGGCAGAAGCTTGTTATTATAATGTTGATCCCATCTCTGGTGGCCTATGTCCAGTAGCCTCTACTTTGTTATCAAAAAAAATTTCTCTCTTTTCACTTTCATAAGACAGTATGATTCACATGTCTATGAATGGTGGATGAAAAAAGAGGGAAGAATAGTGGGAGTAAAACAGAAGAAAAGTTATTCTAGATTGCTGCAAATATCCTGGCTCCTGAGGCACTATAGGACCAGATACTCCAACTGGTCACACTGTCTAGCCACAGATATAACATTAGAAAATCTTTTCCGTACATTCAGAGTCAAAACCATGTGCGTTTCTGGCCCTTATAATTCAACGTGTCCATTCAGACGTGATATACCTCAATTGCCAGAATGTATTCCAGAAGCCAAACTTTTCATGCCAGCCCTATATCCCGAAAGAACATCTCTCTTTAAAGATATATCCACAGATTAAGAACATTCAGCCACAAATTTATACTATAACTATACTATATTAAGCTGAGTAGCTCTTGCAGTCTCCTTTTCCCCTACCACTAGACTCTGGTTAGCAACAAGTCTATGCTCATAATTAATGCATCACAGGAGAGCAGTCGACTCCATTTGTGTTCACAGCGCACATTTGTAGGCTACCTTGGGGACTGACTTCTTTTATTCTTGTGCACAAGTGACTATACTTTTGGAGGATGAACTGAATAAAGGTGGACATTCTTGACCAACGTAATTGCCTAAACTGGAGTAGAAATACCTGCGCAGAAGGACAGCAAGAGGTTGTTCCAATAGCAGACTCCAACTACTTGAAGGACAGTTACATGGATGGTTCACCCAAGTCTGTTCCAACAGGAGAAGACAATATAATAAAGAGCAATGGCCATAAATTGCAGCTTGAAGGCTCATCTTGGTCACTGGGGAAAACTTTTTTCACTGGGAGAGAAGTGACCTGTAATAACATGTTGCCCAGAAGGCTGTCCAGAAAGTTTTTGTAATCTCTACCCTTGAAGATTTTCAGGGACGCTGCTAGACAAGTCTGTGGCTGATCTGATACATTCTGGGTGACAGTCTTGCTTCTAATAGGGGGCTGGATTAGACATCTTCCAGAGCTCCTTTCCAATAATTATATGATTTTGCAAGCGTTGAGGCACGGTCTAGAAAGGGGCTCACATCAGTGAATATTCTTAGTTGACAGTTCATAAGAGCCACTCTAGGTTTTGTGGTCTATTTTGTTTGCATTTTCTTTTCATTTATGAGTTGGGTTACTACTGTTATTTTTTCTCCTCAACTTACGAATCTAAATACTTACTTAGCAACATGGATTTGATTCACACGCCTGTATGTCTAACTTTGAGGTGTAAAGATGCTGAGCATGTATAACTGTTTTCTTTTGCAAGAGTCCATGGAGAATTCAAAGTTTAATCTCATTTGAGCATTAATTCTTGCATGAAAAATAGGTGTTTGGTAGCAGAGTGCTCTTCAAGGTACTAGACTAAAAGTAAACCAAAATTCACTATTAGGAAGTGTATTTAGATGAGAATTAAGATACTATTTTGAATAGTGACAGCAATTAATTGGTGGAATAAAATATGAAGAGTTGTCTCTCTTGATGGCAAATTTTAAATAAAAAATGGATATTTCTCAGTCATGATAAAATCTCAATGTATTTTATTCAAACAGGGAAAAACTGATAAAGCCTATTATCCAAGGGAGAAGACTGGATGTCTGTTAGGGTTACCCTAAGGATTTATAGCCTATGGCATCCTCAGAACATTTAATTAAGCACTATTAGATTGTGTGTCTAGTGAGGAAAAAAAGAAATACCATTTTATGTCAGTTGGAGACCTGAAACAGTGTAACACTGAAAGTAATTTGAAATTTTGTAATATAGCCAATTATATGAATTATGGTATTTTTTTCTTTTATTATGGAAGGACAAATAACTTTAGCCTGAAATTTGTCATACATGATTTAAGATAAGGAAAGATAATAACAAGAACAAAGGTTGGTTTCAAAAGTATTTTAGTGCAAAAAAAAGTAGTGATAATGGAAATGAATACTTTTCTGTAGTAATTTAAATTCAGAATGGATTAATGATACAAATAAGAATACTAAGATCTCCATCATTACAGGGCTTGCATTTTCCTGTTTCTTAGTGTTTGGGAGATCTTGAACGTATTAGATATCTCAAAGCTTATGTTTACAAAGGGGAAGAAACTCGCTGTCAGGGTTTCGCCTGTCCTGTAAGCCTGTGGGACATGAACCATCTCCAGCTCTGAATGTTTATGGCCACGTTAACACACCACTTGTCTCACTGGAGGGACAGGACTAGCTGTTGCAAATAGTTAGTCCTGTAATGTTATATTTACCAAATAAAAAAAATAATAAAAAAAAAGGACCTGCTGTCCTAGCTGTGTTTTGGTGAGTTTTACTTTGATTCTCGTCTTGTCCTATGGCTTTAGAGTCCACGGTAGTTGAAGTGCACTACTACTCCAGTAGTCCATCTTCTATTTCTGTTTGCTCTGAAATAAATCCTGCTTTTATTGTTTGAAATTGTTTCTTGTTGCGAACCCGGTAAATGAGGTTGATTTGGAAATTCACTTAAAATATACATCTAAAACATTAACTCCTGACAAATTAAACACAAATGAATGAAAACAGAGGTTATAGTTAGTATTCTAAGTTATATGGCTTTAAGACAAGTACTTGCCAGACTGGAAAATTGAACAGCTGCAGAACTGTCTGCATCTCATCATGTAGGTCTGCAGTGAATAGGGGTAGGACTTATTCTAGCTGAGCTACCTATACTAAAAATACATTCTCTAGACATTTGATTTCTCTCCTCTGCTGGATAATGTTTATCAAGAGAGCTGTCTTTATGCCTGACAGTTGATACAGCCGGATCCCCAACTGCAAAATGGTGTGAAACAAATACTGCTTCCTGAGGCATCCAAATAGATACCTGATTGCAAACATCTCAGATTAACTTGCAACAACATTTGGTTTACATTCATGCTTTTCTGAACAGATGCTGTGCCTTATTGTCCCCAGATAGCACACATAGCACCAGATAAATTTACAGAAGTATTTTCCAGTACAGGATTAACTTTTTATTACAACATCAGAATTACTCTTATCACAAGGATAATAAAGCCCAACAATTCCTCTTTATGTGGTCCAGTGACTTAACTAGCTTTGAGGGGAATTGGTCCTTTCTGTCCCAGTAAGTCTAGCTCCCCAATGGGGCCTTGGCTTTCCAAGGACAAATCCTCTCTTCCTCTGTTTTTAAGATAGCTTCACAGCATCTCTTACTTACCTGCTTTTATTTTTAACCCTCTTAATTCAGTTAAAATATAAAAGGTAAGGCATTTTGTCTTCCACAAGACTTCTGACACATGAGCTTATTATTTATGTATTTAGTTTAGTACATTCCTCAGATCTCAAATGACTGTCTTGCCATTCACACTTTAAAGAGCGTCACAGCATTTTATAAATTGTACATCATAGAGAATGTATTTATTGTGCGTACATCTGATAAAGCTAACAGGCTATAGTGTGACATGACACTTTTGGTAGCAGGACATTCTTTCCGTTCACCCTTTCCCTCACTACCACCCTTATCAATTTATGAATTTTTATTTTGTGTTTGCTTTAGAGTAAAAAAACCAACAACTCAAAACCACACAATGGAAGAACTATAGAATCATAGAATGGTTTGAGTTGAAGGGGACTTTAAAGATCATCTAGTTCCACCCACCCTGTCATGGGCAGGGACACTTCCCCTGGTATCAAACTATAACAGAGTGATTTTTTCTGCTCATCTAAATTTTACATGACTACCCCTTTTCTGAACAAGAATTTTAAAAAGGTTTTTTATGCATTTTTTTCTTACCCCTTTTCCAGATCAAGAATTGCCAGCTCTGCTGTGATTTGTGCAATGTAACTCAGCTCTGCAAAAAATGCTCTATAATAAAAACAAAATTAAAAATGTTATAAATATGAAGAATATTGTGTAAAAATATTTGTTTTTAATTAAACAATACAAAAAGAAAAAAGATGATAAATAATATAGAAACTGGGTGTAGAAATAGAGGGGTCAAGTCCCATGTATATGGTCCATAAAGTCTCATTAGTATAAAAATAATACCTAAGTGACAACTGATGTATTCTATCACTTCATTAAAATCTAGTGATGTGTTTAAATGAAAACACCTTCTATACTTACGAGTATATGAATAAATATATACCTACTTTTCTTCTCTTTTCAAGACATATTTCTATTAAATGGAGTAGAAGTAACTGCTGAATGTACTAGATGAAGCAAGTTCTCCAATTGTTAAACTTTTAATGAAACCAAACCATCTTCATTCTTTAAGAATACCTGTCAAAAGATAAGAATACTTATCTTTTGAATGAATAAAGTGCTATTAATTGCATTTATATACTTTAAATGAAATACATCTGATGCTTTTTACTGATGGTTTGCCAGATAATTTGCATTACAATGAATAAAATACAAAGGATATTACATATGGTGGAGAATTAACTAGGCCAATATGCACATATACATATGAAGTTCTTGCATCTGAAATATTGCATAATTACACTTTAAAAAACACATAATGAAGAAAATGGCAAAACTTAATTAAAATTATCATTTTATTAACCTAAATTCCAGTAAATCTAATGTCAGTTAGCGTATTCCACACAACAGGTTTGCTTTTATTTCGCTTTATTTAATCATTTAGATATAGGAGTGACCACATGATCAGATTGAAATCACTTTGAAAAATAGACAGACCATTTCAGATAGTTGTGTTTAGCTATAGCATAGCTTGTTCTTTGTTATGTAATTCTGTTTCATAACTTATAACACAGATTTTGTGATAAACTTAACATCTAAGTCGATTCAAATGCATAGTTATAGCATCCAAAAGAGTGCAGCTTTAAGGTTGTTATAGAAATGCAGCTACATTCAAAATGGATAGTATTGTAGTGGTTGAATGTCTTAGATAATATTTGCTATGTAAAGGAAAACACTGTTTAAACACCACTTTCCTGTGAAGAAAAGTAATGCTCTGTTACAAAATGTCTGAATTCCATATTTGCTAATGAACAGATGTTAACAGGAACAGTCATTATATTAAGCTGCATTAATTAAATATTGACAGAACAACCTTAGTAGATGAATTTATTACAACAGCATGGAATCTGATTAGCAATTAGTAGATTGATGTATTCATGATTATTTGCATGTGACAGCAAACAATCAGATTGTAGAGAGAGTATTTCCCACATTATAATTCATGTTATCCTTTCCTACCATTTGAACCAGGAAATTTCCCACTGGATTAACAAACCAAGTTAATGACTCCCTTAAATTGTTCAAAAGTTTGTGTTAATTCTAATGACATTCTATTACCACTGATTCTGTTAACAACTTTCCTGAGAAAAAACAAAAAAATTCCCAACTTGTAATGCAGTTAAAGAGAACAGTCTCAAAATGGTATGTTGGGAAGAACTGAAACCAACATGTTAGAGAGGTTTTTTTCCCCTCTACAAAGCACATAGATAACTTAGTCAAAGCAAAATAAGATTTCTTTATTACAGGAAGACATTGTTCTCTTAGTGCAAGAAAATTAGCACATCCATGCAGTTCTCTTTCTTTTTAATAACTTTAACCTTTCACAAGAAGGTTGAGAGGTTTCTGAATGGTGCTGACTGTGATTCTAATCAAAATAATTGGGTACTAGCTGTTTCATTGATTTAAAGAAGGTAGGTAGTCTTAATATATTGTTTCTTTGAAATAAACTGTTTCTTTCATTTAGAATGTCTCTGGAAGGTGAATAATTATCTACTGATAGTTTAAATTTATTAGATTGAATTATTACAATTAGGTCATAGAAAAGTACAGTATAAGCCTGTGATTATATTGTTAAGCAAAACTTTTAAATACCCTTCTTTATTGCTGCATTCATGCATATGCAGTTACACTTACATCTTTGCTATCGTCCATGAGGGCCTGTTCCATGGCCTACTGGCACTGTGCACCCAAAGTGCCAGTCCTCAGTCTAGTGCTGTCTACTACAGAGCTTCCTATAGTGGCTGACAAAGTCAAAAGAAAGGTTGATGTGATATAGAATCCTAATCTATGGCTGGTTGAAGCTGGAGAGCAAAGTGTGAAGAGTAGAACTGTGAGAGGTGAAGTGCATCCCTCTTCATAGTGCACTGTTCCTAGTTCCCCAAAGCAGTATTTATTTAACTGAAGACCCTGGAAAAATTTGAGGTCAGGTGGGGTGGAGTTCTGAGTGTCCTGATCTAGTTGAAGATGTCCCTGCTCACTGAAGGGGGGAATGGACTAGATGACCTTTAAAGGTCCCTTCTAACCCAAAACTTTCTATAATTCTATGAAGTGAGGACAGACAGGGGGCAGGCTAAAAACTTGTGCTAATGCTCCAAACTGTGTTGTTAATATAGTTGCAGTGTTGCTAGCACAAACAAGGCACTCTGGAGAAGCTCCTTTCTCATACTCTATTAAACATTCATTATTCAAAACAGCTACTTCAGGAGGATTTCTGAGAATCGGGAATAACCAAATGTTTTCCTGTACAATATACAGTAGTTCAGTGAGGTAACTGTGGAGCTGGGAGACAATCATTCCATGTCAAGGCCTTGGACAGACCTTTCTTATTTTGAATAGATTTTCTGATTGTTTGGGTTTTTTAGCTTTCGTACTGCTTAAATATGATGAGAAGAACTGTCAGTTTGTGGCTTTGATTCATTTTCTGTTGAGGTTCCCTTTGGAGAAAACTTTCTACTTGTGATCTACAACCTAGACAGCCTTTCAGGAACTGAAGAAGAATTCACTCTTTTCTGATAAAATAAAATCAGAGGAGGCTTCCTATTTGCATAATAACACTTTCATATATACACATTCATAGAGCAGCTATTTCATATCAGACTCTTTGCTGCTGAAATAAATGCAAATCTGCTTCTCAAACACCAGCATGGCTGCCTGACTGCCCTGACTGGTTAGGAAACCATTCAAGACACTGCTTTTGAAAGGAAGTTCAAGACTGACCAGAAAGGCCACTTACTTGCTTTGAAGAGACAGACACCTGGCTTCTGTGTTTCAGTGTCTTAACAGTAATCAGTCATTAGGACAGGACCTGATCACCTGTAAATTTTACTGCAATCACAAAGTAGGTATCCTTTAGTGAACATCAGAGACTCTTTGCATAGCTCTTTGAATGCTATACAGAGACATGTCTGGAGTTGAACTTAATGTGGTAT
The DNA here is from genome assembly GCA_013396935.1 of Baryphthengus martii. Taxonomy (NCBI): domain Eukaryota; kingdom Metazoa; phylum Chordata; class Aves; order Coraciiformes; family Momotidae; genus Baryphthengus; species Baryphthengus martii. The sequence goes on along the minus strand of VWZK01016473.1, from coordinate 17,421 downwards.
ATTTTTTTCTGTAAACCATTGTGGCAGTCTTTGTTCTGTTACATCAGAGCCAAACATCTCATTTCCTTCTCTATCTGAAATGATCTTCTAAAAGTTCTTACATATGTGTGAGATTATATTCGTATATGATCTCTGGTCACAAAAGAACTATGAAGGCCACAGGCATATTAATAAGTCACCAAAATTTCAAGGAGTGGAGCTTCTGGTCCTCATAGTTAAAGGCTGTCATGTCTTTATTCCTGTAAAAGTTTTGAAATCCACTAGACTAATGAGTAGTCCATGAAAAAAAAAAAAAAAAATTTTGCTTCAGTGTGGTTTTGCTTTTCGATAATTCTATGAAGGCTGGAATTCTTTGTGTCTCTGTGATATTGTCTGAAGTGGTGAGAGAAATTAAGTAAGTTTGGAACTGAGCACCAGTAAATATAGATGTGTGATTTTAGCAGTTCTGAGTAGTAGTGCAAGCATACGTAAGTCTACACAGGACTAATCATTATACTCTAGAGGAAACACTCTCACAGGTGCATACCAAGAAAACAGATAAGAAGTAACATGGTTTAATTGTAAATTATATTTTTTTAAAAGAATAGAATATATAGGCTTTTTATTAGGAAAGTGTCTAGTACTAGGGCCTGCTGCAATAAGTAAATAACAATAATTGCTGTGAAAAATTGGTCAAATGAATATTGATACAGTTCCCCCCAAAAGAATACAGTTTGATTTGATATTTTTTCAGTGGTGACAGTTGTGGTTTTTTTAAACAAATTCTGAATTTTAGTGGAACATTAATATAGTTCCTCTCTTAGATATAGTTTAAAATAATAAATGCTATAGAACAACATGTGTAGTTCCTAACTATGCATATCATCCAACTGTCAGTAAAATTCAGCTTCACTTGTGGCATTAGCATCTACTTTCAGGATGTAAATTAACTGTGATCCTACTAATACTGGTTTTACTTAAGCAAACGTCTGACTCAAGTAAGATTTTCGCCAAAGTAAAGAGCTCAGGGTTTTATCTTAAATCTAGCAACTGGCAGAAAGATGTAAACAATGTCTGCAATTCTTTGTGTTTTTTTGAGGCTTTTTTCTTTTTTTTTTGATTTTGTGTTTTTCTTTTTCCAACTCAGTAATATATTAATAAAATATCTATATCTCTAAGTCATCCCTCCTTCCAGAAAGTCAGTGCATCAATGATACTATGGGATTCATGTTCAGAGAATTTCTTTTGACATTATAGCCTCATCTTGAATTGACACTACATACCCCTCTCATCATCATCAGTGCCAAAATATCTGTAGAAAAGGTACCATTATTTTTTGGAAAGGACATAGTTTATTTTTACTCATAGGTTAAAATGTCATTGAAATGCAAAATTTCTGCAGAAATTATTCTAAAAATCTGTCCTGTATTTGAAAAAAAAAAAAATATTTTCCTATCAAGCTATCCCTTACAACTTAACTAAGGAGTATATTTCTCATACATAAGTATGGAAAACAATGGAAGAAAACAACTATAAACTTCAATTACATTCTGCTTGTGATTTCTGTAGGGTAAAAATATTGCTTACAGTAGAAAGTCAGTTTTCAGAAGCATGTACCAAAACCCCTCATGAACCATTTTTTATGAATAAGCATTGCTGGATCTGTTTAATGTGCACTTACTTGTAACAGAATGAAGGTGCACCATGACATTCCAAATCAGGAATGCAAACTATGAGAATGTAGCAAGGTTTGGGTCTTTTTGAAAACTTTTTTTACCCTTTCAGTAGAAAATGACTTACATAGTAAATGTATTTTTTGAATGTTTCTGGAGCAGTTACGCAGTTGAGTCTGAGATTCAACTTCCAGGAGCAGTTTAGAGGAGGCATAATGAAGAAGAGAAAGAGGTTTCTGGCAAGTTAGTTTTCTAAAGATTCAAGTGTCAGTATTACATACTTTTATAAACTGCTTAGGAACACTGTGCCAGATGTGGTTTGCTACATTACTAATTCAAGCTCTTTGCTTTAACTGGCACACTACTTGGAGTTTTAACAGCCTGATGAAGCTTTATCTTAAGTATAGTTAGGGGATTCTTCTGTCTCTCCATACTGCATTTGGTAGACTATTCCAGAATTCATCTGTGTTAGAAATGTGTTTCTACTTTCTGTCCTAGCTTAATTAACAGAAAGTTTATGACTGTTTTTTTCTAGTGCTAATATGATTCTTTACGTGATTAGTTCTTCCTCTCTATTACCTGCTATAGGGTGAAATCACAGATGAAGTCAAAAGTCTTCTCTGCCTTTATCGAGCTAACCTGAGTAAGCTTTCCAATTTCTGCCATCATTGTTTATGACTGATTGCAGTCATGCTAGTGGTTTCTCCTCAGTCTGTTCCAGTTTGAGATAATTTTCCTTGAAGAATAGTGGCCAGAACTGTCCAAACGCTTTCCAGATGAGGTTGCACCAAGTGACTAGTACAATGACACTAACACACCATTCCACTGGACTTGGTGTGGCTAAAGTTGTTTAAAACAATAGAAAATCAACACGATACACTTAAACTAGACTAATAAATAGCCAAGTGACTGGAGACTAAATATGAAAATTAATGGAATACTTGACATGCAAATATGTTGTCAACATCCAAAGAGATCAACTACAAACTATATACAATTTAATATATATCACAGAATCATAGAATCACGGAATTGTTGAAGCTGGAATAGACCTCTGAGATCAAGTCCAGCCCATGACGCAACACAACAACACCTAGCTAGACCATGTCGCTAAGTGCCACATCCAATCTTTCCTTAAACACCTCTAGGGATGGCGACTCCACCACCTCCCTGGGCAGTCCATTCCAGCGCCTAATGACCCTTTCCGTGAGGAAGTGCTTCCTAATATCCAACCTAAACCTCCCCTGGCGCAGCTTCAGGCCATGCCCTCTTGTCCTGTCACTAGTTGCTTGGGAGAAGAGCCTGACCCCTACCTGACTACAGCTTCCTTTCAGGTAGTTGTAGAGAGTGATGAGGTCTCCCCTGAGTCTCCTCTTCTCCAAGCTGAATAACCCCAGCTCCCTCAGCCTCTCCTCATAAGACTTTCCTTCCAGTCCCTTCACTAGCCTTGTTGCTCTCCTCTAGACTTGCTCTGGCACCTCAATATCTTTCTTAAAGTGTGGGGACCAGAACTGCACCCAGTACTTGAGGTGAGGCCTCACCAGTGCGGAGTACAGGGGGAGAATTACATCCCTACTCCTGCTGGCCACACTATTCCTGATACAAGCCAGGATGCCATTGGCCTTCCGTGTCGCCTGGGCGCACTGCTGGCTCATGTTCAGCCGACTGTCAACCAGTACTCCCAGGTCCCTCTCTTCCTGGCCACTCTCCAGCCACTCATCCCCCAGTCTGTAGTGCTGCCTGGGGTTATTGCGGCCAAAGTGCAGGACCCTGCACTTGGCCTTGTTAAACCTCATACCATTGGCCTCAGCCCATCGATCAAGCCTGTCCAATGGCATGCAGGAGTTTTAGACAAGAGAGTAGAAATTGCCATAATAATGAAAGTAACAGGTAAAATATAGAGAATTGTATGATTTATTTAATGATAGAGTTGAATCAAACCATACTGTTTCAAAGTGGCCAAGTAAAACTGCATATCCAGGAACAAATATGTTCAGCCATGCATACAGAATGGGAGTGTCATTCTACGAAAGAATGAATCGTATAATCACTGTGCAATAGCTCAAATGACAATCCAGAGAGAGGCAGAGGTTCAAAGTGTTGATATAATCTGCAAATGCAGATTTACTGAACCACATACAAGCCTAACAGATTATTTTTCATATAATCAAACAAAGAGGTAACGAAGTCCAAGGCATGAAAGTTTGACAAGTCCAGATTAGAAACAGTATTGTTTTAACTCTGACGACAGGACCTTCTGGAATAATTTCTTGACAATCATGATTAAAACAATGTTAATGTTAAACAGATTTATTCCCTAATGTGTATTAAGCACTACTGTACTATTGTAAAACGTTCTTTCCTCCATTATACACATCTTTTTTGGTACAAAAGAGTCTAACTATGAGCAGTCTGAAGTAAATGTCTGCTGCAGGTGCATAAGCCATCTGTAATGCACTCATCTCATTCAAGAATAATAGTTATTACTAAATTCCACAGCATATGAAATGTGTAATACAAGAAGTCTACTCCTGCCAGGGTAGCTTTTAGGGATTTAGCAACTGATATATAAAATATTCTCTTGGAATAAATTTAAAACCAGTTCAGAAAAACTGCAGGAAAAAAAAGAAAGCCAAAATTGAAAAAGTAGAAAGCTGAAGTTGGTGTAGTAATATCTAGCAAGAATGCCCTTCAGCAGGTAGAAATAGCTACTGGTGCTTACCAGGGATATCACTATGTTTGCACAGCTGTGCATTGCAGTCTGACATTTTATGACATCGAAATTAGAATCGTAGAACCATAGAATGGTTTAGATTGTAAGGGGCCTTAAAGATACCTAGTTCCAACTCCCTGCCTGGGCACACTGCTGACTCATATTTAATCGACTACCGATCAACACTCCCAGGTCCTTTTCCAACTTGCAGCTTTCCAGCCTCACATCCCCAAGTCTGTAGCTTACCATGGTGTTGTTATGACCCAAGTGCAGGACCTGGCACTTGACCTTGTTGAACCTCATACCATTAACCTTGGCCCAATGATCTAACCTGTCTAGGTCCCGCTGTAAAGCCTCCCTACCCTCTAGCAGATCGACACGCCCACCTAGTTTGGTGTCATCTGCAAATTTACTGAGGGTACACTTGATCCCCTCATCCAGATCATTAATAAAGATATTAAAGAGAACAGGCCCCAGTACTGAGCCCTGGGGAACACCACTTGTGACCAGACGCCAGCCAGATTTAGCTCCGTTCACTATCACTTGTTTGGCCCAGCCATCCAGCCAGCTTTTTATCCAGTGCAGGGTGTATTTGTCCAAGCCTTGCGCCATAAATTTCTGAAGGAGAATGCTGTGGGAGACAGTGTCAAAAGCCTTACTAATGTCCAGACAGACAATGTCCACAGCTCTTCCCTCATCCACCATGCTGGTCACCTTGTAGAAGGAGATCAGGTTAGTCAGGCAGGACCTACCTTTCATAAACCCATGCTGGCTGGGCCTGATCGCCTGATTGTTTTGTATGTGCTGTGTGGAAATAAATGAGGTGTTTCAAGCTCAGTGTTTATTTCGGGGCAGTCTCTTTTCTGTGATGCCCAGTAATAGGACAAGAAACTATGGGTACAAGCTAGAACGTATGAGGTTCCACCTCAACATGAGGAGAAAATTCTTTCCTATGAGGGTGACAGAGCACTGGAACAGGCTGCCCAGATAGGTTGTGGAGTTTCTTTCTCTGGAGACTTTCAAAACCTACCTGGATGTGTTCCTGTGTGGTCTGCCCTAGGTGATTCTGCTCTGGCAAGGGGGTTGAATCAGATGATCTCTAGAGGTCCCTTCCAACCCCTAACATTGTATGATTCTATGATTCTATGATTGACTTGTTAATGAAATCTATACAGCATTATCTGATGTTTATGTTTGAAAATTCAGCATTAATGTTCCAGATGTCAGCCAATTATTTTAAAACTCTTACATCAAACTTATCCAGATTTGTTGATTAAAAGATGTCCAAGTTCAGTAGTTGCTCTTCAATGTGTTATTAATTACTTACCCAATGCAAACTAATCCAAAGTCTTTATAATGTGTATATATACGTATATATGTATAATCTGTTTTTTCCTCGGTCACAGAATAGAAATATTTATTAAATTATATTATTATAATTTGTCCTATTTCTATCTGGTAATTAACCATTGTTAACGATTTATTAAAAATTCTAATTTTTCTCTCTGCGTCTGCTGGCCATAGATTTCTCTGTTTTTACTTACGAGATTTTCTGCAATTTTTAACTTACAGTTATCTAAGTAGCATCAGTTTTCTCTTTATTGAATTGTTTATTGTTGCTTTCTCTTTGCCTTTTAGGCAAAGATGCTTTTTAACAAAAACTGAGGCTTTTGGGGAATCTAGTAAAATCTTTTTAAGCAGCTTCCAAATATTGATTGTACTGTGGTGTTTATCTTCTCTCTCAGTGCAACTGGCTTATAATTGTTTTCCACTTTGTGAACTTGGCATCCCTAGAGTATAAAACAGCCATATATTACTGCTTGGGATTTCAGTCTTTTTATAAATATAGACAAGTTACAACCACTTGGAACTAATCAACGGGTAACTTTGAGTTCTGTAATCTGCTCCCCTCTATTTACTGGAATGAAATTTAAAGTAAAATTCAAGTCACAGAGTGTGTGGACTCTTGATTCTCCTTAGATGTAGCAACTGTTTGATGTGAGTGTTTACAAATCGCCAAAAGAAAGCTTTCTACCACTAACTCCAGGCTTTTAGCACAAACTGAAGTTCCTCATGTTGTTGTTTTTTGTTTGTTTGTTTGTTTGTTATTTTTCTTTTCCTGTACGTTAGAGTACTTAATGAGCACATCTCTTTCCTGATGGGATGTTGTGGTCTTTAGCACACACCTTCTTTAGTATAGCTTGAAGTTTACCCATTAGGATACCAATCTGTGAGTATTCAGGAATATTTGGAACTGAATTTTCAATGAAGTGGAGATGAGGCCTTCCATTTCTTTTGTTTCTCATTTTGCCAATATAAGCTTTCCTAAGCGGCTGTGATTTGTGATTTTGACATTCTAATCATGTGATTCTACCTACTAGGTTTCAGTGATATGAACAAGATTGAATTTATGCTCATAAATGAGCAATTTATGAGCTCAATTTCTCCCTGTTTAGAAGCCAGTCTCTTGGCAGATATGTATAGGGAATTAAATACTGTATTCTTTTCATACCTAATAGTGATTTAGTGAATTTTCTTCTTGAAATCTTGATTTATTGCTAAACAAGTAATTATTTTTTCTCTTTCCTTTTGTTACTAGTTTAATGTCATGTTGACTCAATCAAACAGGTGGTCAGCTAGAATATTTTTGTCCCTTTCACTACAATAAAGCTTATTCAAAATTATATATCACTCTTTAAAAATAAAACATAGTCCATTTACCAAAGTGTTATTACACTATATCTATTGCACTGGTAGATGTTACTATCAAAATCTTTACTTCTAAGAGTGAACATTCCAGGACGTAGTGGTTCCAAAGTGAAGAGGAAATCTCTTTTACTCATTTCAAACAAATCTTGATTTCTTATGCTCATATCTGTAAGGAAGAGAAGTCTTTACTGCATCCTCACATGTTCCTTTATGGTATTATAAAGAGCTGAAGATAGGATGTAGCTTATTTACAGCAAAAGCTGAATATTTTGAAGGTTTCCATCTTCAGCTCCAGATTTTAAATAACAGAAATGTAAGATAAATTTACCCTCTGCTTCCTTGATCATAATTTTGGTTTAGAGCAGAGTTGCCAGGAAAGATGGAGACATTTATTATCTATTCTGGGATCACTTATATTGTGCAGAAGCAACCTCAGTGATATTCATTACTTAGTCTGTAGCTACCATGAACTTCTACATGTATAGGTTGGATGTGAATCGATATAATCACCCTAGTTATCACTGAAAAACAGAGTACATTTTTCTCAAGGCATTACTTTTTACCTTTGAATCAATATAAAATTCTGTAGGACTAAGTCCAGGAAGCTGCATGACTCCCCACACTAATGTGTGGGAACATGACTGTGAGTCTGACAAGACATACCTTTATAGACTTTTCTCAGTGATATGCAGTTTTGAATAATTATGATGCTCCAGTGAAATACTTCCACGTAAGAAGAAGAGATCAGTTGTCACTTCTTGTTCTGTGTATGCTATATTTATTCCTAATATCTCAAAACTGAGTGAAGCAGACATTTGGTGATGTAGCTGCATGGGCTCTTTAACATTTTTTTTTTTTTCCCCTGGGCTTTACTTCCATATTTCCTGAGAAGTTACAGAGCTAAAACATCAGTTCAAGCTCTCCTTGTAGGTAAAGCTCCTTGACTGATATCAAAAGATAAAATCTTATTTCCAACATGTAAATGAACTCAGGAATCTTATTTCAAACTGCTGTCTGAAAATTCCATTCCAGATGCTAAGATTCTACTTTATGTTTCTGTAAGCACACAAAGTCACAACTTTCTTACATCTAGAACTAACATAATCTTGAATATCCTGAGGAGCACTACACTCAGTTTATGCCTAAGAAATATACTGAATTCTTCCTTTGTCCCTAAAAGGGCTTGTTACACATAGCATACTGTGCATGCACCTAAATACCTATGTGGGTTCATAGTACGCTCCAAATGCAGTGGGAAATCCTCTCTCTAAAACCATAAATATAGGAACCGTTTTAATGTAATTGACACTCTCTTTTATGGAAAGGCCTGTTTGTTAGAGCATTCATGGGTGTGAGGCTTGGCGTTGATTCCTTTTCCGGAAGGAAACATATTTCCCACCAATGAAGAAGGAGTCCTTTCCAGGAAAAATCAACAGGCTTTTTCTGGAAATGCAAATATTGTCTTTTCTGTCAAGTCTTTACAAACAGGAGAAAAAAAGCCCCCATATTGGAAAAAACACCAATTCAAGAAGTGGTTTGGGGTGCTGTGATAGGTGGCTTAAGATGTGGGTAATCCACTTCAGAGACCAAATTTAAGAATTTTCATTCCTAATTATCTCTATTTATTTACTGTTATTTAGCAGCATCCTGAGTATACTGTTTTCAGGTGTCTCTCACCTTAGGCTTTTGATCACTTGGGATACCACTCTAATTTAAATTTCCATGCAAACTATGGGGAATCTAAGGAAATAACATAAGGTTTTAGATCTCATTAAGGTGTTACATTGCCCATATCTTCTATTAAATTTGATACTTAGAAGTCAGCAGCAATGTTAATTTTGTTTTGAAGGTCTTCCAGATTGTAAAAAATTAAATGTATGCCCAGTTGAAAGGAGAGTCTTAGGTTTGAAGAAAACTCCAACAAAAATAGAATCATATTTTTCCGAAAAAGCTAGGTTTGACTTGTTATTTTCCCTTCTTGATTTCCGTTGTACCATTTAAGCTGTTTAAGCCAACATATTACTTTATTTACAATGCATCACTACAATATTTATCGTTCTAATCAAATCTGCAGCTGGTTTTCTTAACTGGAGATTCAGTACTGGCTCCTTCATAAACAGCACTGAATCTTCTTAAATTTAAATATAGTGCTCAAGACAATATGCTCATCAAAAAAAAGGGAAAAAAGCAGCCCATTCTGTTTCCATTTTAAGGGATGTGTTTGCTGAATGTTAATGTTGAGTTCTGTAATGTTTTCCCTTGAAATATCATATAGACTGTATTTTGCTAGAAAATATGTCATAATGTTTTCTGATATTTTTAGACGAGCTAAAGTGTGTATCTGTTCTTAATCTATTTCCTCTGCTGAGGCAATGTACATCCTCAGCAGCATATTTAACCAAATGGATTTTTTTTCCTTAGCAGATCAAACTGAGTTCTGCTGCAGGCACAGAACTTCCTATTTAAATGACAAATGTCTCTGCTTGCAGATTTGAAAACTCACTTATTGACTCTTTCATCTTATGTAAACAAATAATCAGCCCATCACCACTATAGTGGGGAAAGTGGAAGAATAAAAGGGAAAAGGAATCTTTGGGAATACTGCCAAATATCGCATTACTTAGAATGAAAAATGACTTGTTTGCTGTTAATGTTGCCATTATACATAGAGAGTAGACAGCAATGCTGAGAAAGAACAAAGGAAAAACTGCAAAGACTCTGTATTACAAAATATTTCGTCACATTCGGAAGGCAGTGAGTTGTTTTTTTATAAATGACAGCAGAGTTCTGATTTTTGACAACATATTTTAAGCTGCTTTCACAATTAAATTGAGAGCTGTTTGTTTAAGAAATTTTCAATGTGATCTTCAAGTGTTGAAAGAGTTTAAATGTAACATCATTTAGTTATCCTTTGAAAAGTCTGAAGTTAACTTGTTTCTATATGATTTTGTGTGGTTTTTTTTTAGATAAAGCATATATGTGCGTATATATAGATATAAAGGCAATGGGTGTGAGAAATCCCTCATGTTTTGTTGCTCCTGTTGTTTTATTTGCTTTTATAGCAAACTGTTATGAGGAAAATGAAAAAAATCAATGGGATCTAAAAAAAATGATATCTGATTGGTCTTTTTTTTCATGTAACTTTGCTTTGAAATGTGTTACTGCTGAACAACCTTTACAGGGTAAATAGAGCAGTGGAATTGTTCAAAGAATAAGGTGCTAATCAATGTATATAAAAGTAATCTTGGGATGAGGTAGGTCCATAAGGAAGAAAACATTTGCTGCAGTATTTAGGCTTAATCTGCAGTTGCTATCGTTACAAAAATCACCTGTCTTTCTATGTTAGAGCCATGGAACTGCACTGGTATTTGTTTAGGATCTGGACAAGCAAGATGCACTTCTCAAAATAGGGTTTGTTCTTTTCTTGCAATGTTTTATGGTTTCTCTAAATTAAAAAAGACACTTCATGAAAGCAGGTGGAAGTTGCATGTTACACCAAAGTCTCTGAAGTCCAGATTCAGTGAAATTGCTGTGTTCTAAATTCAGCTAATCAAGCTGCAGTCAGATTTGCTCAAAACAGTAGACAGATTTGCAGTTACAGATGAGAATGAAAAATCTATCTTCTTTAGAATGGAAGTTTACACTTACAACTGTGGTCTTAGAAATATAAGTCGTCTTTCACAATTAGACTGCATTGTAATGGACATATGTAGCATAGTAGACTGGACGTTTACCGTAAAATAACTACATTTTAGGGAATACAAGTCATGGCTATGAAATAAGTTTATTTACAATGCGCAGAAAAGCAAACCTGAAGAAAGTAAACAATATATTTGCTCTAAATCTTATAGTAAATAACAAGTTTACGAGCTAGGAGGCAGCAATTTGCTAATCTTAGATGCTGTTGGTCTATCTGTATTTGAGATTAATTTTTCATTTCTGTGTATGAATCACTAAGGCTAAATCACCTGCATTTTTAAACATTGCAACCCCAAACTGGAGGAAAGTAATATCAAACACATTGTTAACTTACACTGCAAAAACTTCACAGCAACATGAAAAATTAACATTTCTGAATCCATACGGAGGGTCAAAATGAATGTACTTACAAGACCTGCAAACATGTATCTACACAGTGGTTAAATGATGCTGTCAGAATATTCTGTATTAGTCTTCTTGAATATCTTCATTTAAGTATATATTTTTAGTTTGACTTCATCGCTTGACAGGTATACTAACTACAGTAAGTGTTGGAATAATCTTAAACAGACATTTGTGACAGGGACATTTTACTTCTAGTTGAAAAAAAATTCACCTATTCCCCCTAATAACTTTTCTGTTCATTAAAGAAACTTGATATAGGGATTAAGATGAGAAAAAAAAACAAGGAAAAGTAATTAAAAAGAAATGTAACATCATAACAAATGAAATTCACTGAATAAAGTCATACTGTGTGTCTAAAAGGTCTCAGATAATGCACTTTCCTCTTTAGAATCAACAGGGATTTTTTCCTGCTTTCAATGAGAAAGGAATATGTTAATTCAAAGGAAAAGCAAATAAAATGAATTAATGATAAAATATAACCCAGGGGGCAATTTTTTTTCTGTCAGATATACTGATATAAAATCAAGGCTATCTCACTAGCTTCTTTCTTTGTACTGGAATAGTTAGAGTACTATTTAGTCCATAAGACCTGTTAGCTTGATTGAAATGGGAGTAGTCTATCATGCCAGCATAAGTTAGATCTGCAATGTAGTCTTTGTTTTCAGTCTTCTGTAGATACTTCTTACAACGCTAAAGATGGTAGAAAGAAAGTTATTTTGGTGTGTTTTGTGGTCTCTGCAGAAAGCCACAGTTAAACTAATCCAAAGAGTTTTATACACGGTCATCCACAGTCATTGTTATCATATCAGGGAGATACCATCCCAATTTAAAATTCTCTCACTATTTATAAAACTGTTAGCTTGCTTCCTTGTGTTTGCTGAGTGAAGAAGCTAATCAAAATCTCACAGCTTTTGCTATCACTCAAGGACTCCTGGATAGAAAGTAATCTGTGGCTTGGGAATGATGGAATCCAAAAGTTGGACCGTTTAGATAATGATTGGCAGCTGAGGTATTTTATTTCACTAGGGCTGGAAGCTACGTCTCTCTTACATAGGTGAATCATGTGAAATTATATATCATGGGCCAAATCTTCAGTTTATTCAGGCAATAAGCTCATTAATGTGGAAGTTTGAAAGAGTAAAAACATCAGCTAACCTCAGCAAGCATTTTGCTTCAAGGCCTTCAGCATCATATGCCTTTAATGACTGTGAGTACATTTTAATCAGGAAAGCTCTCCCAATAAATCTCAGTTAGATGGCTTGTATGATTGCAAGTATCTACAAGGCTCCAAAGCATGAGGTGGAATTTAAAGTGCAGAATAAATAAATATATCTTCTTGACTAACTGTCCAGTATTAGTATTCTAACAGTTTGTGCTTGATCTTGCTTTTAAATAAACAACATTTAAACTCGGAGAAGGAATTTTAATTTTAAATCCTGGACTAGTCAGTCCATCAGTCACTAGGTACAATTTGCATATTATATGCCTGCTTGAATAAGCTGTGTATTAGTCATGCTAATTTTTCATAGGCATTTTGGTCATCAGAAAGAGTGGCAAGCTCCAGTGAAAACAGAAAAAAAGGTAGCTGGAAGTGAAAGATTTTGTTTATTCTTCACTAGATAACTGAAAGTGTTATGCATAAATAAAAAATACCTAATGCATCCAAACTCTGAAAGTCTGTGGTGCTATATAGTAATCTGTGGAATAGAATGGAAACTTTGTGTAAGATTTTAAAAACAGTTAAATTTTAAAAGCATCCCAAAAGGACTGAAATTCAGGAAGAATTACTTGCCTAACTCCCCTACATTACTTTGCACGTAATTTACCTTAAAGTAGTTAAATAGCTTGAAATCATACTAAGGATTTAAGTTCCTCAGTCACAATCTGCGTTAAAAAAGGCAGACTGAGAGGGCTGCAAAAGATGTATATGGATCAAAATGTTACTGATAGCACCACTACATATTTTTAACAAGAGTTCAGAGAAATTACATCATATCATGCTGTTAAATATTGTGTTTTTTTGCCAGTATTTATTATTCCAACATGCTGGCTGTAGTATTAACATTACTATACTATTGTTATAACCCCTCCTAATGTATCTCCTGCCTTAATAAGCTTGTATGTCTAGATATACAATCAAACTAAAATACAGACATTACATAATTCATACACTATGCAGGGCTTACGGAATGTTACGGATGACATTGTTGCACTTAAGTGATAGAAAAGAAATAATGGAAAATCACGCAATGGTAGATCAGTAGTCATAATATATAACTGAATATTAAACTGAAATTCAGGCCGAGAGAGGATGGTTACCCAACATTAATTACTCAGTCTCAAAGAGACAAGGAAAGAACCAAGACAGAACCTTCAAGAAATGTTTTCTTTTTAAGAATGTCAAAGATCTGTAAGCAGAAGAATCACTCTTTGGTAGATGCTGCTGAATATTAGAAGCATGAAACTACCTGTTGCTAACAATTGCCAAAGACAGATCATGGTTGCATTTTTCTCTGATTGATAGATCTTTTAGCATTATTTATTACTGTAGGTTTCAACCAAACTGTTTAATGCTCCTTTATTTGCTTATTTGTATGGTTATCTATTAAAATCCTTGAGTGTCTCCTCTCAGAAAAAAACACGTATAACGACATGCCTTTTGAATGCAGAATTGTATGTCATGAGCATATAATTACAGCCCATTGCTGTGAGCTCACTAGGTAAAATTATTTATTTATTTATTTTAAAGTATGTGGTAAATGAGTCACTGACTTCTTTTGTTAACTGAGTATTTGTTTTTCTACTGTCAGTACTATCAATCGTCAAGTCACGTTAGTATGACTGGCAGCAGTACAGTTAGAGATAGTTGTCTCCTGAGTGTTAATATTGTGCTTCCTGAGTCTCAGCGTCTTCCAGGCTGACAGATATTTGTTACTTATGTTACCCAGTGTCTCATTCTCTCCCTCTTCTTTCCCCGAATCGCAGAATGGTAGGATTTGGAAGGGACATCTAGTCCCTAGGATCATCTAGTCCAACCCCCCTGCCAAAGTAGCATCAGCAGGATCGTGTACAAGTGGATTTTGAAAGTCTCCAGAAAAGGAGACTCCACAAACTTCCCTGGGCAACCCATTTCAGTGCTCCATCACCCCAACAATAAAGTTAAGCATTTCCTTTCTGCCTCTTTTACTGTCTTTGTTTGGAGTCATTTTTACAACATGTATCACCATGATGTCCGTGACCTTTACTAACATTGATGAATTTTGTTTACTGTAAGACTTTCCTGAACATAGTGAGTCATGTAATGTCATCCTGGTAGCCACATAAGGGAGGTGAGGAGTAAAAGAGGCTATGTACATCCTGAAGATGCCCCACTGAAGCAGAGACAGATTGAAATTCCAGTGTGATGCATGTTACTTATGTTTCTATGTGCTTGGAGTTCCTGTCTATTTATTGAATAGCTGAGGGTTTTCAAAAATCTCCATTTTTTTTTTGACAGATCCTCTCTTGAGTTTGTTTGTTTGTTTTCCAGGAGTTGTTAAAGATTCTGTCTTCCTTATTTGTAACAGAAATATTCTAACTAATCATTTTGCAACACAGACAGTTTACTGTGTTGGGTAGCAGCTCTCACAGCTCTGTGTAATACTAGTGAGATTCAGAACAGCTGTTTTCTTCACATACCTTTCCTTTTATTTATGATGATTTTTCCAACAAAAATATGAATTGCTTCCAAAATAAGACTTTTGTATTTATTTTCTGGCTGCAAAAGAAAGATGTAAAGACATACCCTGAAAACAAAGATGTGGAGTTGTTTGAAATGTCAGACTTGCAGTCTGCATATAGGAAAGTTTGTTTTATTTCATTTTTCTGTGCTTTTAAGTCTCAGATGGGAGTAAATTGACCCAGATCTTCTGGAGGAGGAGTGAAGGCAACGCACAGAGAAAAAGTGCAGATTATATTGCAGTGTTATTGTTTCCTACCCTTCTATGATTGCTCTGAGCGAGCCAGAGGCTTGAATTTTAAAGCGTTAGGTAAATTCTCTATGTAGTATTAGCTCTACTGTCAGCATTAACTCAAAAGGGGTTAGCAGTATGTATAAGGTTGTGAGGATAGATTAGGAGCAATGAGAGTTACCACTATTCATGAGTCAATGAAATGTAATTGTTCTCTATGCATTTTATGAATTTTGTTTGTGTTTAGGTTTTTTTAATACACTTACATTCTTAAATTTTATGTCTTTGCCACTTGTGGTGATAGATGTACCAAGGAAACTTGAATAACATCCTTTAGGATGCCCTGACAATGAGAATTTTTTTTCTACATGCAAAATGATATGTTCTAATGTCCAGAAGCTGCTAACTTTCTTCAGTGTATCACAATTTATTGTGTAAGTTAATTATTGTCATTTGTTTACACATTAGAAAATTAAGTTTAGGGAGCAAATGCTGTATAACAAGAAATTAAAATGCTGCATATCTTAAAATACTAACATTACTTGAATAGAGCGGTTGGATAATTTTGACAATTTTAATATCTAATCCGGGTTTGTAAGTGTTGTGTTTTAGAGACATGGGAGATGATACAGTCAAACTACAATTAGATTTCACATGTTCTTAGGAGAGATGCTAAGGTATTTCTTCTCTAATTCCTCTTTCTGTTGGTTTTGGAAGTAAACACTCTTTTTTCGTGATCTGTCACATGCAACTGCCCCTCACTTTAGCTGGTATATCCTTCTCGCCTGTCTGATTTTAACAGGGAAACACTCGCTGTGTGACAATATCCACCATAAAAGAAGAAATAGAAAGTAGTGACAGAAATGAAGTGTTTTATTGTATCCTGTTCCCAGGATTCAGAATGTTTGAAATCACAAGCATAGGTACAATTCCTGCCCACCTGAAATTTAATGGGATATGAGAACTGTAGGAAATTCAGGAGGAAGAGGAAGAAGAGGGACAATAAATAAGTGTAACAGAATCCTCACTAAGTGATAATGCTTGGGAGCATTTTTATGTGGAACGGAATAGAATGGAATGGAACGGAATGGAATGCAATACAATGCAATGCAATGCAATACAATGGCTTGGGTTGGAAGGGATCTTAAAGGTCACTCTAGTTTCAACCCCTCTGCCATGGTCAGGGACACGTCCCACTAGACCAGGTTGCTCAAAGCCCCATCCAGGCTGGTCTTGAACACTTCCAGGGAGGGGGCATCCACAAATTCTCCGTGAAACCTGGTTGAGTGCCTCACCACCTTCACGGTAAAATATTTGTTCCTAATATCTAATCTAAATCTACTCTCTTTCAATTTAAAATTGTTATCCCTCATCAGATCACTATACACCCTGATAGAGTCCCTCCCTATCTTTCCTACAGGTCCCCTTAAAGAACTGGAAGAGCACTATAAGGTCTCCCCAGGGTCTTCTTTTGTCCAGACTGAACAACCCCAACTCTCTCAGCCTGTCCTTATGGGATAGATGTTCCAATCCTCTGATCATCTTCATGGCCATCCTTTGGACTTGCTTGAGCAGGTCCAGGTCTAGTGCTGGGGGCCTCAGAGCTGAAAACAGTACTCCAGGTGAAGTCTCACAAGAATGAAATAGAGAGGCAGAATCACCTCCCTTAACCTGCTGGCCCTGCTTCTCTTGATGCAGGCCAGGATGTGATTGGCTTTCTGGGCTGTGAGTGCACATTGCTGGCTCCTATTCAGTTTTTCATCTACTAGTACCCCAGATCCTTCTCTGTAGGGCTGTTCTAAATCTGTATTTGTGCTTGGGATTGTCCTGATACAGGTGCAGGACCTCGCATGTTGTCTTGTTGAACTTCATGAAGTTTGCACGGGCCCCCGTATCAAGATACTCGTCTCCGTTTAGGGTTCAGGGCAAACTCCACAGAGCAGAATTCCTCTGGGGCCCCTCTCTCCCTCCCCCTTCCCTCCCAAGGGAGGATACAAAGGGAAAAGAAGAAGCAAGCACCTCACACCAAACTGGAAGTTAAGACTGAACAAAATTTAATAGGTAACAGANGAACAAAATTTAATAGGTAACAGATAAACAGGGAGAAGGAAATATTAACGGAAGGGGGATATACAAAAATACACAAAACCAGTCTTGGGATGGCGACGGATTGTGCAGATCACGTGGAGCCAGGCCTAGCTGAGCTAGATTGCAGTCCCACAGCAGCACAGTCCGAGGGCGAGAGAAAGGAAGAGGCGAAATGGAAAGTTCCTGTCCTTTTATAGAGTGTGGC